>JAVKLA010000093.1:38784359-38834504 GCA_034782735.1 Sagittarius serpentarius | reverse complement strand
AATTTTATTTTTCCCCCCCCCCCCCCCCCCCGCCCTGTTTCTTTTCCTTATGTATTCAGATTGAGTGGCAAATCTGCAAATCTTTATTCCACCTGGTTGCGTGGTACAAACTGAGCAATCTGCTCTTCAGTTGAAAACTGAGGCTCTAGATAAGTAAACGCCTGGAAATACCAAGTTGAGGAGCAGAATTGTTATTGATCCAACATGCAGCGTTTCTCGGGACACATTACTTTCCTTTTCTGAGGATAGCGGGTCTTTCCGAGAGCAGGAATGCTGCCCCAGTGGCAGGTGCTCCAGCACAGACAACGGCAGTGGGGTGAGGGATGCACGCTGCCTTTGCAAGGCTGCAAGGAAAACTAGCACTCCAGCCCAGTTGCCATGGGGTTGTCCAGGTGATGGTTATTACAGCGTGTTTCAGCACGAGGGACCCCAGGAACCTTTGTAGGCTAACTGATATTTTATGCGTGCTTCTCCTTACATATCCCAACTCCAAATGTCCCCATCCTGGGGTGGGGAGAGAGGTGGCATCTGTGTCTCTAGCAATATTGTGCAAGTGGAGTGGGCAGATCTTGGCCACGGGCTTGGCTCTGAGGCACAGTCCTGTTCCTGGGGATGTGTAAATTCAGCGCCATGGCACAGCAGTGCTCCTCCGCTGCACCCAGGCAGCCAACATGAGTCCTGGGGCTGCCCTCGGTGCCTCTCAGACTGAGGATCAGGGTCACAGAGCTGAGGAAAATAAACATTTCATGGGCTTGTTCTTGTGTTGCTTTTTCCATACATTATTTCCTGTAGGCTGCTATATAGCTTTTCACTAGCTTTTGAAAGGCAAATGTTAAAAATGGCCTCTGAGAAAAACAGTACTTGCCTAGTTAATTTAACGGTTGAGTGTATGAGATGGTGACAAGTGGCAATGCACACTTAACCATATAGCAAACCCCTCCTCTGAAAGCTGGCCCTCTAGTAACCGTGGAGGTTGGGTGCCTTCTCACTAGGGCGTTTGGCTCCATCAGAAGGAAGTTTGTGAATGTGGCTGAGCAGGTTAACTCCCAGGGACATGAATCAACCACTTGGCCTTGCGCTTCTCAGAGGAAACCCCAGTTCACAGAGGGATGCCCTCGTATGCATGTTGCTTCTCCCCGAGAAGAGCATGGAAGAGGAGAGGTACGGGTCCCAAGGAGAGGAAAAGATTATTGGAGGTGTGCAGATATCCCCAAGATAAACCACTGGTTTTGGCACTGCTCGGAAGCAAGGACTGAGGTCAGCTGTTTTCTCACCAGGTTTAAATGTGCAGCCAGATCAGGTCCAGTGTCTGGCCTGGGCAAGGGCAGAAAAAGCCAATGGACAGAGTGTGGTCAGCCATGAAGGAGAGCTGAGCTCTGGTCCTGGCTTTGATGCTGCTCTGTTAGCACCGGGCAAGTCATTTTCTCTCTCTCATTTCCCCTTCTACAAAGCTGGGATGATGATGCTACCCTGTTTCATACCGTTCTTGGAGATTTGCAAGTGAGCAGTGATATTGTTATTATTAATGAATTTGTGAATCAATTAATTCAATGCTGTGGCAACATAATAGCATGCAGTACCTTAAATATGGTTCTTAGCTGGCTGTATGAAATACATGCTGTTGTTATTTTGACTTCTTTGTATATTTTCTAAATTCCTCCCTTTTGGTAAGAACAATTATGTTACAAAGTTTGGAAACTAAAGAGAAGCATGCAGCGTAAATGCTCAGGAATGACTAATTTTGAGAGTTTTTTACAACAAAGAAGTTCAAAATGCAGTCAAAGGCCTGACTGTTAATGAATGAAAAAAGTAATTTGGATACTACCAGCAGTGCAGGAGGTACTTTTATTAGGTAAAGCAATGCAAAAGTTTGGCATGGGTTCAGTAATAATAAAAGAGCAACTATAAAGAGTTAATTATCTCTGATCCCTAAAGGAAGTATATCTTTCCTATCATCATTGAGCCCTTTGTAGTGCAGTGTTGGGAAAACACAACATTTTGGCTGAGCGCCCAACACCTGGCCTGGGAATCATGTTTTACAGTGGCCAAAGATCATCAGCTTCTACTAGATAGAGTGCTAATAACGTGAAATCAGTGCTGAAGTTACCTCATTAGTAGCACCACAAGTAAACTCCATAGCATTCTTTTATGGAAAAAAAAGAGAAGAGGCTTGGAGTCATGGTGTTTGCCTTGCTTTGATCTTTAAATAAAAGTGTCAGTGTAGTTTCCTAAATAAAAAAAAAGGTATGGCTGGTTTTGGCCTAACCCTTCCTTGTCAAGTCCCCCTCACTGCAAAAATGGGAAATAAAACCATACAGACTCTGTCATCTGTGTTAAAAAAGGGGAAATTAGGAAGAAAAAAACCCTGTAGAGCTATTTGCAAAATGTTCCCTCTTCTACCATTCACTCCGGCTGAATATTTCTAATTTTTTTTTGCCGTAAAACCAGATATTGGTGAAATATTTTGATTCACATGTAGCCTGTCCCAGTGGTGCTACAAGTGCATCATGACTCCACACTCCTTGGCAGCGTGGATGGTGGCAGCCTTGGTGCTTTCTAGTTGACAGGGATTTGAACAGAAAACATTGTGTGTGCCTATGTGCATGCATACATGATGCATGCATGGATGAAGCACAGGAGCGTTAAGAGAGCAAATCGTACAAAAAAAAAAATTCCCCTGACAACTACAGAGCAGGCACACAAATGCATGTGGAATCTGTAACAGGTTTAAGCATTACTGAAAATATACATCTATGGACACTTTTTGCATGTTACAACGGGTCGTTACAGGTTGGGGATTTTGCTGGCTTTCCCCAGGCCAGTGAGGATGAAGCATCTTGGCTGAGAACAAAAAGAGGCATATAAAGGAAAGCTGCAAGGTCCTTTACAAAGAAATAGCCTGGTTTTTTTTCTGTTTTCTGGCCGAATAGCCTCCTCTTGTTCGTGTTACCTGGACAGGGATTAATCTGTAGTCTTCTCTTAAACCTGCCCCGCGTTATGCCACCACTGTGTGGCCCTGTGAGGGCAGAATAGCCAAGTAAAATTTTAGCAAAGCTGATGATCTTAGTGAGGTTCATACATTTCTGGTGGGGAGGGACGCCACCGCCGAGGAGTGGGGCTGCAGCACCTTCCCTGTGCCTGGTCCTGCCCAAGCGCGGGGATAAGGAGCCATGACAGCTCCGTGGGGTCCATCGGCAGAAATGAAGTTCACCTTCCACTGCAGCTCCTGGAAGGGAAAGGAGAAGGGAGGGCCCCGGCAGCAAATCCAGACTGATGTTTTGGGCTGTTTGGTCCTAAACCAGGACTCCCCTCATCAGCCTGATGGGAGGAAAAGAAAAGCCAGAAAAGCAGGTAGTTTCTTTAAGAGAAAGTGACAAATGTGGAGAACAATTTCTGTAGTCATTTGCTTTGCTGGAAGATAAATCTTTCCTTAAAAGTAAATGAATAAAACAAAAAATTTAAATTGCAAACACTTTACAAACCTAGAACAAATCCTTCCCAAACCAGTGTGAAATATTTCTGTTTTGTAAGGATTTCGCTTCA
The DNA here is from genome assembly GCA_034782735.1 of Sagittarius serpentarius. Classification (NCBI taxonomy): domain Eukaryota; kingdom Metazoa; phylum Chordata; class Aves; order Accipitriformes; family Sagittariidae; genus Sagittarius; species Sagittarius serpentarius. Next base: position 38,830,961 of record JAVKLA010000093.1, on the reverse strand, counting down.
TCTGCCCCTGTTGAGAAATTCAAATCGTAAAGCAAGGCCGCCTTTTATTATGTATGCCAGCCAACAAGTCCCTTCCATCCTTTAATAACTGTGTCACAACACCTTTTTCAGATGCTTGATGGTATAACGCAGAGGTTAATTGGTTATGGAAATGGCTGCTAATGTTAGACGTATGAGGGTAATTTGTTCCCCCAAGCGGGAAGAAGATGCAGCGGCGGCACGTGAGCTGTTGCATCCCCCCGCAAAGGCCGGTCTCCCTGCTGTCCATGCTGCCATGGCTATGGGACGCTCTCCCGGCGTGTGCTGGTGACCTTCCCCTCCACCCCGGGCTCCCCAGTCCTCACACGAGAGCTGCGTAGGCTGCCACACTGGAGGGAGAGAGCTCACATCCATGCTTCTCTGTACCTTCCAAATCTCCCGGGAGGAGCAAGTGAGCCAGCCTTACATGAGCCCCCATCTCTGAGGAAATCTGGGTGGCTGTGTCCCTCCTGCCCAAAGTCAGTCAAACACCCACACTCTGGGGATGATGATGCTGCTTGCGTTGTATCTGCCATGGACATACGTTTAAGACCTGCTCTGCACTGCTCCCAAAGGCAACTTTCCCATAGGAAAAGTCCTCCTAATGGTCACGAACAGCAGCCAGGTACGAGCTTTTAGGCCATGGGAGGGTTTGAATGCGTTTCTGCTTCTTTGGTAGTTGTATTTCTTAAGCAATGTCCTCCCTGTGCTGCCATTTTCAGGTGACCAGGCAGGCAGCTCCCAGCCTGGCTCTGCAGTGATAGTGTGCCCTGTTGTGGTGAGATCTGGTGCTGCTGAAAGCCAAACCTTGGTTTGGCTCCTTGGCCCTGGCGCACAGCCCTGGGGGAAGCGACACTTGGTTCCCCATAAGGGAGGAGGCTTGGTCCCTGGTCCAGGCAGAGCCTTTCCACCCCTGCAGCGGAGGCTCGCTGGCTGTTGATGGCAAGCATGGCATGATACATGATGCACCAGGCAACAGAAGGGTGTGGACGGGCTGTCTGGGGTGGACTGGATGCATCCTGGCAGGCACTGGCACCTACACCAACAAGGTGCTTCTGCTGCCCAGGATTCACTAGGGCTGCTCTTTGGGTTGACATCATGCTGTAACACCAACTTCTTAGTTAGGGAAGGAGCATATACATTACTAAGTCCTCTATCCTGTATTCACCCATGGTTTAAATTAACATCCAAAGTGCAGCAAGTACCAATATACCGACATCGCTGTGCTTAATTTTGCACATTTCCCTTGCTCAGGAATAAGGGATGTTACTTTGGCAAAGGAAGAGTTAACAATCCCCATAGGCATACTTATGTTTATAACATACTCATCAAAAGCTTTTAACCCAGAATAACATTTACACGAAGGCTGCAGAGCTCCATCATGCTGCTAATGCTTACAAGATTTCCCTAAATACTTTTCCGGCAGCTCTTCTTATGGAGAAAGTCCAGAGGGAATAAGTGAGCCGGAGCTGGGCGCGCTACCCCTGTCCTTCCCAGTGACACCATTGCCAGTCCAGCCTTGTTGGATCCACTCACCTGCACACCTTGGCAGGGTGGGGAGCTGCGGGGGTCCCATGCTCCAGCATGGGCTGATCCAGGGTGGCTGGAGACATAGTTGCGTCTGTGGTGCAGCCAGGCTGGTGCAAAGGAACAGGGACAGAGCAGCTCATCGGATCTCCCATGTCTTGATGAGGAGACATGGAGGCAGATGCTTGAGACTTCACCACCAAGACAAAGAGATCAGGCAAGTGCCATCCTCCCAGGGAAGAAGGACAGGACCTGCAGTGCTGTGGTGCATGCATTTGGCTTTCCTTTACATCTCCAAGGAAAAAATTGAAGGCTCCTGCCATTTCATTCATCCTTTTCAAAATGAGAGTGAATAAAGCTCCTCTTTCCTCCGGCTTCCTCATTCACCAGCCCAGTAAATAATGTTCCACTTAAATGTCTGCATTTCCCTTGATGACAATTTATTGCAACAGAAGCGCCGTTAATTTGGCTGCCTGGCTTCCAGGTGGGGCTGTGCTGGAGCAGCGTGTATGCTCACTGTCCTGCCAAAAGTCCTCAGTCCCCAGCCCTGAGGAAATGAGCTGGCACCCGGCGAGGCCCCACGTCCCTCCGTAGGGGAAGCATCCAGCTGAAAGTCTCAGCTGCTGAGGGTAGGTTTTTCAGTTTCTAACCTCCTTTTGCTTTAGAGTATTCTAGACATTAAATTGCAAGGCTAGATCTCTGAATCCAAAATGCAGTGAGTGTGAATCGATGTAGTAAAGCCAATGGAGCCAACAGGATTTACATTAACTGAAGATCAGGCCCCCAGCATGTACTCCATACTGTGGTAAATTCTTACCTGGAGGCACCAGCATATTTAGTCCTGACATCATGGGAACATTACCTACATGCAGTGGCTTAATTTACACACTCCCCGACACATTTAAGATGCTTTATAACCTTGAAAATCCCCTGACAACAAATATTCTCCACTAGCATATGCCAGCAAGGAAATGGTGCAGTATAGCCATACCAATTAAGACTGAACATTTCATGCGTCTGTGGTATTTTTTTATTGAGGTACTGTCTATCTTTTTAACTAGGTTTGTTTTTATTGAAGCAAAAACCTGCCCTTTCAGATGAGCAGGCTAGTCTATCAGAGCTGACATTTAGTGGAAAACAAAGTGCAGGCATGAGAAGGTTACGAGAGCTGGCACATGCTTTAGCCCAGATTAGCCCATAACAGAACTGGACTTGTCTAGTTTTACTTTCAAAAAAATCCTTCTGTCAGTAAATTTTGTCCTGCTTGGGAGCAGAGTAGGAGGCCAGAGCAGCAACGATACTCAACAGCTGTAGAAAATAAGGGTTTGGGATTTATTCCGTCACATCCACTCCAGGACTGATAAAACAGGTCAGGACTGGCTACAGTTGTAAGCTCAGTGGCTAAATCTATGGTGGCTTTATGTTTTTGCACCAAGGGGGAAGATGTTTGGTGTGTAGCCTGAGGCAAGGAGCCAAGCACGGTCCCCTCTCCAGGACAGAGCGTCATCCCCTGTCATCCCTGCTGTCCTCCACCCCATCACCCCATATCCGATCTGCTCCGCTGCTGCCTAGCCCAGGGCAGTGTGTCATCTCTGAATAACCTCTGCTCCCAGCAGGATTCGGGCCGTGGGAGCTGAGCACCTCCCAGGCTGTCTATTAGGCCTGGCAGGATGTGGTGTTGCTGGTTACTGATTACAGCAAATTTGGCCATGAAACCGCGATCCTCGCCTCGCTCTCTCCATGCAGCTGCCATTGGGATTGGCAGGAACTTTAAGCTTTCTTAACTGTGGGTTTCTAATGGCCTTTTTGGACCACTGTAGGTAAGCAGGTTTTATTATCCATGTCCAAATAATACTAAATTAATTAAGCAACCTAAACTTGTGCAGCAAATATCCGATTGCAATCATGACATTTACTAACCATCGGGGAAGGCTTTTCCTAGCGTGTATTATTTGCATCGTACAGTCAAATATTGGCCCCCAGCTGAAGGGCAAGGTTCCTTTCTGTTCAGCACTGCCCAAAGACGAAGAGACTGTCCCAACCGCAGGCAAGCCAGTGTAGCTTTGTGTGGAGATAAAGCAGGCAAGAATCAAACTGAATTAATGGCAGGAGTGTGGGTCTTGAAGTCACGGAGCAAGTGGGCTTTACACAGAGGGGGCCCTGGAAGAGAAGTGTTATCTTCTCAGGTATTGGTAGGAAGTTTTTCTGCAAGTGAAGGAGTTACAGTCTTGAGGCTTTGGAGCTATCATCACTAAGTTGCATAGTATTTTTGTGTTTGAAAGGGTTTGGAAGCAATATTCAGCTGATCTCAATCCCATGTAGAGTGAGCTATTGTAGGCTTTTAGCATTCATGCCTTGTTCTCAATGAAATGGAAAGGGCCAGTTGCTGCCAGTGTGAATCTGGATTTAGGTTTGCAGCAGCAGAACCTGGTCTGCTCAGACAGTGAGCACAGAAACTAATCAAATCCACAGAGTAAAGATTTTTAGGAAAATATTTGCTTCTCTAAAACTTAAAGTCTGAGTGTATTTGCTTTTCATACAAATGTCATTATTTGCTAGTAAATATTAATAGCGGAGATATTTAAGCTAAATGTTTGGAAGAAAAGCTTTCCCTCTGCAATTCAGTGCCCTTATCTCCCTATTCATAGACCCAACTCAAAATTCTTTACTCTTAACATCATCATCTGTTGTCATAGAAACTATTGCAATACATAAGTACTCTAAATGACTGCAACTTCGTTGAATGGCAAGGGATCAAGATGGACTGTGATGGGGGAACACTTTAAACAGGGATATCTATCGAGAACAATTGATGGCAAGAAGAATTATTCAGTCTCTCAACAAAGCAACATGTACAACATTCATTTTTATGCTAACAAAATCACAGAACAGTATTTATTGAACCTTTTGTTTATTTTGCATGTTCTTTTCTATGAAACATATAAACCAGAGGGCTGTTTGTTTTCTGTGTAGTCCAGTTCTGAACTAATTTTACTGGGATTTCTTGGTGAAATTTCCTGTGAAGAATTGGGTTTTACATTCCTTATTTCTTAAGTTTATGTTTATTTATACCTTGCTAACAAAGAAATAATACATCTGCTTGGTTTCCTGTCGCTGAGAAAAGTAGAATGGAGCTTTGCCTTTTTAGCATTTATACACCCATATTCTCTTCAAATGACTAGTGAAAATACATTCACCAAAACCAGTTAGGTTTTAATTCTACAGCAACTTATACACCTCCAGTAAGTCTGCAGTCCTTTAAGTTCCACACGTCTATCTGAAGCATGTACTGTTCCCAAGAAGCAGAACAGAAGGTCAGTTACAAGTTATCGGGTTTTTTTCCCCTTGCTATAGCTGCAAAATGCCAGAAGAGCTTCAATTTGAAGCCTGAAGAAACTGTTATTCCTGCATCATCTCAGTGGAATGCAAAGCTCAGGTCCTTAGGATGTGTAAATGTCACAGAGATTCAGTTTTGTAGAGAAGTCATTGACACTCCAGTGACAGCACAGCAGTATTTTGCTTCTGGTTCAGTACAAATTACAGACAACTTGACATTAGAGACCTTCGAATGCAAAAGCAAACTGAAATCCTACATGATCAACTGACTTTCCCTGTTTACAAAAACACAGCTTTCATTTAGATGTCTCTTTGGGGACAAATTGATGGAATGGAAACAGAATGGGGAGAAAAGCCAGGGAAGTTTCTGATTCGTGTGGTACTGCTTGCCCCATGCTGAAACCTCTGAAGTATGGCTGACTCTCGCTTGCAAGGTACTACATGTAAATGTTATTGGCACATCCTTGAGCTCTGATGTTCAGCCTCTGCTCTCTGAACTCCCTGTGCGTAAAGTACAGATAGCCAACCCATTTAAATAAGAAAAGACCTTACAGCACTTCCAGCCCTTGCTCGTATTGTTTATTTCAGATAATCGCCTGTGTTCATATATATTGTATGGTGACTTCGCAGTTATCCTCTTATCTTTCTCTTTACATGTAGTATCAGCCTGGTGACCATTCTGTTAAGATTGTTGAATGCAGATTGATCTTGCATTTTAAAGAAGTCATTTGCTGAAAATAAGACAAGAGAGATCCCAGCTGGGCCAGGAACTACTGCGGGCCATGGGCCAAAATAATGCTTTGGGCTCTACAGACAAATTAGAGCCCAAATGAAGGGTGTTGTGTGTGTATGGGGCCAAGATATTGGGTGAATGGCAAAAGGACTGGAGCAACGCCTCTAACTGCCTGTGAAGATATCATGATGTTCTCCCAGCTGAAGCTCGTGGACGTCAAGTGACCATGCAAACATTGCTTTAAACAGCACAGGAGAAAAAGGGTTAATAAGAAAAAAATTGTGCCAGAATATGTTTTGTGTGCTTTTGCCCCAAAGAGTGACTCTGTGACCTCAATTCCTACCGGCAAACGAAGACCAAACCAAAAATACAGGAAACATTTTCCTGGCTACACTACCCATTTTTTTTATATCTTACAGGTTGGGTGGGTTTTTTTTAACCTACTCCCAGCTGTGACTGTGGGCTGCCTACAAAAGCAGCCATCCTTTACCTTCATCAGAATAAAAATGCGCTTTCCCTGCGAGCCTGGGCTGCATCTGCTGGGGGTGCTGGAGCAGAGGCTGGGCCATCAGAAGAAGGGACCTTGTGAGCCCCTCTCTGCCATTAAAGAGGTCAAAGCTCCTCCTTGGCAGCTCCCCAGTCCTCAGCAGGCAGGTGGGGGTGGCTCACACCTGGTGACATGAGCACCCGCCGTGATGTCCAGTCTTTCAGCCGTGGGAGAAATTTTGCATTTCAGTTCCCATGTTAGTGGGACCGCCTGGCGGAATCGGAGGAGCAGCAGCCCAAGTGACACCAAACTCTTAACTAGCGATGCTCCTTGGTGAAGAAAAGTCACGGCAACCTGTGGCGCCAGCCTAGCAAAGTTTGGGCCAATCGGAAGGCAGGGTTTATATTGCCTAATTAATTCAACTGTCATGAAATTAAACTATCATGTACTTTGATATCTGTCTGTTTTCTCAGGTGCAGTTATATTTGAAGAGACCCCACGCCTGTTTAGCTGTGATCCCTTTTGGAAATAATTGGCACGGTTTTGATTGATAATGTGTATTCCTCTTTAAAAGAAAACACACTATTTTTCATAATCAGAGGCTGAATGCATAATGAGTGCTCTGGTGCTGCCTTTAGCATCAGGTCTGTCAAACTGCACAGTTATTTCCATATTGATGCAAACTAAGATATTACACTCCCTCATTACATTGACATGGCACATCTTTCAACAGTCAGCTTCCAATCATACGTTCCTTGCAAACAAAATTACCTTCATTTTCTCTTTTGCTACAGAAGGAACTAGCAGTGGAAATGTGCCCTAACAAGCTAATCAACTAATTTTTAGAATATGTTTGAACCATTTAATATTCTAAAAGAAAACAAGAAAAAGTTGCTAATGGGTATGCTGGCATAAACAGAAATAAATAGACAACTGGTTGACTGAACATTAGCATACTTAAGTTTTATCGAAGTCACAGTGGAATTCATTTTGCAAGTCAAAAAAGCAAGATCTATTTGTATCCATAAGCCGAACAACCTCATTTACTCTGTACATTCTTGAGCAGATAACCTTGGTTATGAAGGTAAAAGAAAAAAGGAAACTATCCTTTTATGAACCAAATACTTCAGGCAATAAATTGATTTTAGTGGGACCAGTGTGTAGGGCTACAGAAAATAGTTTGTGTGATGCTAATGGCCCTGCTGCTAGGAGAGAGGAGTCGGACTCTTGGTTATGGGCTGCCATTCAGTGGGTTGGCAGGGAGTGAGGGTGTTTCCAAAGCAACATCCAGGCATAGGAAGAAGGGAGAGGCAGCTTTGCATCGCTAAATCCTAACTCCTGCCCCAAACAGGCAACTGTCAGCAGGGAGATGAGTTGGTGTTTTAAATGACCCAATTCAATGAAAGGGGAAGGGTCGTGGTAAGCAGACTGAAAGGGAACACAGGTGAAGAATATTGACTAGTGAAAGCATTGCTAAGGTAGCAAACACAGTGCAGGGAAGTTAGCGGCAGGTGGGCTGAGGCCACAGGGTGCCTCGCCAGCCCGTGGCCAGGTCCCTGACCACCCCCTGGGAGCTTCGCAGGGACCCTCTGATTCTTTCAGGAAACACACCATTTATTTTGCTACAGGAGGATAACAAACCCTGCGGAAAGATCATCATTCTGCCTCACATTGTATGCTTTATTTTCAGAAAGGAGATTGGTTTCATTTCCTATCAAGACATAGCTCTACATTTGTTACATATGTTAATTTGCTTTGGAAAATTAATGGAAAAGCAAATTATTGTGATGATAGGATGGTTAGGCAAACCTCCAACATCTCCTCCATGTCTGAGTGTGGGAACAAGTAACAGTCCTTCCCCGTGCCAGTGTACGATTGCAAAGCCCTGACCTGATAAGGGCCGTAGTGGTCACTGAGGCTGGTTGTGCCTGAGGACAGCCCTGGGCAGCGCCTTCTCCTGAGGCAACACAAGAAACAGCAGAGCCATCCTCACGTGAAGCGGAGACTTGCCTGGTACAGCTGTGTGTCCTCTGTGTGCATAACAGCTTCAGACAGAGCACTGGCATGTCCATACAATAGCTTGCCTCTTCTGATAACTACACACTGTGCAGGACATGACTTTCAGCCCAGTCTGAACCAAGAATTTGCTTCTGCACTGTCAGTTATCCCCAGATTTCATTAAGGTTGTGGACCTTAAAGCTTGTGAGTTCATCCTGAATACTTCGATGTCCATGCACAGGCCACCGTAAAGAAAATATGGGGTGATTTACACAGCTGAAACCATAATCTGGTAGCAGTCTTTCCAGCTGTATGTCTAAAATTTGGGCACTGTATTTTACATTTCTTTTCCTATAGGACATTTGAGAATCCAGCCCTGAAGGCCGTTAGGTTAGAGTTGCTGTAAAACCTAATATTATCAGCTGCATTTCCTTACATATCCAGGGAAAAATACCTTCCGAAGTTGACAGTTGCATGGGAATGCACCAGACTGTTGCCTGATGTGGGATTAAACAACATACTGTGTAGCAAGAGAAACATCTGTTTGTTCTTGAGCTGAGCAGCGACTGTCTCGGATGAGGGTCCGGAAGAGGAGAAGGACGGCTCAAGATGAAAGCTTGCACTTCAGCTGTTGGGGGAAGGAATACATCCACGCTCCTGTAGAATATTTCCGCTCAGTCGTAAAAATCAAGGCAGTGGCTATTCCAGCAAATACCCCAGCACCACTGCGGCATGACAGCCAGCAAATGAAAATGGAAACATTTCCATCATAAAATCACATCCTACTAGTCAAAAAGGCGGGCTAAAGAACAGATGTCTCAAGATCTGTGAATGTATCCTATCCATTATGGATGTCTTTTAGTCTAGAAAACAAAAAACGGTTTCTGATGGTGAAAGTGTCTGTTGGAAGAGGAAGGGTGGAAGAAGCTCTTGTCTGCCGCTGCGACTCTGGCAGCCTGTATCCCACCAAGTGGAGCATGCGGATGTGGAAGGGAATGTCACGTAAAATCAGAGGTTGTGGGCAGCCAGCCGAGGGAGGGGACTCAGTGTGTAACGCCCTATCATGGTTTTCAAGTAGTCGGGCTGCTGTGGGGCACGGAGCGGGAGAGGCAGCTTTCCTTCTTCAATGTGTCCTTATTGAGAGGTTTTGAACAGGCTCCTCAGTTTGCAGATTTAGATACAAATTTGTACAAAGAAGTGTGATAACTCTCCCTGAAACCTGATTTGATTTTCTTCCTTCACTATCTTATCTGGCATGGAGGAGATTTAAGTCATCCCAGATTATGAAGTGTTATCCTCTATACTCAGCCACAATATCTCTGGACAGTCAGACTTCCAGAGCTAAGCTTCAGGTTGCCTCTGACTGCAAGTTTAAATTTTGAAGGTACTTTTTACCCAATCACCGACTCAAAAGATACAAATGCAGAGTCCTATGCCTGGTAATTTCTTTACATAAATAACAATTCTGCCAAAGATCCCTTTAATGACATCAATTATACATAACTAAGTGCACTTTAAAGACTGATTTCTTTTTTAGGGGGTTGTTTTGAAGCCTCTTTGAATTCATTAAGAGTAATTTTCCCTTTATAAACCAAAAAGCAAGTTTCCCATAGAAGCTAACCCCCCTGACAGGTACATTGTTCCACTTTCAGGTCTAGTTATTTACTTGCCAAATGCATCAGATACAGAGCCTGAGAACAGCTGCACAGATATAAAAATACACAACCTTCTTTTTTTTTCCCAGCCGGTGTTTGTGCATGGGCTGTGCAACTGTGGGTAGTAGATGGAAAAGGGGACATGCCATCAGGGGCATGCTGGGGTCTGGCCTCCCTCCCCCAGGGCTCCCCTGGTGCTGCAGGCTGCATTTAGCCCAAGCTGCCTACACAGTGAAAGGAAAGAAAAAAGTAAGAGTTGAAATTACATCATTTAAAGGCTAAATTAAGAAAGTGTGAAGGTTAAAAGTTTCGTACTTGCTGTCTGTAACGAGCCATACACATTCACTGAACACGCTCTGATACCAGACCCTTTGTAGGCATCAGCACGTCCGTCCACCCAGGACATGTTCCCAAAAGCATCAGGACCACCTGAAAACGCAGCAACTTGAGTTTTAATTTGTGATTGTTTTCCACATTCTGCTTGCAAACCTGCCAGAGCTGTGGCCAGAGCCACAAGACTTCTTCCTTCCTTCCCGCTTCTCCGAACAGCAATAGGAGGTCCTGTCCAGACAAAGGGCTTGTTCCCTTGGCAGAGCGAAGCAAACTTTTCTCTTGAATTAGGTATGCAAAGCTTCATTCTTGGCCAAAGATCTAAACCTCGACTGTTTGTGCTACATTGTCAGGGGTTGTTTTATACTGTCCCCATTCACAGTCCCTCTGTGCAGAGAATGGGGACAGTCATCTGTGCCAACTCACAAAGACATTGCAAGAATAACTGCATTAAAGACATGAGGCACTCAGAGCTTATGGACATATGGATATCTGCAGCAGAAAGAGAAGACTCCAATCATATCGTTCCCCCTGCCATGTGAGCTACTGTTTCTACTTAAAATTTCACTGACAATATAGAAAAATGCCATTCAGGCAGAGCAATATGCCTATGCATAGTGGATTGCTGGAGAGTATAAAATAACAGCCAGCCAGCAGCTGATAATCTGCTTGTAAACTCCTGTTTGAAAATAAAGACAATTCCATTTTACAGTAACCAGATGTTTAACAGAATATTAGTATTTACAAGTGCCTTAGGCTATTGTTTTATAAAGGTCTGAAGAGGGCTTACAAAAATGTAAAATCACAAGCAAGTATGCAGTTCAAAGGCTTCTCGAAGCTGTGAAATTTCATGTAATGTGGGATAGATCGCCTTTTGTTTGTGCCTGGTATGTTGGGTGTGATTGATTGCTGTGTGTTCCTCCATAACTTACCTAACCAAGTTCCTCTCTGCTCAGATTTTTCCCTGTTCTTTATTATCCGTAATTGGATAACTTCTCTCCAATTTTCTCCTTGGAACACTGAAGATAAGGCTTCTGTTTAATCATCCCACTTTAAGTACTTGCAATCAGACAGGATATTGCTGCTTTTAAAATAAGACAATGACATTTAATGACTTTCATTTCTTCCTATACAAAAGATTAATTTATATGCTGGAGTCATCTTTTTCATTGGAAAATTCTCTCCACTCTTTTTGAAATGATTCAACCTGATTAACAACTTCATTCTCCTTCTATATTTCTGATTTTGTGGCTTTCGCTGCAAGCATTTGCTTGTCATCTTTTTACCAACTCTAATTCAGCTTTTGTTTCTGAATTAGTCTGAAGTTAAGAAGCCAGACAAGTTGTAAGGTGCGTGAGTGCAGACATGTTACTACTGCTCGTGTGCAGTGTTAGGGAGGAGGTGGGAAGCATGGCTCTGTGCTGTGCTGACGGAGCAGCAGATAGCATCGCTGCGCTTGGAGGCATGTCATTAAAAGCCATAGGAAAACAGAGGGATTCCCTTAACAGTCCTTAGAGGATCTAAGAAATTCATGTGAAGGACTGTGGGGTCTGTCCCTGGGAAAACACAGGGCAGAAGCACCACTGGGGAAGGAGAAAACACATCACTGATGTTTTCCAGGCAATTGGGAAAAGCCCCCGTGGCAGGAGGCTCCGCGGGGCAGGCAGGCATGTAGGGAAGGGTGAATGAGCCAAGAACTGTGAGGGACAAAGATTCATGGTTTAGAATACACCTTGCCTGGCTGTTTTAAAATGCAAAAATGCAGATTATTTAACTGGACAGTTTTAAACTGTCTGCTCGTAGTGTTTAATATTCTTCTGGAGTGCTGTTGGAAAGAAAAGTTTCATCAAGATGCTGTCTTATGAGCACATCATCTGGCTGTTTCTCTAAGTACAGACATGAAACATCTATTCAAAGCTTTGTACTTTCTGCATCGTTACTGATGATTCGATGATTAATAACATAAATTGAAATTTAATCTTTACCTTCAAACAGGTGAATACTTGTCTTTAGCAAGGTAAATACCACTGCGAGAAATTTATTTTCTTTTACTGCTAATAGGCTTTAAAGATATTATCTTTTTTTTTACTCTGCTGGCCATCATTTTCTTTTTGCACCTTTTTGCTTTACTTAGCTTCTAACTTTTACTTTGCTTTACTTAGCCTCTATAACTTTCTAATTTATATTTGTTACACTTGACTTCTGTGGTGTTTATATATAGTCTCTTAGTTTCAGAAAAGTCTTCATTTTTTCTTTCAAATCAAGCTGTTTCTGTTTAAGTCAACAAGACCTTCTCCTGCAGTTGTGGGATTAGGGTTTTTCAGCATATAGGAAAAGGTACTTGAGCAATCCCCATTATTTTTTCTGAAAAAACTCTTACGCCCAACAGATTTAGCCCATAATTGTCTTCTGGACGGTGAAACCCGTCTTTCTAATTGACCTAATCTATAAATACAATGTTGAACTGGGTTAGCATAAGCCACTTTGCCATGTGAGAATTTTTCAAAAGCTCTTATGGCTTTTTCTACACTTTCCTGTCTTTGTATGAGACAAATGGGTGGGCCCAGATGCTTTTTTTTTAACCCAGTACAGTCTCCGTATGTGCATGGGTTGCCCTTCCCCTATGTGTATAACAAATGCAACGAAGTTTGCATGGAGTTCGAGCTGTAACACTGTATTTCCATACTCGCTTTAGTGCCACACTCACTTTTCCTTTGTGTCAAGATATTACTCCCTATCACTGCCATTGCTACTGAGTGGCACATTGTTTGCAGTTAAGTGGCATCTTAGTTTTTGAAGATGGCACTTTGTTTCCAGTTCAAATGTTATAAATAAAATCTTCAGGGGTCTCCTGATGCACGCAGCCCCAGGGCAGCAGGAATCTAATGTTTGCTGTTTCTGTCCTGACCCAAACGTGGTCCCAGGTAGCACTGGGTCCACAGCCTTGCTGGAGCTGGCCCAGGGAAGCCCTGCGTGTGGTGGCCAGCCCATAGCTGGCCCAGCTCTCCCTTGCATGGGAACTCCTTCCACCCCAGCCCCGAGGGCTTGGGAAAGATGGACATGCATGTGCAGAGTGCTATTCGGGGCTGTTAAGCAGATGCTAATGATACTTCCCATCTGAGGACTGTGAAGTATTGTAACGATGCTTTAACACAGCTCAGCAATCAAACACTAGAGTGTAATGAAAACACAAATACGTGTTTACCAGAGTATAAAAGCAGACAGAGAACAGAATGAAAATGATTCTTCACTTAAGGGCACACACATGTAAATACACGTACGTGTCACTTGACTAATCCATGACACTTACACCCAAACACAAACCCTATTGCTGGGGCATGGCAGCCACGGATGGTAGTAATACATCAGACCAGATTGGATCCCCTTTCCAGATTAAGATCCTAAGCTTGCAAATAACTCCAGGCTGCTGAAATCCTACAGCCACGTGATGTCCTCCATGCAGTATCTTCCACACCCCACTGGGGATCAGCTCTGCCCCAGTGTCTACCCTGTGCCCCATTTCCACCAGGATGGCAGCAACGATGAAGCAGCTCACTGGGAACGCTGGGGTGCCAGGCAGGGCCCAAGCAAAATGCCTAAGATACTGAAGATGACAGATAACAAAGAGCTAAGTAGACTGGGGGAAAAAAAATAGTCTGTCTCAGGACATTTAACCCAGAGCATTGCCTCTCCTGTTGAATTGGTTTTGCTGGCTAGAGAGGCGGCTTTGATGCTGTTAGTACTCCGAGCATAGTTTTGGCATGGTAATTTCCTTTAAGAAAAAAATAACCGTGAAGTGAATGAGAGTTGACATGACAGATTGTATCTGCTGTGCCTGTTGGCCCCAACGGCAGTCATTTGTGTTTTAAAATTCAGTAATTATGTATGTACACAAATGTTTCTAATGGGCCCCAAATAGTCAGCAACACAGGCCACCATCCCCGAGCGCTGCGTAGCAAACATGGGAAAGATTAAAATTAAATAAATGAGCGAGGAATGTGAAGTTCACCTGGGTGGAGAGAAACATCTTGGAGAGAAACATCTTGAAGAGAAACCTCAAAATCAGGAACAGCCATAGGTTCCCCCATCATGAGGAAGGTCACCTGGAGAAGTCTGACCAGAATGAAAGAACAAAACCCACCAGGAGCTTTGCAAGGTTGGTCACCTCTGCCAGAGGAAAGCCTGTGTCCTCCTCCGAACAGTGCTGCCTGTGCAGGCAGGGAGCTGTTAGGCACACAAATGCACACCCTTTGTCTGGCTTAATCTGAATCTTGACCATGCCTGAGGTGTGGGCTGGCTCTAGTACAGATTTTTATTCATCTGTTTTGAGCAGCTGATTCCTCTCTTAAAACCCAGCAGAGACCCTTGACCGGGCAGGCTGGGCTGTCAGGGCAGCGCCTGGTTAATGAACCACCGCAGCACCTTTGTTTCTCTGGCTGCCTAGTGCCCTGTTCTCACTTGTACAATTATTACAAAAATCAGACAGAATGTTGCCTTGAGATATGATTTTCATAGTGGGATAGATTTTATTATACCAGCCGTACAATACCCACCATTATCATTTTGATTATATGCTCCTCTCATTTGCACTATTGGAACATTATCTGTAGTACATTCATTATTACTTCATAAGAAACTGAAACTACATCTTTAAGATGAATTGTAAGGAAGGATTTCTATTTCCTCAGATAGATACTTTGGCTGAGAACATTAAGTGGCAAACATTATTTGTAAAAGTTTATTTTATTTTATTTACGTAAACTCTAAAAGAAAGAAATAACGTAGATATTTCTAACAGACAGAATAGCCTGCGGCTAGTTGCAACAAATGACTGCAATTTAGAATTCATGTACTATTAAGAAGTTCTGATTAAATTGTAAGTTCCTTCGGAAGAAGGAAGTCGAATAAATGAAAGTCTGGTGTTGGCCCAGTGGGCTTCGATGGGCTCATGGGGGCCGGGGGTTCAGTGGCAGCTCATGGGCTCCCTCTGCCCCTTCGACCCAAGGTCTCTGAAGATCAGATCCATCGTGAACCTGGCGGGAGAGAGAGCAGAAGGTCAGGAAGATGTTTGTGCTTAATAGCCCAGTTGCGTTTAAAACAATGGGTTTGAAGAGGTGCTGGATCACCTGTATGGCTGGTGAGCACTCATCACTGCAGCGCAGTACATGCCCGTGGGTGAGACCACCTTGCACTCTGTGTCCACAAAGAGAGATGGCCTTTGACCCGAGGAGTTTCCTGCCCACCTTCTCTCCATGTTGCTTTTACCATGCAGGAGGCCTCATCCTTCTGTACACATGGGAAGGGAAAACAGCCAGCCACAGAGACCCTACCCAACTCTCTTGGTGCAGGTCCATCCCTGCTTCCAAACCAAACTGCCCCACTTCTGCTCCAACTACATGGGCACAAATCCTGACCTTATTCAAGGTCTAAAACTTCCCATGACTGCGATACAACCAGATTTTCCACAGGTCCTCTGGCTGAACAGTGGCAAGAGTGCCTGAATCGTGAAGTGTTCCATATTTTTGTTAAGGTGTCCCTGCTCATTGCAGGGACATTGGAGTAGATGACTTTTAAAGGTCCCTTCCAACCCAAACCATTCTGTGATTCTGTGATTTGGTGGTGCTGCTCAACTGCCATGGCCAAGTGGGACTCAGCACTCATGTTTAAAGGGCATCAGTTGTTTCAGCTGCCACAGGGTAGTTAAACCCCAAATTGTGGGTGGAACTGGACCATCTCAAGGAACCTGCTAATATGCGAAGCCCGTTGCCAATTTAAAAAAGATACTTTGTGACTTCACTGGAAGAAATCACACTTTGCTGTGTAGATAAGGGAACATTTTCAGGTTGATTGCAAATCATAAATATTTGATGTACTGTAATTACTGGTTCTTAAGTATCATTTTCTAAATTATTATTGTTTCTATTAAATGCATAGAAACTTGGGAAGGAAGAGTGAGTTAATGCAGTAACACTTCATCACTGAAGATCTGGGTTTGTGGAAGATCATAAGTGAACTTGTCTTTTGTTTCTTCCCAGCTACCTGTCTCATAGACTGCTGCAAAACACAGAATTGCTGCTCAGGTGATCCCAAACTTAGCAGGACAGAAGTCATGGGCTCTGTGACACAATTTAGACAGTTTCTGCCTGCATAATGTGCATAATGCCCAGCTCTGGCTGATATTTCTAGTCTCCAGAGAACGAAACTCTTCTAGGCACAAAGACCTTTTAAAAATAGCTTTAGTCATCAACTAGTAGCAGCTAAAACCAACAGTAATGCAGGCCCATGAGAATAACGGCTAGAGTCCTGCTATGATTTTACACTCCCCTTTACTCCTCTTGGCTGTGTCATCATTGTGTCTTTGGACAAATTATTTAATCTCTCTCCTTCCTCAGAGCCATCCGTTAAATGGATACAACAATTCCTCTTTCATGAGTCTGTGATAAGGTTTAGCTGATGTTTGTAAAGCACACTGAGATCTCTGATAGGCATCCTATGAAGCATGTTCATCTTCAAGCTGTTCAAAGGAGCAGGACTTGGGCAGTCCAGCAGGACAGGGACAGAGGTGTCACTGGAGGATGAACCACCTGAGAGTCTCGCGGTCCAGTCCTTCTCTGCACCAGCAAATCCAGCCTTGACCCTCTGGGAGACCACTTGTAGCCCGATCTCCAAATCAAAGTTATTTTTCCCATGTATCCCGTCCATCCCACACCAGTCTCCCACTTGGCCATGTTGGGCTTGAGCTGCTGGTGGGGAGCCACAGGGTGCAGCTGCAGCAGCCCAGGAGGAGATTTCTCCTTCCAAGGCATTAAATAGCATCCTACAGCCACCACTCCAAACCTGGGCATGGCACTGGCAGAGGTGGCAGAGGTGGGTGGCCGCAATCCCCTCTCTGGCCAGTGGTTTCTGGGCCAGCTGTGGATTCCTGGTGTTTGGGTGGTTTCTGTCTGACCCCTAGTGCTATCCGAGTGCACCAATTCTGCGGCTCAATTATTACTTACAAGTTGGTAAACAGAAAAAAAATATTCAAACTAATCTGGAATAAGTCAGATATACTTTTTTTTCACCTCTGGGGAGATTTTCAACTATAACAATGTAGCTTTGAGCTTCTGACAGATGCTAATGAATTGTTGTTTACATGTTTGATTTACTGCCTAAACAAAGATAAGACATGCTCTTGAAAACACATTGAATGCACAATCCAAACACATCCATTAAATCTGTCACAATAAACATGACAGCTTTCTTCTAACCTAACAACTGGCATGCCTCATTTACATATTAATGAGAAAACTGGGATCAGTCTGCACAAATTGCTTCTATCTTGCAAAGGGGAAGCACTGACTGACAGTGCAGCTCTCCGTGGTGTAAATACAACAAGTAAATACCTCTGCCATCTTAATGGATTTTATTTTTATTTGCCTATTTGGTTCCACAGTTATTGATGAGTTGTCTCTTGTGAACTGCAGTGACAGAAGTTACAACTACAGGGACAGGCATTAAAAGAGTTCCTGCAGCTTCCTGGGTGCCTGAGGTGTCTGCTGGGCTTTGGGGTTGACATTTCCCAAAAGGGCTTAGTTAAAGGCTGGATCTACCTCGACGACCTCTCTGGTCTCCATCACCACAGGGTACATGTCCCTGTGCTGCCAAGTGCTCTGTTGTCCTTAAAATATGCTATATTGTCCTTAAAATATGCTATATTGTCCTTAAACCTCTGGAGGATGAGCCATTCTGCAGATGGGAAATCAAGGCACAGAGGGGAAACTATTAAAAAAATCCAACCCTGTGCCATTTCAAATGTGACTCGGGAGCTAAATTCTTGGAGTTACTTGGATTCCTACTTCTGCAAAGGTTGTGCCAGAGTATGCTTACCCCTGTGCCGTTAGCAGCTAACTAGCATCTAAAGATCATGGAAATCTGAGCTTTAGGCATAGCGGTGACCTATAAAAGAGTTCTTCTGGACCCCGGAAACTCTGAAGTCACATCAACAGGGAGTTACGCACCATCTAACAGGGGGTTTTTTTAGTATCTGTACCCTACGCTACATTTTAGAATAGTAAAAACCTACTTTATGTATCTCTAATTATCTAGAAGTGAGATATCTGGTCTTAGCTGGATGCCCAGGCTCTCTCTGTGCCAGTGGAGAAAGCTCACCACCCAGACAGGGCAGACCGTGCCACCTACGTCTGTCACCAGTCTCAGGAGCTTTGCTCTCCACTGCCTGTAGAGGAATCCCAGGAAGCTTCATCCAACTTTGGGACAGCTAAGGGAGACAGGATGAATTGCACCTTCAACGTCACTGACTTTCAATCAGGTTTACACTCTGAAGTGCTTAAATTACCTTCTAGAATGGCACTTAGTTTTCTAAATCAGCTAGCTACTTCTGGAAAATCGACTTTGAGCATGTATTGACAGAGAGCTACGTGGCTGTAGCACTCAAAGTCTTGTCCTGCGCAGATGTTGCTAAGACAAGATCCATGCTCAGGTTCAGCAGCGGATGCTCAGGGTCCTCAGAAGTAGATCCCAAAGTACCTTATGGACCTTAGAGACCATGTCTTTATATATTACTGTATTAAGGGATCATACCATTGTACGCTGCAGTGAACCTGAATTTTCCGCAGAGCCAGAGGCCGTTGCAGTAGGGACATGGGAAGTTGCATGCTCCAGGTCCGAGGCAACATGAAGACGAAGCAGATGCCATCCTCAAATCCAGCCAAAACCTGACTAGATCAGGAAGAATGATACAGATTTAGAATCCATATTTTCAACAGAAGAAGCTTCCAAGCATTCAAACATGGTACTTCTGAGCATTATGTGTCTGTTTGAAGGCACTGGAGAGCTATTTGCAAAATTTTGATCTGCCTCTAGTTGTACACTTAAGACATAGCTTTGGCTTTGAATTTAGGGAAGTTTCCTATTGTAATAGTTTGCTCTAAAAGGCTGTATGAATAACACTAGAATGATCCAAGCTGTTCCAAAGGACTCCAGGGAAATTAATGCACTCCTATGCCTTTGTTTAGAAGCTACATTTTTTTTGGTCTCAGTGAAGTACTTCTTTGCTACAAAACTGTGCACACTGCTTTATTCTTCTGAGGCCCACAGAACCAAAAATTTCAGAAGGCTAATTTATCTCCTGAAATTTATCTCTTGTTTCTAGATTAAAAGGGATGTGTTCAGTTACTCTTGGATATAGATTTCTCCTCCTCCTCCTCTCCAAGACTCCGTTATCTGACTCATGTCTCCAGACATTAGTGGTTTGCTCCTGAAGTAGTCTTTCATCTGTTTATGGTTGAACAGTTTGTGTGCTACTGGGGCATGGCATGATAACTGAATTTGTATTAAATAATTAACATCAAATTAAACAGATTTTGCTGTAAATGTTATTCCAATCCAGCATTATGGAACTACATTCAAATGAATGAACGCACCCAGAGAAACGCAGATAACCTCCCCCAAAACGAAACAAAACCCCAGCCCCCTAACTTTCTCTGGCAACAAAGATCTTCATTCAAATGCAGAGACAGATTCCCCCAGCCTTATTCAGGATGAGGCCTCGCTCGCAGTAAGAGGCTCTGGGGAAGCTGATGGGGTGTCTAGTAGAATAAGCTATTGCTCAACCATGCTGAGCAGAATTAGTTGCATACAACATACAAGCAATGAACTGATTTAATTTCACTGTCAATCAACAAGGAAAAAGGGCCAGCATAATGCAGATAGTCGCTTCTCTTCAATCTGAGAAGAGCTTTGGGGGAAATATTGTAAATGTCATAATACAATATGTTAAATATAGTAGTTAAAATACTGTTCTGCAGCCAAATTCTCTTCTTGGACACATACACAACTCCCACTGGCAGGAACAGGAATTGTGCAGGGTAGCCCCAGATGAGGAAAATCTTTTCTGGGGAGGGAGGGAGGGCTGGTCAGCGTGGGTGTGTGCTCACTGACGGAGTGTCAACAGGGACCTGTGGATATGAAAATATTCAGGATCACTTTGAAGGCTAATGAGGAATAATTTTGGAAGAGATTTCTAATCTCATCCTCCAGGACACTGGACTAAATCCTAGGTCAAAGCCAGCATTTCTGTTCCTCTGTACTAATGAACCATGAACTAAGTAAGCGCAGGAGTGAAGCCAAGAAGACCCTGGTCCTAATCCTGATTTTAACACTCCCTGTTTGTGGTTGCATGCAGATGACTTAAAGCTGCTTATCCCACACCATGCAAAACCTTAAACATAATTGTACTGATAAGGGCAGCAGCTGTGGAGAGGCTGAACACAAGGACTGTGCTTCCCATGTTCTGCAGTCGCTCTTTCTCGTCTAAAATTACAACAGCTGCACAGGCAGAGATTTGCTTTAACTAATGCCATTGCTAACCAGCGAGCATCGACACCGCAAGGTCCTCGTCTCCAGCACTTCCAGCTACAAACAGCTTCCAATCAGTCAAGGCTTAACAGATGAACGAGACTAACAAATCGGGCAAAGCTTTGCTGGGGGGGTAGTTAATAAATACAAATAGATAAATCTTGTTTTCCTGGTAGTGATGGTTCCAGGTGGTAGCTTAGTCGTCTTTATTATGAGAAAACTAGGGTTTTGTAAGGAAGACGAAGACACTGAGGAAGCATACTTCTGATGATCCTGTGACACCAGGATCACCTGGCAGGAGAAGACGGTTTAAACAAAACACTGTGACACCAAATGTGTCGTCACCTATACTTTCCATTTCTTACGCCTGCTCCCTGTAAGAAGCTAGAGGCATGCTAAGGCCATGTTATGACATATTCTCCTTATGTGATCATATTCTTCTAGTGACCAGCAGGAAGCTACATACAGTAGAAGCTGAGCAGTAATTAAAAAGCACAGAGTAATCAGCATGTGTGGACAGTAAACAAGGTGCGAGACCACTGAAGGAGGTACAAGTCATTACAGCTCAGTGCAGTATAACTAGATGAGTAAAAAGAGGAAGAGAGAGGTACAATCCATCCTTTGGACCTTTCCTATGTAAATTTGTCTAATCCCTTTAAAATCCATTGAACTTTTTTTTCTTTAGCGTTGACGCACCAAGGCAAATGAGTTCCACAATTTAAGTAGACTTTGCGAAAAAAGGGGCGCCTGGTATTTGCTTTACCTACCGCTCAAAAGTTTCATTTGGCATTCGCTTATTCTTAAATTGAGTAACGCATAATTGCTCCCATTACACCTCCTCCATGCCACTCAGGCTATTACAGATCTTTATCATATTCCCCTTCAATCATCTCTTTCTCTAAGCTGAGGGGGATATGGCAGAACTGCACATAATACTCAGGAGGTGAGCACACCTGAATATATATAGTGGCATAATGATGTTGTCTAGTTTAGTGGTGTTTTGCTGCAGTTGCGATGGTCTAAGGATACAGATGGAACAGAGTTCATAGACAGACATAACACCTTTTATTACACCAACTTACATCGCTGGAGAAATTAAATGAGCTTCCAGGCATGCATGCCCATAATATCCTAGTTGCCTTTCTGGCTGCCTATGAGCTTTGACTGATGTTTCTTCAAACTATCAGCAGTGGCTCTCAGATCTCTTTTCTAAGTGGTAATAGCTGAAGAAGAGCTCATCAGTGAGTATACAGAGTGAAGGCTGGGTTTTTTTCCCTTTGAGCTTATCAGAATTGAATTTGATCTGCTGTTTTGCCATGGAGTCATTTGGCACTGTGAGAGACCCTCCGCAGCTCTCAGATGGCTTTGCCTTTGACTTTTGCATCATTTTCTAAAGCCATTTCAATATTCATCTGTTTTCTGGAGGAAATTTGTAAAAGGAGATGAATAAAATGCAGGGGTCAAATTAATATATGCGTTTCTTCTGCACTAAGGTGCAGGTATTGATGGGCTCAATAGCTATTCAGAATGAACAATCACTCCAACATAAGAGTTTTTACTGAGGTATCGGTGGCTTTTTAAAATCGCAGTTCATGTGTACTTTTTTCATGCTGGGTCCCAATCATTACAGTTTCCAGCTGAGCAGCTGTCAATTTGGGCTTACCTCGCTTCTAGGATCCCAGTTGGGAAAGCCTTGTTAAACTCTCGTATTGCAAAGCAATCAAACATGTTTGTTTGTTTGTTTGTTTGTGATGATTTATGCTTTGATTAGATGTTTGATATTACACTGGTTAGGGTAAGGTGCAAGCAATCTCTTGAAACAGTGCCAGCACTAAGTCAATATTTCATTAAGACTCATTTATGAAAGAGGAGACGAGGTACTATAGTGAGGTCTCTACACACTTCATATGAATCTCTTTGGGTAAGGCAGCTGATTTTTTAAAGTGTATTTAGATACTTGGTAGAGTTATAACTGGTACAATTCCTAATGTAAGAACAGTCGTAATGATAAAAAGTGTCTTTTATGGACAAAATTTAATCCACTTCCCTAAAAAAAAAAGTGATTTTAAATATGTGAGTGTAAAGACACTGATATTGCTGTATCTGCATGGATGTATAGATAAAGCTGTACAGAACAGTGGGAAAGTCTGAAAGAAGAGCCTGGGCAATATTGAGACCAGGCTGTGCTGCCTGTGGCAGGATTTATTTATAGTAGTTTTGGCAAGGGCGTGTATTTCCTCTCTGGCTTTTCCCTTGTGCTCAGTCTCTTTGCTCTCGGTATTGCACACAGCCAACCCGCACCGCGTGACCCACACTTGCCAGTTTGGCCGGGGTGGGAGCGGCACTGGGGTTCATCCGTGCCCCGCACTCAGCCCGGGCACCGGCAATGAGCTCCCCTCCGGCTGCCATGTGCGGCTCCCGCTGCAGTGCTCATCCAGGGTGGGACAACGAAAGCAACAACAGCTTTTAAGACAATGCAAGTTGCCACAAAGTAGATACAAAACCAAATGCAGAGCCAGCTGAGAGACATAAAAAGCAGGAGTACGGGTCGGGCGCATTGCAAGAGCTCTCCTTGGCAGGCAGTGTCTGTTGAAGAGACGCTGCCTGTTTACGCTGACGGGTGCTCACTTCTCCTGGAGACTCAAAGGAGAAAATGTGTTTTGCTTATATGAGATACCAGAGACACCTTTTTACCCCAAAAGAGATTTTTCTCAAGCTTGGTAGCACTATAATGCAATCCTGATGAGGATATACCCACAAGATGAGCTCCTCAGCCAGTACCCACTGACAAGGAAGGCTTGAGCACCACAGAAAGTCTCATGTCAAGTGAATTGAATGAAGTGAAATGTAACGCCGGCCCTGACAAACAGTCGGTACTGGTGCTGCTGGGGAAGATTAATGCCTCCCTTCTTACCTGCACCAACATGATGTTCTCTGTCACACTCAGCTCTAATTGTAGGAGCTGAGGTGTAGGAAATGTCACCCTTGCTTAAAGTGTTATCATGTAATCGGTCTGTGATGGTGTGGAGACAAACAGGAGGTTAACAGATAGGTCTTTATCTTCTGCATGCGGAAGAAGGTCTGCGTGTTTGCTGCAATGATAGCAATCACTGTGGTATGCGCTTTCCTGTGCTGGGAGGGAAATTATAAAGTGAGGTCATGATACTCGATGAGATGCTGCCAAAATATGTATTTCCTTTCTACAAACCTTTTTTGAAGAAAAGCCTCATGCTGGAGACTGTAATTAATAAAGGAAATATTTATACAGTGTCACAAAATTTACCAGTCACTTTATAAACATAGATGATCCATGTTGCCTGTCCCAAAGCACTTACAGTCTAAAAAAGGCAAGAGACAGAGAGCAGTTTAGATGAGGGAGAGAGCAGGGATAATTAATGGTGAGAAGAAAGAGGATGGGTTGCAGGGAAGGCTTTGTAAGAAGGGAAAGCTTCATCATGGAAATCGAGGTGGTCATAAGGTGAGGATGGAAAAGTTGAAGATTAAGGCCAAAGTGTTTTGAAGGGGCAGGTAGAGATGTGGGCACACATCTGGGAGTAGAGGTTCAGGCAGCAATGCTGGTGGAGTGACTGATGAGAAAGCTGTGGAGGGACTTGAGAGGTCTGGAGGGGCAGAGGGAAAGGAAGATGTTGTGGAGCAAAAGAGCTTCAGGACATGGGCTGTCACTGAGAGGCAGCCTCAGCAGAGGGGATGAGTGGAGGGCTGGAAAGGCCTGGGAGCCGGGAAAGGAGCTGGACTGAGGGGAGCTAAGGGAAAGGTGGAGAGCCAGCGACAGAGAAGTCAAGAAAAGTCGAGGAGTCATTGCAGAAAATGCTGAATGTGCAGTGGAGAGAAGAGAAGTAGGAACACAAAGCTGCAGAAAGGAGAGGAAGCGAGGTAAGGGAAAGGAAGTTCGGGCAGCAAGAGTTAAGAACTTTGCAATTGATTTTGGAGACAAAGGAGGAAAATAAATAAGAATGATAAAGAAGTGAGTGGGATTAGGGGAATTGCTTGAAGATAAGCAAGGCAAGAAGGTAGAAAGCAAAAGACAAAGGCGGGCTGGCAGCATGGAGGAAGAATTAATTAGAGTTGGGCAGCTGGAGGGGATGGCAGAGCAACCAAGGAGCCCAATCTGGTTCTGACATTGTAATTTTTCTGTTCTGATGGGGAAAAAGTTATTAAGATTATTTTCAAATATAAGGACAATAAAACTGGGGCATTGCAACTGCCCCCACACCATCACTGCTTGATTCAACCCCACTTGTGCTTTGGCTCGTGGCCAGACCAGGGTGGGGTTGCAGTAAATACTGTAAGGGGCTATGCTGCAGCTATGGTGAAACTGCTCCTTATCCAAAAACTGCAGAGTTCAGGCAATTCAAATATACAGTAGCTTCCTATATTCCCTTGGAAAGATAAAGTCTATGTATGTCTGAGTTTTGAGGTAGTAAAATGCCACAGTATTTTTAGTCTTTGTTTGATCAAAGAAAAATGAACCAGATAGACAAGTAAAAAATTACCCAGGAGCTGAAGTCACTGGTGATGTCTTTTATTGCGCTATCATACAAATAGGAAGGATGTTCTTTTCATCTGACATTATGAAAAATGTATACCCTTTTCAACTTACTGGTATTAATTCTGAAGTTAGCCCCCCCCAAAAAAACCCAGACGTTACCTAGAACTTGACGACTTCTGATTAATTTAATAGGAAAAATCTCTTGATATCAAATACCAGCTACTGTTCAGGAGAAGGTGAAGAGAATATGAATTTTATTTTAAACCCGTCTGTTACGTATAAGTAATGATAAAGAGCAATTTTCAGACTCTTCTCATACTAATATTTATTGTTCATATTAAATTAATCAAGATGGAAGCGTTCTCATAAGAGGCAGGGACAGTTCACTCCTGAGTAGGAGCAGCTCAGAGCATTATCCAATCAAGTAGGCAAAATAAGATTTTTATCTCATGTGAAAAATGTTTTCTACTCCAAAATATCAGTGCCTTTGCATCAGGGAGGTGTCAGCCAATGCTGGGGCCACATTGTGCAAAGTATGGGGGGCACTTTGAGCAAGACGTCCTCTGTCCTCCCTTGCTAGGAGTGCAGTTGGAGACCAGAAATGAAGTGGTGGTAGTCTATGATTGGGGAGAGACACCCACAGTTAAGTGACTTTCCCAGGGTCACACAGGAAGTCTAAGGCAGAAATAAAACCTGAAATCAGATCTCTTGTGTCCTGTCCAGTTCCTTAACCAGAAAATGCTCTTGCCACAGTCTGTGCAAACAAAGTCTAAGCATGTGTAGTGGCCCCTGCAAAGCAGACCCCAAGCTATGGTAACAGCAGGCTGTTGGGTCTCCTTTGGGGTCTTACTTCGCACTTTTTAAACCTGATGGCGAAAGCCCTGCTGAACTGAATGGCCAACAGTCAGGCCCTGAGGTGCTTTCATGTGCATTATCTTTCATTTAATTTTGCATGATGTCAGTGAAAATGCATTCCTAACACACAGCCCTTTGTGGTTTTGAACCAGTGATGGCCGTATCTAGCCCGTGTTTATAGCCTTGCCTCTGTACCTTTTTAGAGAAGCATATGCTTTCACATGTAGATTTTTATGGCAATCCATAAAGGCTTCTTTTGAGCTACAGTTTATCATGAAACACAGTAGAAGTTAGTGAAATTCTGAGCTGAATTTGGAAGGCAAAAGAAGATCCCTCCCAAAATAACAGTTTAGGAATATATTACTGCATCCACAAAGTATTCCCAAATAAATGGGAAATACAGTTCCTGGCTGTGCCACTGGGTGGTATGTGATTGAGATGCAGCCAGAGAGATCCTGGGGAAATTCTTCTGACGCTCAAGGCAGGTGCAGTGGAGAAGTTTGCATTCACTGCATTGCTGTCACAAACTCTAGAGTTAATGCATTTGCAGTTTATATTTGGTAATTAGTTTGGTGGTGGACCAAACATTCTTACTTCTGACTGTGCTCACCATTGATCAGATATACATGATCCAGAAGCTGAACACTTTTGGTGCAGCATGTAGAGAATTACATTCATAATTTTATAATCAAGCAAACAATGGAATGAAAAAAACCCACCAGCCACAGCCTGGGTCCTCGTGATACTGAGATGCATGGAAGCAAGGCGGAAGATGACTTAAGGTCTTGCTTTTGTCTTAAATTTGCATCAGAAATCACAATTTTATTAGAAGTAGCTTTGGCAGACTTAATACGACTGCTCCCATGGTTTAAGAAATGTCAGTGTGAGCAAGTCATTCTAAGTGGCCTTTGGAGCGTGGAGTCTTGACACACTCAAACATGGGAGCAACAAGGACTTGCAAAAGAGTCTGACCATGCTGAAAAAATAAATAGGATTGATTTTATTAATATTTTAATAAATAGGATTTATTTGTTTGTTTTGAAGTCCAAATTAAGAAAAGAGCATAAAATAGTAAATAACATGAATAGTGAGAAGAAAGTCTTTTGAAAACAGTTAGCACACTGTGTGATTCTCTGTACAGAAAAGGATTTTGCTTACATGCAGTGTGGAAATGCTCAGCTGATTGTCCCTTTCGTGCATCGTTAGACCCTGAATCAGGAAAGACAACCCCCCAAACACACATTCTAAAGGGCTTTCCTGATGACTGATGCTTTCCTGAACTGAGGCCATAAGGTTTGCCTTTCATTTGAATTTATAGCTCAAAATAGGTTGAATTGGTTCCTTTTGACCTTTTCTGTCTGTGCCCATCCCGTCTGGATGACCCCGAGCCAGCATCTTATTCCACAGGCACATGCTGCAGAGGTGAGCGAGTGGGCTCCAGAAAGCTGGGAACCATGGACCCGATGGATGTGCAGGGATGAAAACGCCTGCAGCCCCTCCTGATACTGGTTTGAGTGTGGTTTTTTTAACCACAAGCCAAAATGGGCTTTGCCCTGGAAATTACATTGCGCACAGCGAGACAGGGATTTGTACGTCAGAGGCCAAGTTGCGCTAGATGAAAGGGCATGTCCTCTTTCTTGCAAAAGGGCCTGGCAAACAAATCAAGTGTTCATCGTTTCATGCACTTTCATGGTAGGAATCCTGTCTTCAGGTTAGGAAGATGAAGCAAATGATGTTCTCATGTTTGCATTTGATTTTGTCAGCTGGGATATTTAAAATAATTTTCTTCAGTGTACTCAGCATTGCTTAGAGGAAAAAAGAGAAAAATAAGTGGAAGAAGCTATGAGATACTCCTGTACAGAGTCTGGACATACAGATTTCCAAAGTTTCTTGCCTAGCCTGTGAAGCACTAGCCATGCTTTCTATGGACCTATCATGTTTGCACTCTTTTTTTGCATAAGAGTAAGATGAAGATCTCCTTGGTGACCATGCCTCCTTTATTAATCCTCCCAGTGTGGTTGCTATTCAAATTCAGACCAGTTTTCTACCCCAGCTCCTTATATCCTGTCTCCTGGAAGGTGTGCCCTGCCTTCCATGCAAGGGCAGGAGCCTGCGGCAGCCTCATCCCATCGATTCCCCACAGATTCAGTGATGCCAGAGATGGGACAGGGCTTCTCAGCAGAAAAATGCAAATTTCCCATCCACAGGATGGGCTCAGACCTCTCTTGCCATAAGAAGGGACAAAGCTGGGACCTCTGGATGTTCAGACTTCTTTTTTCTGACATCTGCTAGGTTTTTATTAGGGTCACCTATATGTGTTGTTTTACTGGAGCAGCACTGTATAGGCTTCTGCACGCTTGAATTACTGTGCTTCTGTTTCAGCAAGGGTGCTTCTGGGTACAAGCTGTTAACGTGCTTGTCACTGCGGTACCCGTGCAGTGGAGGGACAACCCGGCTCATCCTCCTCCGGAGCGGGAGCGAGCGTGGTCCCCAGCGAGAGCCTGTGGTTTGCTCAGTACTCTAAAGGCAATGACATTATTTCCCTTTTCCCCATCGGCGCATGTATTGCCATACGCCTCTTTCTCTCTTTCACTCTGTTTCAGTGCTCTGCTTGCATTTTCTTTAGATAAAGGTGGAGTTCTGGTCCCACATGTTCCAGGTCAGTGGGACATTATAAAGGCGTTCACTCTGGGCGGCAAGGGCAGCTGTGTTTGCTGGGGAGGGAAGGGGACAGGCTCTGTTTTGTACAGGCTGAAAGGTCTTTCTGTTGAAGCTTTTTTTTATCAGAAGAATCTTTTTCTATGCTTTCCCCCTCTTTATGTCCCTCAGTAAGAGGCAAACAAGGAAGGAGACAGTTTTCTAGGAATTACGCTGCATGAACGTTTGCTGTCTGCAGTCAGTTTTACCAGCAGATCCTTATCCAAACCTCTGGGGTGGAGGTTTCCTACAGGTGGAGGCAGAAACATAGTATTTTCCTATTTCAGCCAGAGGGAATTTTTTATTTTCTAACAGTTTTCTTGCATAATAATAATCCCCACCACTTTGCAGGGTCCTTGTTGTAAAAGACTTCTGGGATGGATTAAACTCCTTGGCACCTCCTCAGTGATTAATCAATCTCAATAGGCGTTTATTGCTTTGTTCACTACAGCGCAGGAGAGATTATTCCTTAAATATACTTGACTCTTTTGGTACCATTCAATTACACAAAAAAGAGCCCCAACACATATACAATTATTTTGAACTACTTCTTCAGCAAGGAGCAATTGATCTTTGAGAGTCTCTTCCTCTTCTTGTTATGCTGATTAATAGCCTTGGAGTTAGTCCCTGAGAGGAAAACATTTCCAAAAATAGATGACAGTTTCCATCTTCTTATTTTAATCTCTTCAGGGCCCTTTACATCCACAACGAAGCCTGGAGGAATTTTCCCATTTCTCCCCATCTTATTAAACCTCACCACCTCCATGATGGAGCCACCCAGCTCCCAGAGCAGGGGAACAAAATGGGAATCGTCGGCACCTCTTTGCTCCCTTCCTCCGTGGAGCAGAGGTCAGGTCACAGAGAGGTGGATGGCTGCTGCCGAACGGAGGGGCCTCTTCTTCCCCGGAAGGCTCACAGGTGC
This sequence comes from Sagittarius serpentarius, assembly GCA_034782735.1. NCBI lineage: Eukaryota > Metazoa > Chordata > Aves > Accipitriformes > Sagittariidae > Sagittarius > Sagittarius serpentarius. The sequence continues at coordinate 38,801,534 of JAVKLA010000093.1, read as the reverse complement.
TGGGGGGCACGGGACAACCTGCAGCTAAAAGCCAGTGCGGGTCCCTCCCATGACAGCAGAAGGAATTTGTCCACGTGATGTAGATTTTTAATGCTGCTGAATTGCGACATTGATCTTATTCTCCCATGAGGGAGGAAATAACTTGAGTGGTTCACAGCAACTTGCACTGACGTAACCCACGGAGGTACTTCATGGCATCTTCACAGCATGTGTTTGGGAAAAGTGCTGGTGATTTTGCCAGTTCCCCCTTTGCTGCTCCCCATCAGCATAGCTCTCAAAATCTGTATTTCTATACTACCGTTGGTTTGGAGTTTGGTTCACCCATGACACCTTGTCTGCTACTGAAGTTGGCCAGCCGGGACTGCAGAGAGCAGATTTAGATTCAATATAAGGAAGAAATTTTTTACAATGAGGGTGGTGAAACACTGGCCCAGCTTGCCCAGAGAGGTGGTAGAAGCCCCATCCCTGGAAACATTCAAGGTCAGGCTGGACGGGGCTCTGAGCAACCTGATCTAGTTGAAGGTGTCCCTGCTCACCGCAGGAAGGTCGGACTAGATGGCCTTTGATGGTCCCTTCCAGCCCAAGCCGTTCTATGATTCTATGATTCTATGATCCCCCAACATGGGGGTCCCTGCACGAAGGCGAGGGTCATGCCAGACGACGCCAGCCAGCCAGGCTCAGCACGGTGTGTGCTGCTGTAAGTGCGGTATCGGGGCTCTGGGGCAGGTTAAAAGACGTTTCACCTCCCCTAAGGGCCACCCTGTGTGTGCCTGCGTCCTGTGAAAGGATGTCAATGTCCTCGTGGTGAGGCACCACTCCTGGGGAGAACAAACACAGCATCAGAAACCAGTGGCCATGGCAGGGGAGGAGTGAGAGAGCCCAGTGCTTGCCAAGCAACTCTCCTCCAGTGCTGAGAGAAGCTGGAGCATCACCCTTAACCTACTGAAGTGGAAATTCCCAGGTAAATAATGACAAAAATCCCAGGAAGGGGGAGAGGGTAGGTGGCAAAGAAGAGGAGGGCAACGCAGTGAATTGCAGAATGTGGCCTAGGGAACCCACCTTCCCGCTGGAGACAAGCCCCTGCAATTTTCTACTTTTAAACATGAGTCTTACATCTAATTGTACATTTATAGCTGCTCTCATGGTGAGCAGATGAGATTTTGGGATTGCATATTGTAGTTACTCTTATCCTAGAAATTTTTTTTAATGCTATCCCATACCAAATGAAAATAGCCAGAAGGAAGAGGTGACTGTAAATCTCAGACCTTCCCATCAACCATGAACAAATAAAATCTACTGTATAAGCAAAGCAATGCTGCAAAAACATCCACTGGTAAAACATACAGAATTGGAACAAGCTACTCTCTGGACCGTACATGTACAGGGGATTAGTGCCTTGGAGCAACCAGCCCTGCTCAGACATTCAGGCTTTGAGCCTTTAACTCTGTTACCGCATACCACAGCAGATGTTGTGTAGCCGCTTCAACGAAACACTTAATGGAGACGGGCAGATCTGCCGCCTGCATTCCCGTAGTGGAGGATGTGGTCCTGCATCAGCAGAGGTCCAGCATCCTCCCTGCACCGCCCCTGACACTGGGGAACCGCACAGCGAACCCAGGTTACCACCACAGCAAGAGGTGTGGGGCCGACCGAGCTCCCCGGAGCAGCTCCCCGTGTGCTGTGCAGGGGCATGGGATGAGGACAGCACGAGACGGGCTGCGAGAAGGAAAGGGACGCAGCTGATGGGGTTTGCATTGCCATGGCATTGCGCTGTCGCAGCAATTTCAACGAGGAATTGGCTCCTTTGGTGCAAATGGTACCGCACCTCAGGTCCTGCTCGTGGAATACTTTGCTCTTACCAGGAGAGGTGCAGGGCTGTTTGCTTTCTGCATCTCGGCTCAGGGAGTGCGAGCCCCGGTGCTCTGCGAGTGCTACTGCTGCACGTTTTCCCTTTAACATGGTGTCGGTTTGCAAACAAAATAATGATCTTTTGTTACTTTTCAGGAAATTATTTTTAATATACTTTATTGAAGCGAGGGAAAAACAATTTAATTGTGAGAGCTGCTATGAACGATATTTAACCTCCAAAGTACTAAAAGGAGTGTTTTCAGATAAGTTATGGGTTTTAATCTAAGTTAAACCATTATGTACATAAGCACTATGTTTTTGCTATTCTAATAACTGCCAGCTTGGACTTCCCAATTCTTTTTTTATCATCTTTTTTGTCTTCCAAGATGGACTACTCCATTTGAACTTTAAGCAATATTTTACTTTTTATTCTTCTTCATGTCTTTTCTACAGTGCTCAGTGCAATACTGTATTCTTAAATCTGAGCATGATTTCCCTCAGCATATCTGTATCTTACTGGCTTTCCCGGGAGTTTTGAAATGTCTGGATAAAATTCCTGCTTTTGAGAAGTGCATTGAAGTGGTCGCATTTCATCTGTCCTGGATGTTGTTAGTTCAACACTCTGATTAATATTTTACATATACTTTACTAGCATTTGAAATGAAGTTTCTTCCCTGTAAAGATTAATTACTGAATGAACAGTATTGAAACCATATTATTCTCATAATTCATTTGGGGAGATTATCTTGATAAAACATGAAGTTAATTACATGACAGCAATGGAGAGGGTTTAAGATTTACACCGATTTCCCTGCCCCTTGAATAGCTGTCCTTAGGTTGCAACAAAACACTCTGCAATAACAATTTCATGTGTGAGAGGCAAAAAAGAACATTTTAAGAAAGAAAATTTGACTTTTTAGTTTTTCTGTACATAAATATCACATCACTCTGACTCCTTCCCAGTACTTTATATATCCATTGTGCCTTTCATGCAAAGACCCAGAAATGCATTACAACCATTAATTAATCAAAGTTTCTCAACAGCCCTGTCCGTAGGTCAGGTCTGAGTGCCCTGGCTGCAGCAGAGGCAGGTTGGGCACAAATAGCTTAAGACAGGGAGGGAAAGGGCAGAGACAAGCCAAGAGCCCCGGAGACCTGTGCTGCAGACAGATCAAGGGGTCATCCTTACAAGAAGTATATTAATAACTCTTGTTTATTCCCACGTCTGGTGATCTTTGTTATTAAAAAATACATCAGAATCACATACTCTGTTCCCAGCAAACAATAATCCACAGATAGTAATTTCAACAGAACTTTTTTCTTAAGCGTTTTCTCCACTTTTCCAGAGAAAGGAACAATTCTTCTGACACCAGCCACTTTTCTAACGACTTTTCAAGTGCAATCCAGGGACGACTATGGTGCCTAGTCCCTATCCCACAGCAGCACCAGCAGCTACTTTTGTTGGCCAATAAATGACAAAAAGCTGTGAGCACAGGTTTGGCACTACAGGGTTCAGGGACCCCAATGGAGTTGGTATTTCTTAATATCATTTACCAAGTCTTCGAGCAACATTGACTCAACAATATTAAGTTTGAAGTTATCCCCCACTGAACGGGAGATAAACAGCTAATCAGAGCAAACACTTTGCTGAAAGGGCAGCAGCCATTAAATGGCCCACGCAATGAGGTTCTTCTGTCCTGCCTCCGTGTTCCCCTGCCGAGGCTGCATGAGGATGGCAAACAAGGCTCACATGTCTCATGGGTTGCTCACTTACATACTCTCACCCTGGAGGTATGACACTGAGCCAGCACGACTTCCAAGCCCTTCTCTCTCTGTGGGACGGTGGACCAACTTCACTCTCCAAGATCCCACCTCTCTGTGGAGTTCCTTCCTATCGATGGTAGGAAGACAGCTTTTTTCCTTAGGATGATTCCTTTTAGCGTTTTCACCTGTCTCAGTTCTCTCCCAAACACATTTTAAGTATTCTCAGTCTCTAAAAGATCTCAGATTTTTTGGATTCTGGGCCTTTCAATGTCCTTCAAGAATATTATCACTCAGCTTGCTATGATGAAGTCAGTGAGTATCTATCCACAACCTCAACTGTGTCGAGCCTGAATTGTAGGGTTAGGATGCTGTGAGCAGGTCTGTTCTCAGGGAGATGCTGCCAGCATTTGTCTCCCAAGCGGTATTAGTACCAGCAGGTTTAGTCTACAAGCAAGAAAGTCTGCACAAAGAGATGCACAAAGAGGCCCGTCACTGGGAAGACCTGTCCCCACATGGGAGCAGACACCCTGTCAAACACTAGAGCCATTAGACCTGCTTCAGCTGCAGTCCCTCTGGCTCTTCCTCAGATCATCTCTCTCTTTACCACCATCTAAACACCTGGTGGCTTTGCTTCTACAATCTGTCCCCTCCGCCACCCATGAAGATGTTTCCACCTGCGTTACTAGAGCCTGCACATGCCAATAGTGATTTCGTCCAGAGCTCCTGGACAAGGAGGTGTTCCCCCGCGGACCGTTTGCTCTGAGCTGAAAGGGTCCTTTCAGCAAGCAATGATAACAGGAGATGCCCCCTAAAATATTGCTACTGACGCAGGAGTTTATCTCTGGGACATGATCAGTAAATTATGATGAAAAAAATACTCTCTTTGGGACTAGAACCATCAGCTTCAAAACTCCTCAGGAGGCAGTAGCAGAGGGACACAATATAAGGGAAGAGAAATCAGTGCTGCGATCGTATTTCCACTTTATAAGTCAAACAGGCATTGTCTTACGCAGCCTTTTTCCACTGTAAGTCAGCTTATGACAACGGTTTCTACCAACACCAGCCGCGTGCTGGCAGACTCTCTGTCTCTTGCTTGAAGATAAAGATTACAATAGCATCTGGGTGGAGGCCTGGGCGAGGAAATGCTTCCCACAGCATCTCCTGGGATATTGTCTGGAGCCCCGGCAAGCATGCCTGCTCCTGCTGGGATTTGCAATGCCCGACCACCGAGCACGCCAGCGGCCAGGTCTCGTGTCTCAGGAAAGAGAAGAGCCCATCCAGAGGCAGGTGGGTAGCTCCACTCGTGTCAGCTGCAGGGCTCTGCCACCACACCAGCTGGCACAGAGGCAGGGAGGGAAGCAGGTCTTATTGCTTCCACTTATAGTTGGAAAAATGGAGATGCTGAAAAGGCTTTGCAAGGTTGTGCCCAGTGATATAGGACTTGGTCTTGCTTCACGCTGAGCATGTTTTTTCCAAACCAGCCAGGTCCTTAAGCGTGTGAGTAGCCCTAATGAAATCAGCAGGATTACTCCTGTGCTTAAAGTTAAATGCATACACAAGTGCTTTGCTGGACTGGGGCCAGACTTGGCATCTCGCAGGACTCGGAGAGAAAATGCTGCACTGCTAGCCGGTATCTCAAGGGGCTGCTCCCCATCCCTGAGTGCCAGAGGTGGCCGTGGGTCTCCCAGCAGACAAAGCTCCAGCGCCGGCTGCCAGCTGCATCCCACGGCAGAGCCTCCCTTGAGCACGGCTGCATGTGCACCTTGCAAAAGTTTGGGAACTCCTTGGTTAGAGGAGCTACAGGACCCCACCGCCTCCGCGCAAGCAAGTCTCGCTGGTGCCTCTCCCGAAATAAGTTGCACTGTTGCCGGCAGACGGCAGCATGCCTGCCCTGGGTAGATGAACTCTACCCCCGAGACTTCGCCGAAGTAAACTCTTTATGTATTGCTTGTCAGTCCCGCTGTCAGATATGCTCACAGTGCAGTGTATTCACATTTTTCCCTCCCTGACCCTCAACATCTCAATTTTCTGTCTGCCTTTGAAATCTTGGCTAATTAGGAGGCTACATGTTCCCTGTGAGACTGGCCTTTTGTGCAGAGTTTGTAATTAGAGTGACTGTGCAGTGCTCTATTAATTGCAAGAATTGTGATTTTTAGATTAATGAGTTAATTGCTAATATCTGCATACGACATTCCCTCAAGATGTATTACATTACAGTAAATAAACCTTGTGTCTGGAATGGTAGACAGTAAAGGAAACTGCCGTGATTAGTTTGAATACTTTAGATAGCTAAAATAATATTTACTCAAAACACAATGTGTGTAAAACTGGATTTTAAAGCCTTTTCTTTCCCCCAGCCCCCCTCGCTAGATAACATTTATATTTGATAGCTCGCAGACAGGAGCTGCTAGGATGCTGCTCTTCCCATAGAGCTCCTCCACCACTTCCCCAGCCTCTCCTCCTGACCCAGTCAAACCCTCCCCAGCTTCCACCGTGGGCCCTCCATCAAGCCCTCCATCTCCAATTACACTTCGTATCTCCTTTTGACTTTATCCCACATGCTGCATTTTGTCTTTGTTGCCTCCTGAAGGGATGCTCCAGCAGCCTGCAGCGGTTGCTGTCATCCCTGTGTGTGTGTCCCCAGCTCAAGCTGCAGAAGTTGCGACAGGATGGAGGGAATTATCCATATTTAAACTCCCAGGCCACTCCTGCTTAACTGTTGTGGAAAAATCCCATTGGAAATGTAACAGCCAGAGCTAGCCAAGACCTTGGTAACAGCTGAGTGATTTTCATCAGACAAGTAGCTGTTTGCTGAAAGTGTAATTTTGGGACAGCTGAAACTATTTGCAAATTCATCATGATTTCAGGAAACAGCCTCATGTAGAAGAAAAGCCCCAAATGAAAAAGTTTCACAGTTTTCCAGTTTGATATTTTCTAGATTAAGTGCTTCTTTTTGTTTTGCAAATGAAATTTGATTTAGATATTTATCTAAATTAAATAAAAACCTGCAGAGAATGAATGCAAATGCCGGTTTGCACGACACAAACCCTTCTGGGTTGGCTCAGAGTAGTTCTTTCCTTTTTGTACTTTCTGTTTATTTGTTTAAACAAAACCTAGGCTCTCTCCAAAACAATTTCCCAGGATTTTTGTTTAGTCCGCGGGCTGAGTTATTCACGAGTTATTCTCTTGCTTGATAATGCATAGAGATAAAGGGAGGATGGGTTAATTCCAGTAACGAGCAACTTTCTTTCCGCTTGGCTCAGTATCAATATCCGATATACTTCTCAGAGGCACAGAGAAAAGTTTATATGGAAATATGTCATTGCATTCGTGCTTTTTAAAACTCCTGTTTGCTTATGCCACTGAGAGCCAATACAGCTCAAGCGCTGAAGACTGTTCCCCCCAGCTCCCTCTGCACACCTTCCTCCCGGCAAACTGTGTTACTTATCAATTTCCTGGGGAGACACTAAACACCAAACACAGCTATGCTACTCGTACACACCTTTTTAAATTTAAAAGTTCCACTTTTGTGTTGCTGGAGCTTTAGGCTAATGTGGTAGAGACTAATTCCAATGAATGCAGTCTCCTATTAATGGGTTTGGGTTGCGTTTGGCCTTGGGATGCTTTGAAGGGAACCTCTTTCACCGGGCTGATACGGCATGCAGTTTGGGCGCTGTCCTTGAGCCTCACGTGCATGCACAGCTGAGGGTTGTTTTTACCACCGTACATAAGTCACCAGTCTGCCGCCAGCCCCGGTAGCCACCCTACAAGCTCTGGTGACCCTGAGGTGGGATGCCTGCAGGCTCTTACCGGGGAAAGGTAGCTGCCGGCTGCTGCCCGTGCGTGGCACAAGACACCTTCTGACGTGAGCGTGAAAGGGCACAGATTTCTTTTCATTACGAAAAGCACTGGGCATGGCTGGGCTGCTTTATGGTTCCTCCAGCAACAGTCATTCTGTCTTACCTGTTTTCTATTTGCATTGCTGTGAAATGTCAGGACTGGATGGACAAGGAGGGTTGGATGAGGGGTGCCAGGGCCAAAATCTTCAGTGTTAGGTTCTGTGAAAAATTTGGCATCGAGGCCAATGGTGAGGCATCCGATAGGACTGATGCTCACTAGCTTCCTTGGCAAGAATGACTGTGGACTTAGCTCCCATAGCTTGAGGTACTTGATTTTTAAATAAGACCCTTCATTACATGAATTAAAATTTCCTTAGAAAACAGCATTAATCACAATTGAAAAATCCTCTTCACATGTCAAAGTATTTTAGATTTTATCATTTTGAGCCTGGTTAGTCAAAGTTTCAGACTGCTTTCCCAAGAAGAGCAGCTGTCCATATTGCTGCCCATTTGTGCATATGGTCATGTCAAGACACATGCTTTAGAGAGAGGATTGCATGGTGGCTGGGCATCCTTCTGGTTTGGGAGATCTGTATGTACTTCAGATATCCACCCAAGTACCACCGTATGTCCCAGGGCTCTTCATGGTAGGTATTGTGGATGCAGTTACTAAAATCTCTGAGATACAAAGGTGTTGTGGCAGAGGCCATACAAGTATGCAAGATGAAAAGAAGGACCTGTCCCAGACAAGGAAGGGTCCCAAACCAGACCACAGTCTATATAATTTGGTACCTGTGGCATATCATCTCAGCACTATTAACTAAAAAATTCACCTTGGCGTGTCCTGAGTCTCACCAGGTTCTCTGTCTCTGAACCACGTGGAAGCTGGACTCCAGGCACTTCAGACTCATTCTTGCATTGCCAATGTGTCAGAGGACGTGTAAGCCAGAGAGACACTCAAAACATCCTGGATCAATTCTTAATACATTGAATCCGTGAAAAACTTGTTGGCCAAGAGGTTGGAGCAGATATGAAAGAGAATGGCAGAGAAGGAGTAGTTGACCAGCAACCTATCTTCCGCAGCAGCTGTCTCCATTGTGCCAGCCCCTCCGCTCTACTTCTTGCCCACCCCCTCCAAGCGTCAAAGATTTGCATCAGATGCCTTCACTGGGTCTGGTTTTGCTCACTTGGGATGAGGCACCAGACACAAGCAGTGGGAGAAACTTGCTCTTTTTCCCCTAACGTGTGTTCACTGCAATCTGGAAGTCCACCAAGTCTGTGACCATGCTAACGCTCTGGGCATCCTTGATAACCTTTTACAGATACACAGTTAGGGAACCAGCACCGCTTAGAAGCTGGCTCCACCACCAAATATGTAGTGCTTGTCAAAACGTGACACGGAAAAGGATCGGAAACATCTCTTACTGGAACCTCTCTAAAACCATGCAGGACCCAGCAGAAGGCTGGTTGCATCATGTGCCTCCGCGAAGATGCTGGAACAAACAGGAGCATCCATCCTGTCTCTGTCTTTTGGGAGATTTTTGCCTAACCACAGATCCTGGGCATCGGCATTTCCTGGGGATTTAACAGCAAAGCTTGAAGGCATTTCTCTGACTGCCCTTTTCTGAAGTCTAATCAGGAAACAGGAACATAAGAGACCAGATTTTCTGTGCCTTTTATCTTTCTCTTTAAAGGACTGGATTCCTACGACTTATTTATTGATGACAAAAAAGCAAAAATGCTTACTTAGAAACTGAGGACCGATCTTCACTGCAAAGGTCTGTTGCTTTAACACCATTTCTGTTAAAGCAGCAAAAATCCTTGTGGGGACACAATTCGGTCACTAGAAGAAATGCATACACCAGTGCAGCTTGTTCTAATTCGGAAAGTAAAATAAGCAAGATGGTACGGGGTGTGTTTACACCGGTATAATTATATCACAGTAGGACTTCCAGTGTATAACTGTTTCAGTTAAAAAAAAAACCAACGTATCTCTAGCTGTCACTGCTATAACAGTAGTACTGTTCTCAGGCGGACTGTCCTTTGCTTCAATGCACACAATCTGGCAATGAGCAGCTTTTGGAAGGATTGGCTGAGATTTGGCTACGGTGCTTTGTTTCAAACTGAAGAAGAGGAAGGGTGAATGCAGGTAGTTTTGCTGCTCGTGTATGGGTGGAATCACTCCCAAATGCCCGACTGACCTCTGAGATGATGTTCCTTCTTTAAATTCCCAGTCAGAGATGGCGGCAGTCCCTACTGGTGATCGTTTCCATCACAGGAGCCTGCGTTCAGTCACTCTGGGTTATCTAGATGACAGCGGCAGGTATAAGGCTCGCACAGCTCAGGCCCCTTTGTACTGTACCGACGCCATATAAATGTCTGGCAGTCCACGGGCACTGCCTTATCTGCATTTACCTCGCTCGGTCTTGGGCTGACACCACGCTTGCCACATCTCTGGTGACCAGAGAGAATTAAGACACAATTGTACTATCAATGAAATGCAACTTCTGCCTTCCAGGCACTTAAATCCTTGGAGGGCCTCGTTCAGGGCTGCACTGCTTCAGTTTTATGCCAGTAACTTCCTAATTAGCATAAAAACTAAAGACGGGTGCTCTGGTGAATAGGATGCTGGCCAGGGACTGCTGAAACCCAGCTTCCACCTGACCTTTGTGTGAGTCACTTCATCTCTTTTCCCCCGGCATTCCCTGTGATTCTCTAGCCTGCAGGTGCTTTGGGACTGAGATGATCTTCCCAAGGACAGTCAGTGTAAGAAGGACAAGGTCAGATCTGCTGTCTGGACCAGCTCTGGTCCGCCTCGCCCCATCTTGAGTCTCCTAAGGGGGTTGCAATGGATGTTTCAGGGCAAGCTCTGAGAAACAGCAAATATCCCTTCTAGCTTCCAACAACCAGTGGTATGAGGATTCCCTGAACCCAGAGACCGTGTCTAGACAGCCATGTGCAGTAATCACTGACGGACCTGTAGCCCATGAGTTTATTTCAGCCCCATTTACCCCACGATATAATTTGGCTCCACAGCATTTTGGTGGCAGGTTGTTGCACAATTTAATTTTCTAGCATGAGAAAGGATTCTCGCTTTTAAAATCTGATACCTAATTGTGATTCGATACGTTCTTCTGTTACAAGAACTAGTGAATGCTCATTCCCTATTCCCTTTCCCATACCCTTCAGGGTTTTATAGACATCTGTCATACCCCCTTTGGCCAGCTCTTTTCCAGCCAGATCTCAGATGATGCCCCAGGCACAACTGTAATTTAAACAGCAAGTGACAGCTAGAATAAGGCGGCCGTGAGTTGGGTCCAGCCTGCCTACAACACGGCGCTGAGGAATACAAGCACACGTGTTTCACTTCAACCGCCAGCAGTGGCCATGCAAGGTGATTACCAGTGTCCCAGCAAACAGCAAATTACCTGGAAGGCCCAGTTCACCCTTTCATTTTGTTACCAAACTCTCTTCTATTGACATTATAATGTTAAATCTCCCAGTAATTGGCCTATGAAACAATAATAAATGTGGAACTAGAGATTGCGTGCTGTAGTATTCCCCATTAAGATATTAAAGTATGCTGAAAGCGCAGGCAATTGAAGCAAGCCGGTGTTTATGGGAGGTGAACGTTGAGGAAGCCCACGGCAGATAAGCAGGAGGGAGTGGGAAGGACCCTATGTGTCTTTATCTAATAACTATTTGTTTAGAAACACCTGGCACATACATCAAATTAGTGCATCCAAATGCCCTTCAAACTCTAAATCAGACAGATTGATTCAAGAACCTTTCATTAAACTTTGCTGGAAAGATTAAACATCAGCCATGTGTTATATCAGCAGAACAATTCTGCTCACGTGGTGATGACATTAAGATGTTTTATAGAAGGGGTATACGAATGTGTATGCACTCTGTGAGGCTTTTCTCCAGACTTGTAATTCCTTGCTTAAGAATATAAAATGAATAAAATGGGAAAAAAAAAAAATTACCCCAACAGTTCTGCATAATGATTTCACACACATGCAGTGGAAAAAAACCCCCAGGATTATCAAAAGAAATTTCTTGTATGTTTGCATCCTTTTGCTCATGTTTGCAAAGGGAAATGGATTTGAGAATTTCCCACCGCTGTTGAATTCAGTGTCTGTAGTAGGGCAGAAGTAATATGCATTGGCTCTTTCTAATCATCGATTCAATTCAAGAGTTCTCAGCATGTAACTCCTTTTCTTTCTCAACGGGAATAAATTTGCCAAGAAGGGATAACACCAACATATTATGAATAATATCACCTAGCCCCTAAATTTGTGCAACTTTGTGAAAATCAGTCAAAATCTATATTTAATTTAATGTGAAGAAAGTATGATATCCAGACCATAGTTACATCACAAAACAACTGTTACTATTACGATCAATGTACTATTGAATTAAATTGTTTTATATATTGTATTAGAGTATCCCATGCGTTTTGCTGGTCTTACAACGCGCTGGTTGCCGCAGTCGATGCCAGCGGAAGATTAACATATTCTGATAACATCTGCAGGTATCCCATGCCCTGCCGGCAGCCCCTCTGTGATCCCACCCCGTCTTCCAACACAACCATGGCCCTGTATTTAAAGGAGAAATATTGAACACCACTGGAGCCTTTTCTCCCACAGATTCTGCAAAATGCAGGGTCGTGGTTCTGGGAGTGAAAACCTAGCGCTTGTAACCTCTGCTGCACGGTGCACCGGAACAGTAATATATTAACACGAGGTCGTAGCCTGACAAATGCTTTTAAGATGGCATAAGGCAGCACTGCCATAAAACCAGCCCTGCGCTCCCTGCCCTGGCTGCTCGTTCCCACCCGTGTGAGCCTCTCCCCGTGCGAGCACGTCTCTCATGCGGCTGAAGGCAGAACCAGGTTGGGAAACAGATCCAGCTGAAAATAAGCCTTTTTTTTTTTTTTTTCCCCCGGGATTAGCTTTCAGCTGGATCCATTCCCTGATCCACTTCACCTTGCAGCTGCACAAATGCTCGTGCTGGCAGCGGGAGGAGGCAGCGCGGGCTGGGAGCTCATGGCCAGGGCCCAGAGCAGCCAACTGCTCCTTGAGGCACTTGCAGCAGCAGCTGAGCACAAAGCTGCAGAGCAGCTATTTTTTTTAATAGGCTTGGTTTTCTTTCAAAATTAGAAAGAACTGAGTTTCTGCACAGACGGCAAATAACTTGCACGTTTCCAACTAGGAGCTCAAAGTACACCGTGACCCCGCGGCAGGACGTAAGCCGGGACGTGCCAGTCCTCCGGTGGCTTGCACCTCTGCCTGCAGAGCTGCTCCTGCAGGCAGCAGGTAGGGCAGGCAGGGCGGGCAGGGTGGACAGAGCAGGACGGACAAGAAGATTCGGGGTCTCAGAGCCCCTCTAGAGCGCACAGAACCCGCCACGTCAGTTCGGGATCAGAGCCTGGGGGACCCAGCACCTCAAATACCAAGGCAGCATCAGCGTAAGATAACAAATGAGGGCTATCTCCCATAAGAAGCCCACCTGAAATACCACCATGGAAGTGGAGAAGCAAAAATACTGAGAAGTATTATTCCTGGCAACCTCCAAACTGAAAGCTGCCTTGATGGCTTCTTTTTTTCTGTGACAAGCGAGGTTCCCCATGCTTTTAAACCAGCAAAAAAAGATAAATCCATTCACCCTCTTTTCTCTGGGTTTCCACAGAGAACTTGTGGCATAAATGAGTCCTTTTCATTTACTTTAAGTTAAATACCATCACAGTAGGAAACTTCGGGTCTGTAGTGCAAACCTGTTAAACATGTGAAAAATAATGTTACTGTAATTAAATACCAAAAACTAATCCTAAAATGGGGGGGGGGGGGGGAGTTGCTGATCTGATAAAGATCATACACTACCTTTAGGAGCCATTTTTTTCTATCGGTGCAATCCTTCACACTGGATGATATCCTTATGGTAAATTATACAAAAAGTGATCTGAACCACCCTTTTAATGAACTTATTTTTACAGGATTGATACCAAATGTTGGATTTTTGACTTTGCAGTAGAAGTAATTGTGCTCGATGGCACTTGTATACCCATGACAGTCTGGTGTGAGATCAAAACTATAAGAAAAACAACCCGTCCTCTAAATGCTTAGTTACAAAACAGTTTACCAAATATGTTTTGGAACAAATTCATCCCTGGTTTGCATCAATTACAGTAGTGAAATGAAGGATGAGTTTCTCTTAATGCATTTTAAAGTTAAACTAAAGTACTAATATTAAAAGCTGAGTACGCAGTAAAATAAACCGATTAATTTCTCCAGGCTCCAAATTTGCACTCACAAAGATCTTTAAGGAAAATTCCTTAATGTATCCATATTCCTGCTTATTGTACTGACATTATAGACAGTCAAACCAAACTCTAGGCTTAAGTTTCTAGATCAGCAGAACCGGTAGAAAATGAATATTTGCTGCCACTGATTTGTAAAAAAACCCTGAGCACCTTCTTAAACATAGATGATTATTTTAATGAATCTCCATTATAAACTAGCCAACATATCTGTTCCAAACAAGTTACTTTTAAAAAACTGGTAAAAAATAAATGGGATACTGACATCGGTGCTGGATGTTTGGCGTCACTCAATATACACATTTCATTTCTAATGATCAAACGTGGTCTGGCTCAGAAGGATCTAGGCAGGATTTGTGTCTGCCTGTTCCTACATAGCATTGAGTAACCAAATTGCACAAACACTCAGAGCGGTAAAATAACTGGTCTATTCTAGTCAACAGATACTTGCTCTAAATCTGCAGAGAGAGATGTATACGCTTAAATTTATGCACTGAGAGTCATCCAGCTGAAGTCACTCTGACTCCTCATGCTACATAAAAGCTATGCAGGAGCATCTTCTTTGCAGGATCAAGGCCCATATTTGCATCTGCAAATCAACCTCTTTATGAAAACCAGATTGTAAATTTTTTTTATTTTTTTTTTAGTTCCTTGCAAGGTCTTGAGACGTACTAGTGTAGCAGGAGGTGCTGCACTCGGGCTGACGTGTCGGTGAAGTGTAGAGGGAAAGTGTGATTGTGCTCCAGGTTGATGGGAGTGCCTCGTGTGACGTGCATTCAGCTGCTCGGAAGCCAGCATGTGGGTCAGGAAACAGTATTGGAACATCACCGTTTTCCCAAGTCCACTGCTAATAGAAATTACTAAAAATAATGTCAAATTCATCAAATAAAACTATTATAGACACAGGGGCTACAGACTTTCCGCTGTCTTTTAGTAAGTAGTTAAGCTGCAACACTGGACGAGCACAGTGAGTGCTGCAGTTAATTAGCAGCAAGGAGGAGCATTATTTCAGCAAGCAAGGTGAACCCTGGCTGACAGGGAAAAGGGGTGCCATGTAAACCTTGCACCCCAAACACCCGGTTCCCATACTGGAAAGACTCACAAGAAGTGCATTTTTTAAAGTTCATTTGATTTCACGAAAAAATGATGCCGGGAGGGCTTGGTTCCTAAACAGTGCCAGTAACTTTTCAGTACAGCTACCCATAGGTTAAAATACATAGAAGAGAGGGAGAGGAACAGCTTGATTTTGCTTTGCTTTGCAAGCATCCCTCATAAACTAAGTTTTCAGGACTATTCTTCTCCTAGCAGGGATTATCTGCACAACCACCCACAATTACTCCTTAAGGATGGGAGCCTCAGTCTTTTAATATACAGTTAGAGAAGATATGGAGAATCCGCCTTTTAGATAACAGCCTACTGCCTGAAACATCTGTCCAGAAATTGGATAAAATACAGAAATAATCTGGAGGAGAGAGGCCAGAAGAGAGAGGTCTGCCCCGTGCCTGCCCAGGCAGCAGGACGATCCTTTTCCTTTTGGCTTGTGTGTCTTTCCCTTGCCCCCAAAGTGCTGCTCCCGAGCTCTGGGAAGCCGAAATGCCCCACTCTGAGCTCATGCTGAATTTTGCACAAACCAGTGAGATACTGGAGGAGTTGAAGCTCCTTCAGAGGTCGGGCAGCGGCTGAATGTAAGTTTTAAAAGCTGCAATTTGAAGTTAAAAACCTATCGTTTCAGGCTCCCCACCGAACCTACCGTGTATCTTCTTTTCTAGCATCTGATTACAAAGGCTGTTTCACACTTGATGAATGTTCGATCGCAATCCAAGTAGTTTGAAGAAAAATCCACATGCCTGAGGATTGCCCCCTGCTAAACTTGAAGATGTTTGCTTCAGAGCTTTCTCCTTTACAATCTGTGATCTAATTGCTCCGGTAATGAAATAATTATTTGTGTCTTTGGCCTCAATGTATGTCACTTACTTTGTTTGTATCATGAACTCAACAATATTTATTAGAAGCAATTACTGTTTTCCTGTCCCATGCCCCCATACATTGCATACATAATGTTTAACAAAGCAAATCCGCTAAAGCAAAGAGCAATGGTGGTTGTGCTTTAAAAAAACACCGCTGAAACGCCATGGGCAAGTCCTCGGTTGGTGCAAATTGCTGTTATTCATTGCGGCCCAAGTTCCATGTGCTAAGGAGCTGCCCATAATATTTTGACAGTTAGCAGCGTTGCTAATGATGGAAATCCAAGAAATCCCGATAATACGGAGACTGTGATTTTCACAGTGAGGTTTCCCGCAGGCAGGCAGGGTTTTCTCTTCGGAGGGACTTTTGCCAAAGGGAAGAGCACAGAATTAGATGCGTCTTCCAGCTGAAAGCTGCTAAATTTTGCTACAATCTACTTGGAGGTGCCCCGGTTGTACCCCGCGGTGTGCAGGGCCTGGGTATCACAGGGTGGCCACAGCTGTGGCCATCTCGGCACCTACGCCACGGGGAATCCCGGTGAGCTGAGCTACGCGAGTCTTCAACTTCTGCGGGACAGAGGTAGCGGCTCCCGGCAGCAGGTGCTCGGAGGACAAACGATGGACACTGTGTAAACATCCAGCGAGGGTGTAAAACATTCTTATAAGAGAATCAAGATCTTTAGGCTCTTCACCATGTAATATCACCCACAAAAAAATGAAGCTCACTTATTAATTTTGATGGACAACTGATCTGGTTCAAGGGTTTTATTTGACTAGAAAAGGAATGTGCTTTTTCACAGGCTGGTGGAGAAGCACGGGATGTATGTAATGCAGAAGGCTCGATGATTATACAACAAAAAGATGGGATCACCACCTGCCCACATTCTTGCGATAAGCAGATGAAGAACGTCTGTCAAAACATTAATTCCCAAATCTATGGGGGTAATGTGGAATACAAATACAAATAAACGCACGTTGGAGTGCGCTCTCGTTATCTCGCGTTCAGCCGAACGCCCCGGCGTGATGATACGATCGTCACATCAAATTGGGTGCTCGGCGGGGATGGATGTGTCCGTCCCTCCGTCTTTAAGATGATGTCCACGGCGCGGGCTCAGCACGCCTGGTGGCCTTTATTCCCCGGCCTCACGACATCAGTTCCAAACCCCAGGCGCGGCGTGCGGGGCGAGGACGGGTATGATACAATAATTGCACACCCAAGCGGAGGGACGCGGCCGGGGAGGACGGGCGATACAGAAGAGGCGCAGGGCGCAGGCCGGACTTCGGCAACGCATCCCGCAGGGGCTGCGCTGGGTGACCCCCGCCCCGGTAGCGGTCCCCGGGCCTGGCTGCCACTACCGGGGCTGGATACCGGCGGGCCAGCCGGCCAGGGCAGGGCCCCCGGGCGGGCGGCGGCGGGGGGGGGGGGGGGGGCCGGGCA
>JAVKLA010000093.1:38632453-38782415 GCA_034782735.1 Sagittarius serpentarius | reverse complement strand
GCTGGACTTGCTGAGGGGGAAAGAATAGCCTTTTGTCCTGCCGAGGGACGTGCCCCTAAGGTAAATCCTGACTGGGGCTTAGCGCTTGGTACTTTGCCGGGTCCCAGGGCTCTGCCTGGCTGTGCTAGGGAGGAGGAAAGTGGGAGATGGAGATCTCAAAGTAGTAGAAGTAATTTCTTCTTTCAGCTACACTTCTCTGCTGCCTTTGAATTGCCTGCAATGAATGTACGTAGCTCTAATTGAAGTACTTTAATCATTCACACTTGATTAAGTGTACCGTGACCAGAGGAGAGGAATACACACGGCTCCCTAGAACGTGAGGGATGGTATGACATTTTAATCCTGTGTTTTAAAAAACATTAGTGAAGCAGGAAAAACGATAGCCGGTGACGGTTAGGTATAATGGACCGTTGTTTTCATACAGATGGTGCCTTACCGATGGGAATGAAATTGCAGTTATTACAGATATTTAGGCGAGGGAGCGGGGGGAAGGCACGTACTTTTCAGTTTGTTTAAGCAGAGTGAAGAAAATAATGATAGACGAGATGCCTGGTGACAAAATGCTTTTGTTCCTGTTTCCATCAGTGCATAAGGGCGCCGACCTGCTTTAGCATTCCTTAAAGGTCTCTTTACCAAGGAAAATTGAAGACGGTCTCATTATAGGCGAGTGTGTTCAGAATACTATGAGGTATTTATGAATTCAGAGGTGATTGTTGAATCGCAGACATTTCAATTACGCCTCCTGTAGTAAAAAAAAAAAAAAAAAAAAATTATTTGTAGCGATGTGTTCTGTAATCTGTTATTACCATAAAGCTGATTTGTGCTTGAGCTCTGGAGCTGGCCCAGGGAATGGGTTCGTCCACGGGGCTCGAATCTTAAACAAAGATTTGTATTCTTTGCCTCACAAAACTTTCTGCTGCAGGGGCAGCCTGAAGTTCCTATAAAAGCAATTGTTCAGGAAACGTCACCTATCGTCAGTATTTTTCTGGAAAATCTGGTGTTGTAAATGCAGGGTGGTATTTTTAGAAAGGAGCCTTTTATTTTTGGACGCGTTTGGGAAGCCCACCTGTTAGTCATTAGCAGGGAGAGGGGACAGGGCTTCGCTTTCATCATTAGCGAACCCGGGCGCATCTGGGGGCTGGGGGCAGTTGATCCCTTTATACAAGCTCTTCCAGTCATGGACAATTGAAGTATCTTTCCCTTCAAAAGTCATAACCGAGTATGTGGAAAACTGAATAGAAAATAAGGTAGTTTAGTCAGAACGGTGAAATGCTCCTGTTTTTTGAAATGCGGATTGAGGGAGTGTTTGACTTTTCGTTTTTCCCCTAGAATTTCGGGCTGAGATGCTTCCTCGGTCCAGAGCTCTATTGTCAACTTTATAGCAGACAAACTGTAGATAATGTTTTCTTGCAGTCACCTTCCCCTGGTTTTAAGGTAGTTTTCCTCCTAGCCCAGCCCGTTTGGGATCCCCGAGGTCTGGCCGGACAGGGCGGCTCCGGAGCGTGATGGCCCGCAGAGCTGCAGCCCCACAGCCCTGTTTGCTGACAGCTCCCTCTTGTCCCGACCTGCTTTTCGAGGGCAAAGTTGTGCCCTTTTCCACTTGTGCTTTCCCTAGATGGAAAATGTTCAAAGGGATTTCCCCATAGCGAAAACTGTAGCACAGACTGTCGTCTTTAACGCTGTACAGAGACTTGTCACCAGGGTCCAGTGATAATATTCCTCGTATCAGGAGAAACATCAGCCTCAAAGTATGAGGTCCCAGGCACGAGTTGGAGGTAGCGTACTGAAATCTTTGGCCAGAAAAGTCAAGTTATCCATCAGGCTGGCAGCAGTTCAAATAAAACTTCTTCAGTTCAGCTGTCTCTGGTAAGAATATGTACTTTAATGAAAAAAAACAAACCTGAATCTGGGTTTGCCCAACCGTTTGGAAAAGGTAGGTTAATTTTCACTGGTTCTTTTGGTGCTGTTTATTAGCTGTGGGAATTGAAAGTGGCTTCGTGTTTAAGTGGAAGAAATGGAAAAGCTCCTCTAAACACAGCTCTGGCAATTTGCAAGTATTTTGTTAAAATCTGGTGGATGATGCTGTCTCAAAAAATCTGATAGGTGTCATATTTACTCCTCACATCAGATCTAGCAAGTATTACTTTCTTTGCTTGATATCCTAGCTGTAGTCAGTTAAAGAATTGGAGAGCGGAGCTGCTGGTGAAGAGCTTTTCAGACTGGGGTGATTACACCTGCTCTAGAAATCTGGGATTTTTCAGAGTACAGGGACCCCTCGCCCCCAGCAGTTTCCCTCCCCCCAGATCTGTTTGCAGCTCCCCCCAAATAAAATCACACCTTTTTGTGTGTTTGGTTATTGTGCAGAGCTTGAGAACTGCACCCTGAGCCAGTCTCCTAGCTCTTGGGGTTTGGGTACGACAGAGAGTAAGGAAATGTGATATGGATCTTAGTAATTTTTATACTTGTTCTCCCGCTCAGTAGGAATTACAATTTTGACATAAAAAGGATAAAGCCCTGAAATATCTTTTATTTCCTCGGCACAGCCCACTTAACTCTTAAAATGAAAATCACTCTTGCGCTAAGGATATTTAGATCATAGGCTCTGACAGGAGGAGTGGCATCAGGGCTCACAGGCAAGTAAGGACTGTGCTGGGGGGAGCGCAGGGTGGTTGCTGGGGTCCCCTCTCGCAGGGAACACTGAAACTTTGGAGGGGAGGTTTTGGCAAGTCACCGCTGGTTTCGCTCTTGTCTGGGACAACACAAACATTTTAGCCAGGAACTGGTGTTTTCTCCACTGCTGTACATGATGCTGAAGGAAGGATGTGATTCCAAAATGCACTTTGTCATGCCCACGTGCGCCCGGGCCAACTCTCATTCCTTCCCTCGTTCCCGTGGCTCGTTTTTTTGTTCCCTCTCCTTTGACAGAGGAAGTAAAATAAAGATAAGTTTTAGGTGAAAGGATGAAAAATGCCGTGACCGTCCTTTGCCCCAGCGAGGGCATGGAAACCAGACCTTCTCATTCTGCCCTGCGTATCTTCTCCTGCTCAGCGCCATTGTGGTGAGGAGACTGGGATCTTTGGCATTTTAGAGAGTACCAGGAAGGCACCAGATAACATTTGCTGTGAAGTCAGCAGGAGTTTTTGGTAACAGAGCACCGAAGAACCAGTTCTTATTTATTTAGTTCTGCAACGACCAATGATGCTTTATGAGTGTGCATTCCCCTTTCTTGCGCCCTGAGCCCCGACGATTTCTTAAAAAAACAGAATTGTTTTCACAGGAATAAGCACCTGGAGTTTTTAAATTATTTTTTTGTTTCTCCTCTCTGAGGTGGTAATGCTGGCGGGATGTCGCGTTCAGGAAACGTGATGGTAAGATTGCAAAGAGAAAGATGAAAATTTCTAGTTCGGAAAAGAGGTACTGGACTGTTGAGAAACAGAAATCCCACTTTGTCACATTTACCTTCAAGGGAAGAGGGGCCTAAGTCCAAATTTGCTCCAGTCTCACCTAGATTTGACACCCTGCTTGAACTTTCTGTGTTGAGGCTGCGAGGGGATCCCTGCTGCGCAGGCTCTGGGGTTCGCTTTGGTCGGTTGGGTTTGTTGTACCTGGTCGGGTGAGGGGGGAGCACGGTGGTGCTGCCTGGGAAGATCTTGGTGGTCCTGCTGGCAAAGTTGGTGGTGGGTTTTTTTGCTCTGTAATAATTTGTTAGTGCCTGGGTTGTATTATTGGTAACTTCCATGGGATTATTAAAAAGAAATACAGCTGGAAGAGTTGGAGGGGAAAAACGCGTGGTGGAACCAGAGCGGCCTGAATGTTAGTACTAACTTTGGTGGACCCATCAACCCCTCATGGAGGTCATCAGTGCTGCTGTGTGGCGGGGTTGCCCACTTCTGGGATTTTTACGGTGGTTTTAGCCCATCCTGAAATTCCAGCCAGGAGCAGAGCCTGCTCCGGGGGGGTGCCGGAGGCTCGTCCCTGCTCTGCGGTTTTGCCAGGGGAGGACAGCCCCTGAGGTGCCATCACCTTTCAGGGTCACCCCACTCCACAGCTGATGGGGGCTGCGTGCCCTTGCATTACACAGTTATTTTGGATAATTCAGCCTTGTTTTTCAAGTACCTTGTCTTCTGGGTAGATCAAGGTAGGCATCTTGATAGGCATCCATAAAGTCCCATCTGTTCTGGGACTTGACTGTAAAATGAAAATAAAACCGAAGTTACTCAAGTATATCGGTAGTAGATTTTAATTATTAATGACTTGGTTCTCCAACCTTATCTGGCAGTAATTTCATGTATCTGTTAAGCCAATAAAAACCAGTGGTCCTGCTGAAAGTAACTGCCCTGCTAACTTTTGGGTTTCTGCCCATCCCTCCCGCCAGAAGTAAGTTTTACATTGTTAAAGCAACCTGCTTGGTTGTTGAATTTTGGGCTCTGCTTTGCCCAGGTCTGCTCCCTAATCCCCACCAGCAGTCTGAGCAGCGGGAGATTAAAAAGGACCTTTGCCACTACGGTGGCCAAATCAAGGTTGACCAAATCACACCCTTCTTCAGACCCAGGCGTAGAAAGCGCAGGGTACCTTGGCTGTGAGTTTTTTGCAGAGATGCTGGTAGGAACCTCGCTGAATTGATTTTTCACGAGGACCGCCGCAGTTGCTCCCATGTACGTTAACTTGTGTAGTGTTGTCAAACACTCCGCCACTATTTCTTTGCAACAATGCATACCAATTATTACTTAAATAGACCCCTGAAGCACAGTGCGGAGGGAGAATGTGCGGATTAGAGACATAATATTTACAAGGAGCCAAGTCTTTAATGAGACCAGGAATAATGCAGATGGATTCTCTTTTGCTAAATATAACAGATATGTAATGGATGCTGCCTGTCATTTTTTTTTTTTAGTGACCCGTTCACTTTGGAAAAAGAGTAGCTTCTATGCTGCGGAGGTTGGCACAAAATTGTAGGATATTCCCGAATTAGCCTGGCTTTTGGTTATTATTGTAATAACTATAGCATATGGCTCTGCAATGTATAAGTGGCCCTGGCTAGGAGTATGGTTGAAATGCTGGTGGGCTTTGGGGGAAGTGATGGGTGTACAAGAAGTGCAGGATCGGCCCCAGAAGAGGCAGAGGGAGGGGATGGAAATCCATTAGTTTCCACACAGGTGATGCACTGATGGAGCTGATAGCATCGTCATTAGGGCAGAAAATAAAACCAACAATAAATCAGACAGCTGGCTCCTGCGCAGACAGTGGGTGTCGCGCTGTGGGGTGCGATGAGCTCTGCAGGTCCTCAGCCTGCCCTTATGGATGTTCTGGTTTATATTTAGGGGAAGCCGCCATGACACAGTCCCTCCCTTCTCAATGTGCAGTTCTCTTTTGGCCCCATTTGTGCCTGCTGATGCGAGCACGGTGGCAGCGCTGACATCGAGGGGGTCTCCTGGCTTTCCTGCATCTTTTCTGTTACAGCATCCCAAACGTGCGTGCTTACATCCACATAGGTACCTGGCTGAGGCCTCCCCCAGGTGCGAGGTCTCTGTGACCACCTTATTCCTCTGCAGGTGGTGCACTAGGAATGCTTTGGGCATGAGGAGCTCACAGTTTATGTTCCAGATAAAGGTTTTAATTAAAAATTTGCCTTCTGCAGGCCCCTTTAAGTAACTGCACCTTGGCTTCGGCGTCAGCTCTCCCCCTTGCTTTTATCAGCGTACCCTTTAGTTCACGACAGTACGTGTTGCAGGGGGAGAATGTCCTTTGTTTGCGTTAGCTGGAGGGAAAACTTTAAAAATGTGTTAGGCCAAATATAAGAGATGGTAATGGTACCTGTAGAGTTGTCATAAAGTGTCGACTTTTTCATTATTTTTATGCTGAAAACCGCATTCAGCATGAGAGGGGATCTTGGAAGAAATCTCCAACTTAAGCAAAGTAGTTAGGCTAAATACTAGACGTTACACTTACAAGTTGAGAGACTTGAGCTTTGCTGTAATTAGTTGTAGATTAAATTAATTTCAGTTCGACATACAGAAAAAAGCCCTTTTCATCAGCTTTCATAATTTTGCAGTTATCTGAAGTTTCATGATCCCGCAGCACAAGCTCATGTAAATTTTGTATTTGCCACTTGTCTAAGCTAGTAGCTCTTTTCAGACAAAAATGATAAGGTTCAATGTTCGAGCCTAGAATTAGGATATTCAGAATTTTAGTACTGGAATACCTATGCTAACTTCAACTTTTACCCTTTGCTAATAACAGCAGCATTTCTCAGAAGCAATATCTACTCTACCTATTTTCCCTTCCTAGAAGGAAACAAGATTTTTTAATATGCTGTAGTATTATCCCTGGGTGAAGCAGCAGGATGCCCGTGTGTCCGATAGCCCCGTGGCCAGGGTCAGGCAGGGCTGTGGTGTGCTGCAAGCGCAGCCGTGTCAGAGCATCCAAAGTGGCAGTGCCTGTTGCTTTTTCAGGCAATTCTGCGTTATTCTGACATATTTTTCCCCTCCGTAATGTTTGAGGAGCAGAAAGCATAGATCTGTATCTCTCTTATCTGGACAACAAAAGCTGTGAGCATTAGAAAGAAGCAGCGTAGAGAGATTTGGGGAGACAAAGTGCAATTATAGTTTTGTCTAGCCGAAAGTTCAACATATTTCTTGCATTTGTGCTTTCTTGGAGGTGACCCAACTTCACTGAACACTAGTTCCAGCCTTGCGTGGAGTATGAAATCTCACTTACATTTAGCCCCAGGCAGTGAGGTTGCGGCCAGTGACTTTTGTTGCGGTTGTTTCTGAAAAAATTTTAGTTGACTGATGTATCAGAAGGAAGAATTTGTCCAAGTGGGTCTCTGCCTGCCTGCTTTACCTTCAGCCATTGCCCTTCCAGCCCGTGCTCCGGGCAGTTTAAGGTGCCGGAAGCTGAAATGGGACGCACAGCCCTTACGATAATACCGTCAATGTTGCACGTCCGAGTGCCCAAGAGGGGAATCGATAGCAGAGAATAGAAATCAGAGCTTGAGGAGAGAGGCAGAGGGATGCAGAGAGAAGCTGCGGCTGGTAGTGATGAGAACAACCAGTGGTTTCTGGAAAATATTAGAAATAAAACTAGGTTTCTAGGAAAAATTAATGGTGTGTTTAGACCCCTGTTATGATTGTGGTAGAAGCGAGTGTTGAACAGCCACTGCTTTAGTCAGACCTTTGCAGATCAGCCCCGGTGTCTCTCATTCAGGAGGTTTACAGAGTAAACTGTAAACTACAGTAAACACTACAGAGCCAGTAGTGTGTATTTTTTACGATGTCTTGAAATACTGGAGTATTCCGTGCAAACCGTAGGAATGCTTACGTTGCATTAGTATCGAAAAGCAGTAAGCTGGCCAGGCTGAGTAACACAGAGCTGTCAGCTTAACGTGAGTCCTGGGCAAATGATGCGAGTCGTTGGTTGAAGGAGGGAAGGATGGCAATGCACTCAGTCTCCATCAGCATGAGTTTAGGGGCAGCACACCCTTTTGAACTAACTTTTCTTTTTTCATTTAAAGAGCTCGTCGATGGGATTGGTAAAGGTAACTGCGGGGATTTTTATTTACCTAAAATTCAGCAAGAAATGCAGCTTGGTACAGCACCGCTGTTGTGGCTGGGGATGTGCAGAAGAGTGACTGGCTGAGACCCAGCAGAGTGTCAGCTCTCAAAATACAGTTGTAAAATCAGAAATCATTTCCAGACATCCATTTCTAGCAGCCTCTCTGAGCGTTCAGTTTTGTCCTTACGCTGCTTAACATGTTTGTGAGCAACCTGTGATAAGGCAGAGAGTCACCGTTGCTAAAGCTTGAAATGTCACTAAGATTGGGAGAGTGGTAAATAACGAAAAGGAATGACGGCTGGTAAAAGCAATTTGTATTGCTTGGATACAAGCAGGTAATATTTCTCAGATGGCCAACTGTAAATTTCTCTTTCTAAAGAAACAACGCAGGCCGTACCTCCAGGATGCTGTCTGGAGAAATCATGTCTTTATAGAGGAGCAAGGAGTCACGAGCAAGCGCCGCTAGTGTGATATTATGGCCAAAGGTCTTGCGTGCTCCTTGCCTGCGCTGGCAGGCTGGAGGAGGGACGTGGCAGCCGCTGTGTCCCCGGCGCCTGTCGAGGTGGGTCTGCGGAGGGCTGCGGGAACGGCGAAGGAGTCGGGAAGGGATGCAGGGGAAGGGTCTAGGACCTCCGTCCGCTTGACTTATCCGGGAGAATGTTGGAAGGTAAATTGATTAAGGCAGTTAGTGTTGTCTTGGTGAAAATAAAAAGAATAATAAAGAGCTCCTGGGTCTAGCAGGCAGAGTTTTAACAAGGCCCGATGGCTGGAAGGTGAAGCCAGGGAAAGGCTTAGAGCTACAGTCCATGGTTTCAGCACCGCTGATGGTGGAAGAGGCTGCTGAAGGTGCTGGCGGTTTCCCCGCCTTTGGAAACGCCGAATTCAGGTGTATTTGTTCATTAGAGTGAACGACACTCAAGCAGGGTTTAATTTAGGTAAGTTAGCGTGCAGTGTGTCGGCTGGAAAATCACAGTGGTCTCTTCTGACCTCAAAATCCATGAAAGCCCATCGTTTAAATGAGAGTGTCCAGATGTTTGCAGATCCCAAGCACCAGCATTGTGGATTTTCTTCAAGAGGATGACTTGCAGAGAGGAGAGCTGTATCTGAAAGTGGAGATTGCAGGATGTGACTTTTAGTGCTCAGGAAGGAGTGTAGGTTTTTAATTTTCCCACCATTTCCCTACAAAATTCCTTGTATCCACTGCAGGGGTGAGTTACCTCCAGTGTCAACACCAGGTACTTGGTACTAGATAAGAAGTTAGTGGGGGCCATGTTAGCCTGTATTATGGCTAATGCCTGGGTCAGATGCGAATTAGTTTAGGTGGAGGATTACTTTTTTTGATAGTTGTGTGCTTTATCTAACTGTGCAGTATTTATTCAAACTCCAAGTCAGCTCTTGGTGGCCACGGGACATCAGAAGTAACTCCAGCCCTGGTGGGAAACTTCTTAGCAGAAGAATACAGACAGGAGTGCAAACTGATCAGAACAGGTTAAATCCAGATTTTAAAATTAATTATGTGTTGCTTGTGTCGTGGCTGGAACAAAACCAGTGCGTTTGTGTGCAAATTTATTTTTCTTTTGAAACAAGAATGTACAGCTGGATGTTTGCAGATTTACTCTTAGGTGAGTTTTCAGATTGGTCTGTCCATCTCATCCATCGTTCATGGATGAGGTTTGTGGGATCGCTGGGCTCTGGTCTGTGTTGTGCTTGAATGTGTGTATATATATGCACACACAGGTTATACCTGCTGGGTTTACACTGGGTTTTAGGTCTAGAAGTTGAATATGTTAAAAGCCTAGTTGCAAAGAAAACAGGGAGTGCATGAAAACATGAAAACATGCGTGGCAATATTTACTGGTTTATTTGGCCACTCGACGTCTCTGTGTGCTGGCTGACCTCTGGGAGCGAAACTGGAGCGAAATAGGAATTTATTGGTGCAGTTAAAAGCAGAATAGTAGGACGGGCTCGCATGGTAACACAGCTTGGGCTAATGCTGTGAATTAAGGACATTTAGATGTTTGGCTTTGTATGATTTAGCTTAAACAAACAAACATCACATTAATCTCATTACTCAAGCAAATGAAATAAACCTTTAAGGCACTTAAAACATGCTGATATTCGTTAGCCATCAGACCAGCGAGACCCTTTTCCAGACAGCGCATCTACTCCCGCATGTAACGTTACTCGCGTGTGTAAATGCTCGCAGAATGGGGAGTTACTCCAGGGGTGGTGGTGGGGCTGGCGTGGCTGGGTGTGAATTTAGTGGGAACTGCGGATGCAATGGGAATTGCACTGGCCTGGCTGGGGAGAGCCAGGGGCACAAAGGGTGAGAGTTTTTTGCTGCTGAGTACTCGGCACTGCTCACCATGTTGGCACTAGGCGTCCATGTTTCTGCATTTTTTCTTTATCCTTCCACTATAAAAGCTGCGACTGCCAAGGTCCTTGTGGGGAATGTAATAAAAATCCCTAAAGTTGTCATTAAAAGCGACGTATTCCTATGTACCATGGCCTTACATCGCTCTGGTAGTGTAATGGATGTGACAAACCTAAGCCTGGAGAGGTTGGTAATTTTTTTAGCGTCCTGCGCATTGCACTTTCTTTAGAGGAAAACATAAGAATTTTATTAACTTTGATGTGTTAGGCTAGCCCAGGAATTTTCTGTTGTCTTTCAGTTGCATTTGTTTGGGCTTTGGTTAGGCAGAGAAATGACTGAATGACATGTCATGTTTATAAAATCAAGAGTACCTAGCTATTTTCATACAGATCTCTTAATAGAGATTAAACACAAAATAAAGCAGAATCCATCAACAGTGATATTCCCATAAGCAATATTGTAACTTGTATGCAGCGTAATTATATTTTGTACACTTGCCAATTAAGCAGTTACGCTTTAGAGAAAAATTACTTTCAAGAGATGGAAGAAAAGTATCGCAGTAAATCAAATAAAATATACATGTGTTAGAGGGTTTTGTGTATGCAGCTGACATTTTAAAATTTCCTGCTGTGTTCAGGTTGCAGTACGCGTAACGGTGCTCTGTGTCCTGTAGCTTTTCTGGGACTGGAAAATAGCAGACAGGAGAAAAAGGCATAAAAAACATGTTGCTTCCTGAGATAGCTGTGTGCCACGTGAAGCCGAGATGCTCAGGCAGTCCTGCTCTCCATCCTTGCTCCTGCTGAGCTTCTGCCCGATCATCCTGCCCCGCACGCTGCCCCGCGGCAGGAGAAGGTATGGGTACCAGCCGGGCAGGCACCCCCAGGCCAGCTCCGTGCACCCCGCAAAGCCCAGGGGGGCCGCCCCACAGCTCACGGCCGCTGTAGCAGACGCTTCTGCTTCCCTGGTACGTCTTGTCGTTCCCTGTTTTGTTGGCTGGTGCGTTGGAAAAGGGCACTCAGAAACGCGTGTCGGGCTTGGGCTGGTTTTATTCTGTTTTCAAACAGTTTTGCTCTTGCCGTTCTTGGGACAGTCGTCTTTTCATTCCTCACCCATGCTGAGCCTTATTTGTGATTAAAAACTCGCAAACTAACCTTCTTCCAACAATACATGAGTTTCTTTTCTTCACCTCCGTTGTCAGTAATGTCACCTGCAGCGTGGGGAGCATGAAATGCCCGCATTTTGTTAACAAATTGATGCTTGCCTGTAATTTCAGTGGCCATCCTTTGCTACCCTGGATACCTTCAGCAGTTAGACCTGCTGTGAGGAGTTGTGCAGAGCAGTCACTGAAGTGGTCGTTTCCTTACACCTAAGGGGAAACAGTCTTGCTTTCCTCTCGGTAGAGGTGTTTGTACAAGCGGTGGTGGGATAGGCACCCGGTACCCGACGGTTGTGTCGGGTGAGTGATGCTGTGGTCACGTGCCGCAAGCCGAGACCTGAATGCCTGAAATAACTTCCATGGAAGTGTACCCAGAAACGCGTGGCCAGGCTGGGCTTCCTGGGAATTACAGGGAACTCTGAAGTCGTAAAGAAGTTACCCGAGTACAGTTATTTGCTGAACAGGCACAGTATCAGTTCAATATCTGGTTAATTCTCTTTCCTAATGTAAACTCAGTGCAAGGTGAGTGTTAGGGACTTTAAGTTGCTGAAGTCATATGAGATTTTATTATACTGTGAGGTCTTTATTTGAGGATTTCAAAACATTTTGCAGAGCCTAGGTGGGTTAAATGAGCTGGCCAAGACCGTGCTGCGTGTCTGAAAGGGGGAGGGGGAGCCCCGTGGCTCTTGTTCCCCATTAGCTGTGGGAACCTCTGCTCATGCAAGATCTCTTCTGGTTTTTTTCCTCTAAATCACTAAATGTTTGTTTTCATGAGTAACTCATAGTGTTACTTTAAAAATCACTTCCTATCATACAGAATTAGGAATATCTCACTTTAAATCTGTCAAACAAATATACTGAAGCGAAAAAACAACCCTGAGAAAACTGAAGATAAGGTTCGCTGGGAGGAAAGTGCTGCAGAAGACTTTTCCTTGGGTTGTGGCCACTGGCCTGGCACCCATCCCTGCCTTGCCATAAGCCGAGGGACACGTCGGGTGCTGGGACCTGGCTGCTGTGCCGGGCTCCCCGCCTGCCTCCCCTACCAGCACGCGGCTGCAGCCTGGGTTCCGAAATGGTGTCTTCCTCAAGTCATAGCATGTATGTGTGTTGTGTCGGGGAGACAATTAATTTAAGGAATTGATGGTGGTCCTTGTTGAAGGATACATCAGCATTTTCAGTATAATCCCCTTCTATTTTAAGGGTTTAACCAGCCCAGAGCGTAGTCTCCTGTGATGTGCATCTTTCCCCAAACCAGCTAATTTAAAAAAAAACAAAAACAAAACCTTTCAGATAGTTCTGACGTCCTTTCCTGAACTCTCCAATATAAAAATAGACCCGTAAATCAGATTAAGAAGGAATCCAAGCTAACTAGGTGTTTGCTTTTGAGGTGTGGCTGCATTTGTGAGGCACAGGGCTGGCAAGGGACAGCAGTGCCGGAGCCGTGTGCGCAGGGCTCCATTTGACACACCGGGCTTACGCACCTGCAGCCTTTGGATAAAATGTTTGTCATCTAAACTGCTAAGGTTTTAAATGTTAACGTCGGAGCATGCCTGGCATGGTTTATTGTTTCAGTGTTACAAATCTGTACGCTTTCAAAGCCTTACAGAAGGTGTTTGCATGTAAAAGCTTGTGATGAGAGTTTATTCCGAAGATGACAAAATAAAATAGTAAAATAAAAAACTTAAAATAGGTGTGACGTAGAGTAAGGTTACCAGCTGCCCTCCGTCTCCATTTTCCTGGACCCTGCCTTACAGCATCACCTTCCCGTGCGGGTTATGCTAGCTTCTGCCTTTCCCAGCTGCGCTCTGGGGAGGATGAGGATGCTCTTGGGCAGGCTACCGCTCGCCCGCTGCGATTCCATGCCCAGTCTCCGCTGCATTTCCATGCCTGGTCTCTGGTGCCAGCTGTGACTCTCTTACCTTTTTACTTCTGACACCGTCCCTTTGCTGTGCTGCGCAGTACGAAGAGTGCTGGATGCAAATTGATGACTGTAGAGTTTTTTTTCCCCTGAAGTCCTATGCCTTTGGTTCCTCAGGACGCTGGAAGCCAAGGCAAGTTTATTTCTGTTGGTTTATTTTTAGCCTGATGCTTCTGGCCCCGCTGTTGATGCTGGCCACCACTTCGGAATCCGATGGTGTGGAGCGGTGTAACGTGGCGAATCCCTATCTGTGTGTGGGTTCATTTCTCCAGGGCATTTATCTTGCTCGTCCCTGACGTGCCCACGTCAGTGGGGATGACCACTGAGCTTCGTCCTTGTGCGCAGCAAGCAGGCGGCGTTTGGAAGTGCTGAGGGCTAATTATGGGACACAAGCAGCAAATTTCGTGGAGGGTGAAATAAATGTTCACCCTACATGTCCTGTGTGGGTGCATTTTGCAAAGTGTTTCTTGACGTTTTTACTGACTTTGTCACAGATTAATTCCTGGCTTTATTTGTAGCTGCATTGCTTCCAGCAAGTTTGGGGGAATTGTCCCAGTATTAGAATTACCTTTTTTTGAGGTCATGCACTTCATTGCCTTGAAAACCATACCATGAATCATACTAACATAAAGTGAGTCTAAATTGGATTTGGCATCACTTTTTTCCACCAACCTAGCACTAGCATGCCTTCTGGTCAAGATGCAGGACTTTGGTTGAGTTGAAGAGTTTCCTTGTCATACCTTGGGCTTATCAATGCCTCGTAACCTTTCCTCCTCTCCATCCCGCCAGCCTGAGCCTCTCTGCTCACTTTAATTTGAGAAGTAATAAGCCAAGGTATGCTTTAAGTATAAGGAGATTATTATCACAATGGAATAATTACATTTTGGTACTTGATTTGATTTGTTAGCTGGAAGATTAGTCGGAAAGCAGAGAAGAAAATGAATGCATTGTTGACTGCAGGAAGTTATTTATGAGTTTTTACTTATGTTTAAAGGAATTCCCCCTGTGACTTAAGTAGCAGTGCGATTTATGGCCTTTCACATTGGATAGCTGAATAAATAAATAGAATAAAGACAGGAAGAATAAAAAGAAATGGTACCAGGTTTTGCGGGTGTAAAGTTTCTGTTGTGGAATGCAGGAAGTGATGGCTTTCAAAAACCCAACCAGACGGATCAACAAAAATAATGCACACATTGCATTGGAAAAAGAACATGATCCCAGTGTGTTTCGCATTAATTATATTATGGCAGGAGAAATGCTTATGTACTCGCACGCTCTGTATGGAGTTTGTGCCATGTTTCTGTAATTTTTCCATAACTATCTTCATGTAATATTCCTCTCATGGCTGCTTCTCCTATTCCTGCTTCCACAAATCAAGCAAATAGCGTGATCCAGGAGGGAGAAATGGTGTCTCTGGTGAACATCTAACGTTGGGACCTGCTGGTGCTATTTAGTGGGTGGCACTGTGGCAGATGGAGACTCAGGAGATGGAGGAGGATGTTGGTCTGCTGGGCACAGGTTAGGAAACACTCAAGAAGTGAAGGGGCTATTTGGAGGTGGGCACAGGTTTGGACAGGACCGACTCCTGCGGAGGGGACTCTGCAGCCATCATGGGAAAGCTCATGTGTGGAAACTTAACTGAGAAGCCGGTCTGAGTGGAGTTAGCATGTCTTCTGCTGCTGTCATAGAGGACAGGGGGTTGGCATGGCCCTTCTGCGGGCCAGCCTCCTGAGATGTGTCCCATGTGCCCGGGTCGCTCACGCTACAGGGCAGTGTCGCTAAATACCTGTCTTCCAGAAGCAGACTCTTAGCACCAGACGCATGTTATCACTTGACGATTAAATTGTGTCACTCCATACTTGGCATTTCCACATCATGTCCTGGGTCAGCAAGGTGCAGTAAAGTGGAAATAAAGGCAAACCTCCTGCTCTGGCTCTGGAAAACATCGTTGGACGAGTGCGCTGATTCTGTCAGAGGAAATCAGGGATGCTTCTGCGCCTTGGAGCGTCGACGGGGGCCAGGCTCTACTCTCTGCTGTGCTGCTGTAGTGATGCTGATTTACACCAGCTGGTGATGTGGTCCAAAATTGTATTTCAAAGTAGCTCGGACAAGGATCAGACTCTGCGCTTTCAGGAAGCCTGTCGGGCAGATTTCCTACCTTTTCAAGGTGGCATGTCCTGGTGTTGGCAGTGGCTGGGAAGACAATGCCAGCCAGAAGGCAGCCCACTGACATCTCCTAAGGCTTCGTTTAATGAGTATAACCTTCAGGGTCTGAAGGTATTCTTCTCGGGGGAGAGGCCCCCTTGAAATACTGCATATACAATGTTTGGTGGTTGGTTCCTTCACTCTTTCTTTGGAGAGGCAGGAGGGGAAAGCAGTCCTGCCTGAAGTCCAGGCCACTCGTTTCTGTGGACAAAACCGGTAGGAAGATCTTACAGAGGCTTGGAAAGTACCGTGGACTGACTGAAGTTGATTGAAACATTAGGAGAACTTAACTCTTGTGGTCCCCAGCACTGCAGACCAAAGGGATTGGTGGGACTGGACTCCACAAATCAGTGGGCATGGAAATGACCAAAGCTGAGGTGGTCCCATTTACATCTCAGGTGTTCAGTTTCTCCTGCATTTGTGTACTACCATGTATAAAAGCAACTGGGTAAGCTGAGAAGCAGAGGCAAAGCACAAATTCCTTGCTCTCCCCACGCTGCAGAAGAGTCTTGGTCAAGGAGCACTTTCTAAGCGCAAGAAATGGGAATAATGCTGCCCCTGCTAGCAAAAAGAGTCATTGTCTTTGTAGGAGCTGGAAACATGATGTGGACCTTGGACAGGGTAGAGAAGATTCTGTGCTGTCAGGTGCTGAGTGCCCTCACCTTGGAAGATGTTGCTTGCCATGTCTTTCAAGAGGCTGTATGAAGAAATGAGCTTTCACATGCAGTGTTGAGTTTATCTGGGTGCGAGTGGTGTGGTGGATGTCAGGCAGGATCTCCTCCGGTGGCCCAGCTGGCGTGGGTCGTACAGAAGATGTGATTTGGGGGAGTGACAGGAGGAGCTTGGAGGGGTGGAACAGTGACTTATTTTGCATACTTGAGAAACCCATCAAAAGGGATGTGCTTGACTATGGCTGTATTAAACTTTCACTGGTTTTACTTAAACAACGTTCATGACACCAATCATCAGTGTTGTATCAGCAGAAGGTATTGGTAGATCCATAAAACGTAGCATAGCTGTTCATGGAGGGATTATGTATTGATACTTATCATTCCAAAGGGGGGTCTTTGGGAACCCTCAGAAATCTTCGACGCCCTTTGCGATGGGTGGTGGAGGGAAGTGTAGGGGACCGGGGGCGGTTGCTTGGTTGCCCCTCACAAGCTGAACCCACCGGCATGTATTTTCTGCAGTGAATGGGCACGTACGTGTATGGTCACCTTGGAGAGACCGTTGCTTGTCATGGGCAAGGGTGGGAGGTTGGATGTTGAAGCTCAATGTAAAGTTCCTCTCTGTCCTTAACTACATTAAATTCATTTATGGCATGCTGATGAATGTCCTGCATGAATCCTCCAAGAAACTGCTGATTGTGGCCCTGGCTATTTTCGGGCAAGCTTGCTTTGGATGCCTTCTGCGGCGTGATCAGCGCAGAGTGCTGCCAGCGGGCTGCGTTGTGTCCCTGTTGCCTGGCACTGACATGCTTTCTGCAGTACTAAGAGTCCCTTTAGTAATTTTCTGATTTTTAAATACTGAGTGTAAGCTTTAAGTAAGCCAGAGTTGTGGTGGTGATTGTGATTTATGTTACAATGGCCGTGCTGTAATTTGCTGTGTTGTGCACCAGAAAGTTGAGAGCATTAGGATGAAGTCTTTCAATAATGTGCAACAAATTCTCATCATCAAGGAGTAACTGTTGTAAACGTTGCATTGAGTAATTACAGAGTACAAGGAAGATTTGATACAGGAATTGTGGCTTAATCTCCTGCACTTCATTACATTTTCCCTGTGGTGGTAGCAAGAAATGGGAGGTGTATTTTATTTTCCAATTTGAGTATGCTTG
Organism: Sagittarius serpentarius; assembly: GCA_034782735.1. Classification (NCBI taxonomy): domain Eukaryota; kingdom Metazoa; phylum Chordata; class Aves; order Accipitriformes; family Sagittariidae; genus Sagittarius; species Sagittarius serpentarius. The sequence continues at coordinate 38,765,374 of JAVKLA010000093.1, read as the reverse complement.
CTCAGGATGGCCTTGCTCTTAATGTTGCTTCACAGGGGAGAATTTACAGTGGGGATTTCCATTAATGCTAATGAGAGCTATGCCCATGCACTTGACTGGCCTGGTGACAGGGGAGGAGAAATAATAATTAAATTCTTTGTCTTCTAAAACAATAAAACAACCCTAAAACATCCAGCATGTCGGTGGGAAGTGAGTGAGAATGGGACCTGCCATCGTTGCTGCTCTTGACCATCCACTGATAGCTGAGAGGGTTTTCCTCTGTCCCTGTTCTCTGTTCCTTAAAAGAAAAGGGAAAGGGAAAAAAAATTCAGAAGTGCATTCTAATTGGGGAGAATAATGAATAATCTAAGGATAGATATTGCGATTATAAAACAAAACATACAAGTTGCTAACATAAAGTCGTCTGAAATGAGTTGCAGTAAGTTTTCTTTATGCTTATGATTAATACTTTCTTCCATTTAAAGCCATTAGGAATAGTGCTGCACTTGATTTAAAGAAAGTACAGTTAATATTTTTGGTTATAAATTTCAGGCATGCTGGTAAGAAATCATCGAAAAGTACATTTCCTCATGTAGAGCAACCACAAATTCATACTAGTCCCCGTACAAAACAAGAGGCAGGTTCTCCTCTGGCAGCTGGATTTTGCTGATTGGGAAGGGCTGGTTGTGTGTTGGGGAATTACAGCGAGGCCGGCGTTAATAGGAGCTGTTGTGACACATCTTTTGTAGGGGAGTCTATCGAAAGGGAGTGAGGAAAGGGCTATACTTAATCAGTATAAATGTCAGTAGCATATTTTAATAAATTCTTGATTTTGCTTGGACTGTTTGCAGTTGCATATTTAAAAGGAATCTGCCATCCCCTTTCGAAGGTATGTGACATTTAAAAGATCTGTAAAGAAGATTGGTTTGACAGCTTCAAATTACATTTGAGAGAGTTTTTTCCTTTCAAAACAGAAAATGAATACTTCCTATTCTAAATGTCACTGCAAAGACATAAACATGTTTAATCAAATTATATATTTAATTTATGTAAAATGTAATTTTTTATTCATGCAAGAGACTCACTTGTTACATTTTTACCGTCTCCAAAGCCTCGCAAAGTTGGTGAACTGCTGAATCTCTCAAATAAATCACTGCTCAACAATTTTTCAGATTCTTCCAAAATAGCCGTCGGCTTATTGTTGGATCTCCCCACTTCCAGGTATTTGTGTTTCGCCTCAGGCTGCCGTGCTGCTTTCATTAGCAGAGCCGAGGAGTTGGCTGGGTCTTGCCGGGGTGAAGGGAGGAGCCGGGGTGGCTGGGGTGGTGGTGGAGGACCTCTGGGCATGCCCTGCGCTTGTGACACCAAGGTTGCACACCAAGCTTCTTGTTTGTCTGCATCGTCACAGAAGCTGAGGGCTGTTGACCATCAGCTTGTATCCTCCTGGGCGGTCATTTTGTGGTGAACCAGTCACGGTGATGAAGCTGCTGGGCCAAAACTGTGAAACCTCTCCTAGGGGACAGGAAAAGCGGTTGGATTTGGTGCTCTGGACTCCAGCTTTCATGGCATATGCATCAAGGGCAGATATCTGAAAGAGCCCAGCAGGTCTCCAGAAAATAAGGAGCTTTGGCTCCTGGCAGGGCTGCCGGCCTTTCTGTGCTGCCGTGCAAGAGCTCGCTGGAGCAGCTACCTGCTCCTCTCTGCCTCCGCCAGCAAAACCTCACAGGCTGGAGCCGCAGGCAGCCGAGCCAGCAGCCCAGCCCTGGCTGCCTTCGAGGATGGGTTGCTTTTCAAGAAAGAAGATTGAGCAGTAATCACGGGCGAGTCCTGAGAGCAAAAGCCTGCTTTAAGCAGCTGTGTCATCAGGTGGTGTCACCTGGCTCAAGATGGATGGGTGTCTAGGGGCTCGGGCTTTCTTGCTAAGAGAGGAGGCAACGGAGGAGGAATCAACATCAAAAAAGCAAAACCAGGGAATTGTTCCGATTTTGATGTCTGCAAACTTCATGTATTTGCTGAGCAAATACAGATGCTAAACTCATGCTTGTCCCAGAAAAGGTCAGAACTGCTAGGTCATACCTGCCCAGGGATGAATATAGTAGGGCTCGGCAAACCTTTGACCATGCCCTGTTGTCTTGCATCCATGTTTCAGGATGACCAGGCAGGCTGTGGGTTAGCTCCAGCAAACTGGATGATGTTGTGCAGGTTCTAAAAGCCAAGAAGCAGGAAAGAGTGCAGTCATGTTACTGGAAGCCTCCTCTGAAGGAGGGCAGAGCAGGACCTGCAGGCACCTCTGCTGAGTCCTGGGCTTGATAGTGGAGTGTCTTGTTCAGGCACTGGCCTTGGAGAAATGTCTTGGTTTTGAAAACTCTAGCAATACCTTCATTTTCCTTTTCTTAATCTCATCAATAACTACAATTAGTAATTCTGGTTTAAGTGCTCGCTGATCAGGGAGAAGTTATGGCATTGGGAGTTAATTGCGATTGACCACCGCTGCCAGGCAGATCCTGGTTGAGGGCGGACCCAGACTGCTGGGGACATAAAGGCTTGGGATGTATCAGAAAGCATAGTTTGATCATTTATTTGGTAGACAGAGGTACCCTCAGTCTTTCAGAGAAGGCAGGTGTGCACAGCGAGGACAGAGCAAGCAGAGTCAGCATGAATGCTGGAGAACAAAACCCAAAAACCTGATGGTCCTCAAGCAAATCAATCCTCTAGCAGGAAAAAGTGTTAGAAGTCTTTCATTTAAGGTAGGTCATGTTCTCATGATCTTCTAAAACTTCCTTGTCCTCTGCATGTTCCCAGCAGGTATGTTTGTGTGTACTTATTCATGTAGGAGCTGGCCAAACCAAAGCAACTTAAAGGAGGATATTGCGTGCAAAGACCCCCATCCTGGAGCAGTCCTGGAGTGTGCTCCACATAGACATGGTGACTGTGGCAGCTCTGACCACCAGGCCTCCCTTGAAGAGGAAGACTTTGTTGGGTAAACCCAAAGATCTGGAAGAGTTTGGGTCTTTCAGCTCTTTTTTGCTAACGGCGAAGAGGGGTTGAGTGAATGAAGTAATATTGACGAAGCTATAATTTAGGTAATTAGCCATCTGTCGTGTATTGAAAAGGACAGGGAATATTTCTTCCCTGGTTTGCAGTTTCCTTAGAAGAGAAAATGTATCTGACTGAAGGTACATAAGAAGTCGCGGTTTGCAGGTAGCTAAAAATAGAGGATTTGACAAATAGGGGGAGACACGCATTGTTAGAGACCCCAAAGGGAGCTCCTGAATGATTTTTAAGCCCTCCTTCCTCAGTGTACCGCCAGTGTTGCCCTGGTATTGAAATAGTACAGGAGATAATAGAGGGGTTTTGTTTTGTACTTGCTGATGTAAAATTTCCTGATCCTAATTTGGGATTTGAAAGCACCTTTCTTCAGGCTGAAGGACGCTGACTTCCCATGCAGTGGGGTCAGAGTGTGGTCAAAAGGGTTTGTCCTCCATCTCCATCCTTAAGTCAGGCTGGAACTGAAACTTGGGCTGGGCAGAACATTCTGGATTTGGGATATATTTTATATTTATATTTTATTTAAAAAAAAACAAACCCTTGAAAATATTCCCAGCAATATTTGCAGTTCAAGCACAGTAGATTGGTTTGGAGATTTTGGAAGACAGAGAGTAGTAAACAGTAGAGATTTTCAGTGTATTCCTCCTTTATGTTTTAGGGGAAATGCACAGTCTATAGTTTTTTTTATTACCCATTTCAGTATGAAATATGTTGCAACATTAAGTTGTATATTTCCATTGAAATATATGGCAGGAATAAAATTCCAGATAAAAGGTAACTATTTGACATTCTGTATAGTTGTTGTCATGCTGTTAAAATAACACATTGACTACTAACTTGATATGAGACAAAGATGAAGAGGAAGCTGTGTCAGCAGGATTTTCTGAGGAACCCTGTAATACCGACATCCAGGCGGCTGCCTTCGCTCGCCGTACCCTTTCCTCTGAACTGGAAAAGCAGAGGTTGCCCTGAAATATTAACATCCTGAGGACTTCATTTTCTAAGTAAAATAATCCGCCCTGCCTCTTCCAAAAGAAAATATACTTGTGGTACATTTCAGCAAAGCATAATGTTTAAAATTTGTTTTCACCCTGCATGTGCTCTGCTGTAGAGTTTAAATCTAAAATTAGAAGAAAGTGGAGGCAAACTGCAATTAGTTAGCTGAGCTAACGAGATTTTAGGAGACTGCAGTTACACACTGTGCACTGGCCAAAGCCTTAACGTTACAGGGTGTAGGATCATCTCAACTGAGTCAGCCAAAATTATTTTAAATGTTGCATTATATGTTTTACCCATGAGTCCTAATTGCTGTCTTTTAAGCTTTTGCTGACCCACCACCAGTGCTGTTTGTCCCCTGTCAGGAGTACATCCTGCAGTTGCTGTACCTGATGCAGAACAACCAGCTATGTGCAGAAATAAATATTTTTGATAGTGCGGAATATTTTACACGTCTGGTTACACGCTTTAACGACATAGCTGAAGTCTAGTATGAACAACAAGTCCAGCTAGTGCCGTGCAAGAATTTTGCAGGCAACCTGTAGGGTATGAAATAGCTGAAGGCACAGGCGTCTAAAGCAAGAGCAAAGCCAGTGCAAGTTTTATCAGCAGTTTAACACGTTGCAGTGCTCGACAGTTTCTCCAGGCTCAGCGTCTAAACTGCCCCATACATCTCCCAATGGAGATCGCAGTTGCTCCCCAGAGACACGGCTCTGGGCCGTGGACACCTTTCCTGTGCGAGCTGCGTGGAGCTCATGGAAGTGCAGTAATGAACCGCGAACATCTCCTGGAACCAGCAGAGCAGGAGAAGTGTTTGGGGGCCAGCTGTGTATAGGTTGTTTAAAGTAATGCCAGACAGTAATGGAAAATGTATGGTAGAGCAGAGTCCTGCAGGATTGGGGGAATGGACTGGATGACATAATGCATCCCTCTTACCTCCCCTTTTTCTCCAGGCAAGCTTATTTTGTCTCATTGTCTGAACTACAAAGGCTTGTGAGATGTGGGAAAGAGGGAGATCTCAGTTTCCAGAGTTTTTTCTGTGCTTGAAATGCAGTACTGGCTGAAGCTGTGCTTGTGGTTTCTCTAGTTAGTATGCGTGAACGTTTTCGGAGCTGTATAATTGCTGAGCTTTTTGCTGTAGATGATGGTCTCATCTGGACCATGCTGTTGTGGTTGAAGATGTTCCTGCTGAGCTGGGGGTCACCATGGCCGTGGTTGACATACGGAGTTTGTGAGCGCTCCTGATCCACTCCAGTGTAAAGTTAGCCGCTGAAGGGGGAGCGAGGACAAAGCTGGCTGACCTTGCAGCAAGGCAGGTCAGGAAGCACCCACCAAACCCTTGCTGCTAACTCTGCCGTGGGAGCAGTGAGTTTGTAGATCACCACCGCTATTTCCAAGACGACTGTGTATTTAAAGTACTATTTATGAACTAGTACTCAGGGAGTAACTGGGTAGGTAGTGGTGCATTGCCCCAACAGAAGTGTTGTCTGCCTTACCGCTGTCTTTCTGATACTTCAGACTTTCGTTTCTCATGGTGGCTGGACATGACCCTTAGCTGCACCGGCATAATTGTTTTGGCAACTTTTAATGCTCTTTCCTTCCAGCGGTCCATGCACTAAAGCATCCTGCTGTGTGTTTCCTCATATGTGCACGTCCTCTGGGTGTTATCCCCTCTTACTGCCCATTTCTGCTGATTTTAGGAGGCGGTGGGTCAAGTCCAGCATCGTGGTGTTCCTGCCCAGGCTCTCCTGGCACGGCGCCACGCTGTTGGAGTGGAAGCTCAGGCTGTGGTGGTTGTAGCAGAGCTGTGCTTCTGCCTGTGCATGGAGATGCTGCACAGCCTTACTTCAGCAGCTGAGTCTCACTGGTTTTTAAGTGCTTTGAAATTCTTGGGTTATGTTTGAATTCCTGCTTGCATGTCAAGGTGGTGTCCCGAAGCAGTCAGCAGTGACCCATCCCTGCTCCTGGGGAAGTCACCGGGAGGCTAAACCCACCCTGCTCAAAAAAATCCTGCCTGGAGAGCCCCACTGAGGGCTGTAAATACGAGCTGTTATTAAAAGATCTTGGAGATAACAGTTGTAGCAATCTGACAGCAAAATGGAATAGCTTGATAGTAAATTAGATTTTTAGTCAAATAGAAAAAAATGTTCATTTTTCCACTGTAACTGACAAACTTGGGTTTTTTGCACAATGCGTTATTTCTTCACTTTTCGTATGCGCGTTTTCCTTGCTATTTATAGCTTTACATGTGTGCAACTTGAAACCAGCCAGTTTGAAATGTTCTAATCTCAGATTTTCCATAAACATTCCTGCCTGTACCGAGACCCCTGTGCACTGAGTTTATGAAAACAATCCCCTCTAGGCAAAGATTTTTCTAATTCCCTGAATATAAGGGGAGACGTTTATAATGAAGTGTTGATAGGACCTTTAGTGTAATGTTGTGAGTATGGCTATCTACAAACATGGTAAGAATTAGTTCTCAAGGATTTTGCTGAAAAAAGGATAATTTTGCATTCGTATTATTGTTTCTGTAACTTACTTTCACGCAAAACGTACTTTTAAATATGTAAATAGTTCTGTTGTGACAACATATACTTTCCAGTTTCAAAATACCTCTTTCAATATGAAGAATTACTGCAAAATAATTGATTCTGCTCAAATGTCTTCTCTTAAGCAGGTTTAATGTTTGATATAAGAGGCCTTGCGGAGTGTTATTTCAGACGCATACACAATAATATTAAGCTATTAGGCATTTCCCCCATATGTTAATACTTAAAGGCTAGCCTGACGGACATTAATGTTATTAAAAGGCTTTGCAGAGGAGGGCATTGCATTATTGCTGGGTGCTGCTATAATTATTACACTTGTGGGCTATGCAGGTTGTGAACACCAGCAGCTTTCTGTCCCTTTGCAGCAATACGGGGTGCTGTGCTGGTGAGGGCTCCCGTTACCCATTTGCACGGATGAGGTCTGGAGGGTGCAAGCTGGAGCCAGGGACCCCCTGGGCTGGGGGGTGCAGGCACCCTTAGCTGCCTGTTGTGGTCCATCCTGGTCCTTCATCCCCCATCCCAGGCTCTGCCATCCCAACCCCGCTTCAAACTTTATTGCCGAAGTGGCTGGCTCAGTAGCATTAAGCCGTGTTTAGTTGAGACCAGGAGGAACTAAAACATTGTGTGGCCATTGATCCCGGCACGACAATAAAACCAGTCTTGGGCTTTTTCCTGTGGCGGCGTGACATTCGCTGGTGGGCTCTCCTGCGTCAGGACTCATAGCACCAGAGAAGGGAAGACACCAGCCACAACATCTGGCCTTGCAGATCACTGAAAAATAAGATCATGTCCTTGGGTACTGCCATTGCAGAAGCCCTGTTTTCCAGGCTGCTGATCAGGTAAATAATAAAAAAATCTGGACCATGTTCTGGGTTGTCCTTATGAATTAACTGTGGACTTATACCAAAGTCCTTGGTGGCTTCCAGATATTTTGTTGTGCTGGAGTTTCCTCTTTCTCCTGGTAATTTTTCTTTTTTTCCCCTGGCAGTGAGTTTACAAGATATACTGGCCCTTTGAAATGTTTAATGTAATGCAGGCAGTGAGCGGCACGTCCAGTCACTGGACCCTCTCCAGAGGCTGCTGGCCCTCCCGTCATCTGCGACGCGTGGCTGGGTACAGGAGGGTGCAGCGGGGTCTGAAAATACTTGGGAGTGCCCCTGACAGTTGTGGGCTCACATATAGGGGCCATATGTCAAAGCCTGGGCCCCTTGTGGATGCTGGTTCACTGGCAAACTGGTAGGCAACAGGTCCGCGGGAGAGCTGGGCTGCAGCCTGCGTGGTGCTGGTCCTGCCGTGGTGCTCTGAGTCGAGATGGTGGTGGTCTTAGTCCTTCTCTTAATGGGAGACCTCGTGGCACCGGTGTTTCAGGGACTTGAACTTCCTTGGGAGTCCCCGTGGACAGAAATCTTAAATTCACCTAAATGCAATCTTGACGCCGTTCCCACCTCCCTAGAGTTAACTTCAGAAGACTTTGGCTGAATCTTGCTGGAACAGGATCATGGCTTGGTCAGCTCAGCATCTCTTCAGTCTCCTTTCAACAGCACTTAAAAAATGTTAATTGGAAACAGCATCTGTGAGCATCTTATCCCAGGCTTGGCTTCTGCGCTCCCCGGGTGCTCCAAATTACTGTTCCCATCTCTTGGGGCTTCTGGTTGTAGAGGGGTGCTGGAGGAGGATGTGCTTAGAGAACCTTTCTGGTAATATGGCTCCATAATCGTGCAAAGAGTGAACCAGGACCTCTGGATCAGGAGGTGCGAGTTGCTGCTGCCCCAGTGCTAAAAGTGTTTGGTTTCTCTTGCTTCCAGGATTATTTTTTAGCTGTCATTTTTAGGGTTACCGGTACTCCAGGAAAGGTAGTCTGATGCTTTTGGCTCCAAAACACGTGACCTTAGGCGAAGAGTGCCTTAAAATTACTTACCTGGCTTTACCTGCTCAGAAAACAGCTCCTTTGTCTACGATTGACTTGAATACAGCTTTTAAAAGCTATTTCTCTCATGACAAATGGTTATTTTGGCAGTGAGTGTTCATCTCTTCTGCATTAATGCTGCCTCCCTGATTTCCTTCTCCAGCATCCCCGATAGCTGCCAGGCTCGAGGTGCAGCCCAAGACCTGATATTTGGATGCAAAATCCTTGCTTCAAGTATTTCAAGTATCTGTGGTAAAGGACCCCCTGGAAGGAAAGGTTTGCAGCAGGAGCTGGGAGAGATCTGTAGCGATGGTGTTGCATACTGCACAGCGCCGCGATAATGTTGTGTGAAATACTGTACCCTCGCGTAACGTTTTAGGAAAAAAGAGTGTTGTAGCAAGCTGACACTTTCCCCTCCGTGTTCGGCTAGTCCCTTGTGCGTGCTGGACCGTGGCTAGTGCTGCAAAGGAAAGCAGGGTAGGAAAATAATGATAATAATAATGGAAATTACGGATTGGAAAAGGGAGAAAAGTGCAGGTTGGCGTTTAGGGGGAAGAGGAGTAGTTGGTAAGATTACACCAGACCCGTGTATTGACCGTCCCTCCCAGCGTGCCCAGCCCAGCCCGAGGTGCTGCTCCCATCCCTGCCCAGGTGGGTTTTCCCATCCCGTCTGATTTCATAGCGTATCTCCACCTCTCGCACAAATTCAGGAGGGCTGCCGGGAGGATGGAGACGGATGCGCTGCCCGTGCCAGCTGGGAATGGCACTGCGCTTCTCCTCTTCACACCCTCGTAATGTATGTGAGTGCTGCTAAATGCATCACCTCATTTCATATTGCATTTGCAGAGAAAGTGCAATTTTATTGAACATTAGGATTGAATTCTTAACTGACTAATCAATTTTAGTAGTAAGTTAAAATGCCTAGTATTAATGGACAAGTGGAACCATTAATCAGGGTTACAGTGGATTAACAGTTGTCAGCATTTATGCTAATCGTACTTACATACCGTGGGTTTACGGGTTGCACTCGCCACTTTCATATTTTTTCTAAACATGTGTAACACTCCGGCTTTGCATCTGTTGATTATTTTCTCCCTTCTCGGGCTCTTCTTTAGAAACACAAGCCTAACAGACACTGGTATGCCGCTTTTTGCACAGTTGGTTTCATGTCAAAAGAGATGGAAAGGGTTCATTTGTTCAACTATTTGACTGTTTAATTTGATGTGGTGTACGACTAAACCAAGACAAATGGAGTGTTTTTAATGAAACTATTTAACAATCTCTGGCAGCTCCAGTAATCGTGAGGCATTAGAAGAATACAATTCAAGGAGTTTGGGTGGATGTAAGTAAGAAACGCACTTCAGGATTCACTTGCCAAATTCATTTTGCTTTCAGTGTTTTATCACAGTAAGAGGCTTTTTAAGCCAGTGAAGCAAAATTTTTGTTCAAAACCAAGCAAAATAGAAATGGGCCTTAAACCTTCATGGATTTTGTGAACATTTTTCCTTCATCCATTTTATTGGGATATTTTTCAATTTGAAGCTAGGATTTCCTAAAATCTTTTTAGTCCGCAGTCTTCAATTAGCTGATTACTATAGATTATATGCATACTCTGGGTACCTCATCAAGCTGTCTAATAGCTGGATCATATTGATTGTCCTTCAATTAATCATGTCCCCTATTTTCATTTATCAAAACCAAAATACATGTAATTAACTCTGAAGTGATATAGTGCTGCCGTAAAGTGATTTTGCTACTGCTATAGAGATAACTCGGTAGATTATACTAATAGGAAATGCAAGTTGAAATTAAATTAATGGTATCATGTCCATCACAGAAGAATAATTAAAAAACTAAAAGTGAACAACCATAGCGAAGAATCCTTTGTAACGGCAGATACAGATGTTTGTGTCCATTTTCTTATTTGCATCTTGGGGACTTGCCATCCTTGAGCTTTTGAATGACTGCCATCAAGTCTCCCAGAGGAGATGCAAGAAATGCCCCAAATTTCTCACCCCGGGGCAGGATGGGACTGAGAAGGTGCAGGGTGTGTTATTGCAGATTAATTTTTTTTCCCATCGGTGGGCCAGTTTATGAAAAAACTACCAGATGACATTGTTCTGCTTTAAAAGCAACTTTATTAACTTGAATGTAATCTCTCCTTCCCCCAACGCTCGTATTGAAATTGGCTCAATGTGCTTAATTCCATGACAGACTGAATTGTAATAAATAATATACAATATCCCCAAACCAGCTTGCTTCAATTGGCATGATATTTATGTACAGCGAGTTTCTGAATTGCTCATCATGGTTGAGACTTAAGCTGCAGTTTTATTCATAAACACAACTGTGTGTAAACTCGGGGAGAGCAGAGTATTTGTGTGTATCGTCAGTCATGCTTCCAACCAAAATGGACATAGTCCCTAAGTGCGGGCTTTTTTGCAATGCTTTGGCACTAATTATTGAAGAATTCGTGTTATTTCGAAATCACTTTCCCGCCCCCCCCCCCCCCCCTTAAACCTTAAGGGTAGGAATACATTTGTTTCTGCAGCAGAGGAGTTACTCAGGTTATCTTAGGACTTGTCACTGATCCTTTGATATCCCTCAGGACCTTACACTGAAAAGTACTTGAATTATCAGTTGTTTTTTTTTTTGATACCCAGAATAAAAAGAAATAACTAAAAAAAAAGAAAAGTTGGCTAGAATTTCCACTATGCTTCGTTCAAATAATGTCTGTGATGGTACAAATTAAAAATGATTATTTTCTTTGAGCTGGTTTGGTTAATCCTTGGAGAACAGGAGTTAGAGCTTTGTCAGTAGTGCTGTTTCACCACCACTTCAGCTTTCCTGCCTTAGGCACTTTGTTATCAGACATTAATATCTGCAACAGCAACCAATTATCTTGTAATTTTAACAAAGGCATCAGAAAAGAGAAAGTGCTTGTTGGTTCGATGGTCGTAAATACATAGATCACAAGCAAAGAGCCTTTACTTTTATTATGCAGAATAATGACTATGTAGCTGTTAATGGAATTTACTTTATACTATGACAATTTATACTTCTGCATGTCTGTGGAAGAGCTTTCCCACCAGGCTGTTTTGACAGCTCTCTGTAATAATATAGGAGAGTGATGTGTCTAACGAAGTCTCCGAGAAAAATATCTGGTTTGCATTTCAGAACTTGTCATTCAATATGTTTTGCAGTAGGAGATAGCATGGGAAAGATGCCTTCCATCTCAGGCTGCTATCGCATCCGTACAGCGTATGTAGGGGCTGCTGCTGCCTCCGCCGAGCAGGATGGGAGAAGGGTCCCGCTCCCCTGCCAGTGAGCAGAGTCCAGCCTTTAACGAAAACTTGGGTTTTTCCTGAAGCTGTGTACAGAGCTATGTTTCATTGGTCCAGGATCGCAGCATGTATTGGCCTGCGCGGTTGTGTTGCCTTTTTTGGGGGGCGGGAATAAAACTCTTCTTGCAAGCCTGACCGTCTCCGATGCCGTCTGCAAGCTCCGTGCTAACCCCGCGGATGATGGGGATTTTAGGCTGTGGTTACTTTGGCTGGAAGGGAAAGACCTGCAGGACCTGTTCACCAGCTGTGCGTGGGAAAGGGCTGGTGATAGAATCTGCTCCGATAAAATAAGTGATCCATACATGCGTATGAAATGATGACTGTTGGAAAAATTTGTAAATAATGCATACGTGTCAAAAGAGTAAATGAAGTGTAATCGGTTGGGGTGCCCGTATCGGTGGAAGTGGGAGCAGTCAGAGAGAGGAGTGCATCGATGCTAATGAGAGATTGCTGAGGCTGGTGGTTCTCTGCTACCTTTGCAGAACCGCAGAGATCTGATTTCTGAGGTTTGGGACCAGAGAGCAAACGATCCTCACCCTGCCCTCCCGCCCCACCATTGCAGGGGGCTGCAGCAACCCACGGTCCTTGGAGCCTCTCGGGGAGGCGGTCACGGCCAAGTGCAGCTGTCCAAGGAATCGTCCTCCCCGGGGCTTTTGGGCTGCCCAGCGTGGAGGTGGCGTGGAGACCTTCTGGAGGTGGTGGTGGAGCACGTGCGGCCCCCACCACAGCTCGCCTCGGGGCTTCTCGTGGCCTCTGGCTGCGAGAGGGCTTTCGGGGTGCCCAGGCACTTTGTTGTGCGTTAATTAGTTTCATTAACTCCCCTCCGTGTTGGCAGGGACTTGTTTACTTGGAGAGGAGGCGGTTCCTGCGGCACTGGGATCTCTGCCGGCTCTTCCCACCCCTGTACCGGAGCGGACCGGGGTGGCGAGGGAGCAGCATTTGGCCAGGGATGCGGCTGAGTTTAAGTGTTAAGTTAGGCTTTGTTGTTGTTTGTCTCTTCCTTTGCCTTAGCAAGCTTTTCTTCTCTGCTAATCCTCAGAAGCAGCCCAAGAAATGACATTTATGCATATTTCATAATGTGATTTCTGTAGGCATACGGAGCAAACAAATCAATTTCTCAGCAGCACACTGTTTAAAAGAAACAGCAACAACCTGTGGGATAAGTTGCAGAAGCTGTTAAAATTAATTATAAATGGCAGAAGATACAACATTTGGGGGGAAAAGTGCTAATGTGTGAAGAATAATAAACATTCAGGAGATGAAAAGGAACTCTCCGTCATCTGATTATTTAAACTTCATATATTTATAAATATCATAACACATTAAAACAATGTACCACTTGCTACCAGCAGCACATTACCATTTTATTCTGGGATTGCAACAGCCTCATCTGCTATCTGAAATAATAGCTTTCACCTTTCTAGGCTCGGAGTTTTACTGCAGATTCATGTCTGCGTGACTATAAATGCACTATAATATTTTCTTTTAAAAAACCAGGAGTCCGTCGGTGGCAAATGTTGATGGGCTTTTACTGCTCTGTGGGCTTAAGCTGCTCGCTTAGGAAATGTTTTTCTGTTAGGCACGGTCTTGGGGACTAAAGATCTGACTTGCATTCGGGTGTTATAGTGCAGCTGTTGGCCGATGGTGGATGTTTTACTAGTATCTGCTGAAGGATCAAGAAAATGGAAGAGGGTGTCTGTTTGAAGTGAGAACTGGGTAGAATAACCCAAATCTCTAGAAACTAATGCTGATACAGAAGCATTCGCTGGGGTGCAGTTGATTTCCCTTCAGCCTTTTTTCAGTAGCAGAAGCTACACAGTAGATACGGTCATGCTGAAATATCTTATTTTTATTGGGAAACTAGTGTAAAGTTACCCAACCAAAGCGTTTTTTAATGCTACAGGCTTTGGTGAGAGTAGGGTAGGGCCTGCCAACATATCTGCAGTCTGTTCAAGGTGCCTCTGGACTACAGCGCTGTAATTTCTGTGCAGCTGGCACTTGGGTTTCTTAAAACCGACCATCCCACCTGAGCTGTGGAGTTTGTGTTACTGCTATTTTTACATATATTGAGAAGTGTGATAGCGTGGATGAGTTCTTCCCTGGTAACCAGGACCAATGCCACTGAAGTTAGCCAGGGTGCCATTTCCATACAGTGACTGTACACTTTGTACAGCGATAAGCACGGGCACTATGGTATTAACTTTTCTCAGATTGCCTGTACGGTGAAGAAGTTGGGTCATCGGTCAGCAAAATATGCTCTAATTAGAAATAAATTATTCTTTTCATCCTGCTTTTGCAGATGAGATCGATGGAGAACACTTGGACAAGAGCATGTTCCTGCTCGGGACATCTCATGGTCCTGGGCTTGGGAGTGTTCATGTGGGAGGCTGCTCCTGGCCAGGCAGAAAATTTGCTGGGTGGCCAGCAGAAGGGCCGCGCAGGCAATGAAGGATGAAGAGCCTCTCAGTTGCGGGAGGGGCTCAGGGAGGTGGACGGCAGAGTGACATACTGAGCATCATTAAGCCAGAGGGCTTCGCTAAATTATGGCTGGATTTTGCCCTCAACGAGTTTTGCAGGGTTTTGCCGTTGGCTTCTGAGGTGCAGGGCTGGGTCATCACCACGCCCATGAACCTCCCCATAGTTTTAGCAGCCTTTCATTGCAGTTATTTCAAAATCCACCATTTTTTAATTTTTTTTTTTTTCCCTTTTCCCGAAGGTGCTGACCTGATAACACAGCGTCAAAACCGCTTGGTCCCCGTCACCCCACGGTCTGTCCAATGCGATGTGACACTTCGTTCCTAACATATGTCACTCCGCGCTATCACGTTCTCGCTCCTCATCTGCTCATGGGAGACCTCCTCACTCTGTGGGGAATGTGGGGCTCACCTCCGGAGCCCCGCTCCGACCTCCGGAGCATCGTGTGCCTGCGATGCCCCTCCGGCACAGGGATGCTGCACAGGGATCTTGGTGGGGAGCATTTGCCGAAGCCTATGCCGGCTCGGGCTTTGCGGCCGTGACCTGGTCGGCAGCAGCGCGGCTTTGTCCCGGCGCAGGAAGGGAGCCGGGGTTGGGGAGCGAGGCTGTTTCGGCTGAAAGGCTGTTAGATTCAGGTCACTGAGTTTGGGCGGCTGCGTTTTCTGACAAAGTCTAAAAAATGCAGATTTGTAGCAGGCCTATGTTAATGGATTCAGACTGCTTGAATTTCGCACTGAATAATGGCCGGAATTACCAGAGATAGTGACTTATGAGATGTGATTGAATATCATCCTCTTCTCGAGATTAAATTGATAAAATGATGTAATATCGCATTGTTTTTATTAGCATGCTTTGATACAAAAATCTCCGTGGAGCTGAAGATTTCGTTATAAAACAAAGGTACTAGAATGACAAAAACATTCAATAAATTTTTAAAATGTAGTATCACATTTTAAATGCAATTTTGTGCATATGGTGAGTGAATGCAATACCTCTTTACCCTCAGGCCGCCCACTTTCATACATTAAAAATATTCTATTTAAATGCAGATTTTGATTTGCTATCTGGCATGGCATTCAAGGAGAAGAGACAGGAGAAAAGGAAGAATGCGTGCATCTCTTAATTTAATTACATGTTTCTTTTGACGTGCAAAGGTACAAGCAGTTGTTAGGTGTAAGGGCATGCATGTATAAAAAAAAAAGCGCAAGGTCGATTTTCGAAAATCTGTGAAAGAAAAGGTAATGTTACCCTCGAAAGGGAGGCTAGTGAGATCTTACGGACGTAAATGTGTATATATGCGTGCATCGCTGCATGTGTATTACAGGCTTCTGCGTCCCTCATGCTGGACGGCTGGTTCCCAGCACTGTGATTTTATCAGCAGAGCCCTGCTGAAAATCAGATTTCAGTTGAAAATAACTGCCTGCTAAACCAGAAAGATTATTTTTAGCCAAGATCAGTGCAATAATCTGGTTTCAGGTGTGGACCCATCTGGCGTGGCAGTGGGGTGCAGGTTGAGGGGCTCTCCTGTGCCTGGTAGGTGTTGGGGTGGGTGCCCCTTGTTCCATTCACTTGGTGTCATCCGGATGGATGCTGGTTTCTGGAATGGAAACCAAAGGTTTTTTTTATAACTGCCTTAGAAATGCTGGAGATTGACTGCAAGGGGGAAGAGTCATAGTAGCAAAACACTTTGAACACCATGGAAGTGATTTTGCCATTTGATTGTGTAAAAACCAGAGAGGTTGCATTTGGTGTTGGTACTCTTTGTCTTCATTTTTATGTTGTATGAGTGAAAGCCTATTTTCAGAACTCAAGAATATTTGAATTTCAGTGCCCTGGAGCAAATAGGTTGAGTGGTATCAAAGATTATCAGGTTTAATTCATTTATTTTAAATGTAAATTGATTTGAAGCCACTGGGAGCCGTTAAAGTGTGCAGTCGTTGGCCTCCGCACTTGCCGTATATTATTTCTCCTGCCATCCACCTCTGTCCGTCCCTTCTCCCAGTCTTTTCTCAGACTGGTTTGTTCCTCCCATCTCAAAGAGACCCGAGTTTCAGGGCTCCGCACATCTCAGCATCATGTCTAAGGTGTGATGCCTCTTCTCCCGACGAGCGCTTGAACATTTTGCCTTTGCTGATGAAGTGCTGTGGCCGCGTCCCAGACCGTAATCTCCCGGAGCCTGAATTTCTCCCTGCGTGCGCCGGTGTTTCTTTCCCTTGTTTGTAACATGTAGCTAATGCGGGTGTTTAATGGAGTAAGAGGATGGTTTAATCGGGGTAGGTAATGATGATTATTCCTGTGGTCCTGCAAGGGTACTGGGCTGCAGTGGGACTGAGTTTAAAAGCCGCTTGGCTCCCGGCTCCGCTGCCTCTCTGGGCTGTGCCGGCTCCCTGGGCACGGCTTCTCCACTCCTCCAAGTTCGGTGCAAAATACGTGTTTTCAGGGGCTTCGTGATTTACCACAAGCAGCTTATAGTTTTCTGTAAATAAAATTTCCGGGCTGTACCAAATAATGCCAAATGTGTATTTTTAAGTCTATGGATAAAATTATTTGATCTCTGAGAGCATTGCATTTGCCAGTTTTTCTCTCAGGCACATAGATATTAAAATCGTATTATGCACAATATGCCGTCGTAAAATTGAAGTCGCAATGGAAAGCAATATTGTAATTTTTTCCCTTTAATTTTAGTCTCAAAAAAAGTGTCCTTCTGAAGAAAAGGTTATTTGTCTATGTGCTGGAGAACAGTTCACAAAATTAGGTAGGAGTTATCCCCATAAAATGAGCTGCAAAGAGAAAGCAAGCCACAGAAACACTTGGGACTCTAAACCCATCCCGGTTTCCCAGCACAACTGCAAACTTCATTTCTCGATCGTTGCGAGCGTTAGGGTGGCGGGTGGGATTTGCCGCGAGGCGGTTTGGGCGTGCAAGGGCCGCTCCCGCGCTCGGAGCGGCACGGAGGGTGCTCTGACTTGCACTCCTCAAACCAAGGGGGTGGCATCGAGAGAGATTTAAAATATGCCCTTCCTTTTCGGGGAAGTAAATCCCAACGTGTCCCTCTCCTTCGGCATTCAAAAATGAAAGCGTTTCGAAATGGCTATAGCCTTAAAATAAATGTTAATAGGTGGGTAATAAACAGCTGATGTAAAACATCCAGGGAACCATTGATGATATTACCTTCTCTTGTGCGCTTAACTCGGGACTCCTCAGTTTCAGACTGATAAGTTTTGCTGGTTTTGGGGGTAATTTTTATTCCAAACGTGGTGGGAGGAGGAAGAATATCGGTGGAATTCGTTTACATATTGCCTTAACTACTCTCACAATAGTGAAAAGCTCTCATCAAGTATGTATCAGATTATTTTATTATGCCAACATTAATATTGGAAGCACACACGTAATCTGGAGTCAGCAGGTTCATACACCACTATCTCATTAAATTTTCAGGCAAAAGCTGCAAAAATTAATTGGAGGCGTGTAATAGTTTAGAATGTGAGCTGGCTTATGGTAATATAAATTACATGAGGAGAAGACAGTTTTATATACTGAGAGAGGGAAAACTGGTTTACTTTAATGAGAAGAGATAGAAATGTGGAGCTATTTTTTCATTACAGATGCACTCTAAACTGTTTGGACTTACTTGATGAATAGAGTTAATTCTCTGCTACAGTTCCAATAATTCATGTTGCACAGTTTAATGACTTCTAGATAAAAACAGGATTGAAATGTTAATTTCTATGAAGAAATTGGAGCACTCTCATACATCAAGCTTTTTTTCTATTAAACTACTAGTTAATTTCGCTAAACAAGTCTCTTAGAGATATTTCATGCTACATAGATTTTTGTATTTCTCACCTGCTTTATTTTATTCCGTTGGCCATGAGCATTGGCTACCGCAGAGTGCCACTGAGATGCAGAAAAATTTCAGTTGTACTTAACCTGCCATTATAATAATTAAAAGAATTTTTTTTTTCTGCAGTGCACACAGTTGTGTTTAGGCCTTTTGCTGTTTTCTCCTGTATTTCCAAGCTGATGCTTCACCTGCTGAGGGTTTTAGGTTCACGCATTCACCACCCTGTTGAGGGATGGGTGGGAGAAGAGCTGCAGCTGGTGCTGCCTCTTGCCGCAGCCCCGTTGCGTGTGCCGGAGGTAAAGCTGCTCAGGACTCTGCTGCCTTTGCCACCCAGGTGGGCTTCATCCCAGGAGCACGTCTGCTGGGGGGGCACAGGGAGCTGCTGGGTGGTTGGTAGCGTCTGGCTACGGTGCTTGGACCTCCTCCTTCATCCGTTTTGGCCAGTGGTCTTCTGCACGCTGCCTAGAGGTTGGGTACTGCTGAGTGATGCTGCATAGGGAGGACAAACCTGTTTTTTTCTATTGCATATTCTTTGTTTTAGGAGTTTCTCTGCTAACTGGAATTTGTTTCTTTTGTTTTGATTCTGTTTTCGTCATCATAGATCTGTAGTCCTTGCAGCAGCCTCGCCTTTATCTTGTGGTCGGTGCCATACCACGCGCTGTTACGTGTGCTTCTCTGTTCGCCTTCCATCAATTTGCTATTTGCAGTTTTATATTTGTGGTTTTATACTTGTAACTTCGTTACGTGGGCACCTCGTCATACAACCTCAGTTAGTAGAAACCAGCTCGATCTTGTCTTTTACATGGGATTGCAGGACTCATGCCCCTGCTTGAGGTACCTGTTGCCTGTGACTTACCCACCCTGTCTGTGCTGGGCTGCCATCCCCTCTGCCCGCGGCAGCTCCCCAGCTGATGCTCTCTCTGCTTCCAGCTCAGCTTCCCCGGGGGGGGTTCCTGCATTTTTATTTTGAGGTTTCCTGCATTCGTATTTCTTGCTGCGGCCAGGTCTCGCCCGCAATGCTCAGCTGAGAGACTGCACGCCGCTGCGGCACTGTCGGGTGTGTTCACTTCGCTGCTCGCTTCAGGGCTGCTGGGAGTCAAAGCCCAGACCTGCCAAAACACTGACCTGGTCAGAGGTCAAACATTTACTGTCTGTACAGCGAGGTGATGGTCAGACACTCGTTTTTACTTTTTGTGTATTTACGTTCACTTCAATGTAAAGCTGTTCTGCTTTTTTTCCTGCGCAGTGGGTGGATGTTGAAGGACTTTCCCCCTTGGGCTGGTAAGATGAGGGTGAGGGAGGTGCCGCGGCTGTCGCAAGAGTGCCGGGCTGCGCTGGGCTTGTTGCTTCGGGTCCTGTAGCAGCCATAGGTGTGTGTGCGTTACAACAGATGACATCATTTTGATGTTTCATCTCGGATTTTCTTTGCTAAAGTGTCCCCCCTGGCTTCACTGGGACCCCGGGTACCATCACGAGGAGGACTCATGCCCATGGTGGAGACCTGGGCTAAGCATTGCTGCTTTTGGGGGCTCGGGTTCCCTGCAGGGCTGAGTAGGTCATTGCCACCAGTGGTCCTGTCCCCTTGTCCCCTGCTCCGTGGCTGCTGTTCTTACATAGCACTGTAAGCGTGCAGGGAGATGGTGAGCCGGCATCGCTGATGGAGGAACGCCAGCTCCCACGCCGTGACCACTGCAAGGAGGGACATGGGCTGCCCAGCACAGGTGGCACTCCCTTTGGCTCTTAACACATGCTTCTTGAGAACAGGTTTTCACCTTTTATATTCAAATAAAGATGGGTTTTGTGCACACAAGAGAGACTTATAACCTGGCGCTCTAGACGTATGGTTTCATGGGGTTTTTGTGTGCGTGGAGGTGAAGAAAACATCACCCAGGTGCAGGCTCTTGCAAAGAGGTAGATGATCAAGGTGAGCTTGGCCGGTGAGTCGGTGGCTGTGGGGACACCGCCGTGGAGCTGCAGGTGAGCTCTCCTTTGGGGCTGGGCATGCTTGTGCCAACTCTCCTCTCCTGCACCCTCCTAGTATCCATCTGCAAAAGCTGGTGGGAAGTGGCTGGTGCTTCGTTTTGCTCGAAGGAGGAGGAATTTTGGGGCCTGGTGACATCAGCCAAGTGCCCGTCCAGGTCAGAAAGCGGGGGCCTGGCCGCGGGTGGGAAGGAGCTGTGCTCCTAAGCCTGGTTTCCCCCGTACCGTGCCTGGGGCAACTTGTCCTGAAAGGCGCTTTTATATATGGACCTTGTACCGTATTGTGCGGCACCGGTGTCTGACACCGGATTAAACAATGTGTCACGCGTGCGAGGTGTACGGTACAATTATTTTAACCCATTTTGTTTTCTAGTGTGGAAAATCTGCTTAAAATAGGACTTGCTAAAGTCATTGTACCATATACAAAGGGGTTATTAAAATGCACTCTCGAAATAGAAAATAGGATTAGAAGAGACACTTTGGCTTTGAGGCCTTCTCCAGCCGAAAGAAGGCCTCATGGCCAAAATGTCTCCTTTAATCTCATTTTCTTTTTTCTGTTAGGAATTTTATTAACTCTCCTCTCCCCCCTCCCAGCCCCCCCGCCTCTCTCTGCCCACGTGCTGGTATGGCACCGCTCGGCTTTCTTCCCACAACTGGGGGCTTGTAAGACAAAAGGATATTTTTCTCTTATCGTAGTGGCAAGACCTTTTATTTGTAGTCCAAAAAAATCCCCCCCAAAACCCACGACCAGTTTCTATCAACTGACTTTTGGTTATTTGTAATATGGCTCCCATCTATCAGGATTCTTTGCCCTTCAGTCCTGGCGAAGGCTTATTGTGCTTGTGCGTCCTTGGTACAAAAACCACCTGGAAATCCTGATTATTTAATGTGAGATGCTGCGTTTTCTGTCTCTGAAGGTCATTCAAAGTGGATACCTGTGCTGTGGATACCTGTATACCTATATATCTCTATATTAGTTGGGAATGCAAAAACTGCATGATATTCCAACAACTTAATGTTTTAAACATTTCCTATAATTTAAAATTGACCTTTCATAGATAATATTGAACTGGTATCTAGTTGCTTCACAGCCTTCTAACATTTCAGTTTGTAAATGGAGTTTTTAATTTAACATGTAAAAATTTGTGCCCCAGATTAGGGACAAAAAAACCCCAAATCTTGCTGTATCTCTTAATTGCAGTTAATTACTTTATTTCTTAATTAGAGTCTTAATTTCCAACTATTTAACTTAAGAAAGAACCCATTTAAAAGCAGCAGTCATGCCATTTCCATATTTTTGTATTTTGAGGGATCCTGAACGCTTTGAATTTTATTCCTGTGACTGGGAAAGGCAGCAAACTTTGGCCGTAGTTGCAGCAGGAGAATTCTGGGGGGAAAGAAGTACTCTGTTTGAAAGGATTTGCATCCACTTTGCAGGCTGGAAGAGAGAGAGAGAGAGAGAGGCCCAGAACCAAAAGTGGGGAAATGTTTGCAGAGGGTGAACCTGCGGCATCTCCCGTAGCGTACTCACCGGTTGGAGTAATAAATATTTGAAGGACTTGCTGGTGACCAGATTTTTAAATGTGAAAACCTTTTGGATGTTTACAGTTGGAGCCTCAAAATCCTTCTCAGCTAGGGCCGTTGCCACGTACCCGCCCGAGTGCTAATGTGAGGGTCCGGCTATGGCATTTGGGTTTCCTCTGAAGATGTGTGCTTCAGAAATGCCTCCTGCTCAGCCTCCCCAAGTCACAGCCTCCCTGCTCCCCCGAGTGCCCCGACTCTCATGATTTTTATTTTTTTCCTCCTAAAACAAAAGTAAACATGCAAAAAATAAAATACCGGGATGTTTGCTTGAAACGCAATACCAGACGCGAGCGCATTTCTGCTTCAGAAAGGCTGATTCTCCCTCAGAGAAGGATACAAATGGTCAGCTTTAAACCTTATAACAAAAGGTTAATTTTTCTTCCTTGACGTCTTGCTGACTAAGTCAAACCCCGAACATGAGGTCGTTCGCTGTTTCATACGTTTCCAAAGACGGCTTTATACACGCGTGATATCAGTTTTGTGTCTCTTGGCAACAGATTGGTTCTGGCACCCCGAGGACGGGGCGCCTTGGCATTCTTGAACTGCCAAGAGACACAAAGCAGATACCGGGGGTATTTGATGCCTTGCTGAAAATACATTAAAATACGTTTTGTGTGATAATAATGTGTTTTGAAAAATGAGCTTTTTTTGTTTTCTTCCTGAGCCAGTCCTCCCCTTTCCCCATTCATCGGCATGTTTTTAATGCTTTGGCTCCCACCGCCCTTTGCGGATGGACGCGTCCTATCTGGAACGCCGCTCGCCCTTGCCCAGGGGTGATGCCTCTGTCACAGAGCTGTTTTCTTTCCCTTTCCCCTCTGTGCAGAAGGAGAACACTGCTAGAACCACAAGATGAAAACGTTAATTTTTATTTTTTTTTTAATCCAGGGAAACTGTCCCACCTTAGGAAGAGCTGGCAGTCCAGCATTTCGTTCAAGTGTTTTTCTAAAAAAAGAAAAAAAAACATATAAAAAGAGATGATTCTTTGTATTATAGGGCTGATTATGATGTGTCTTTTAGATGATCTTGCCAAAGTCTTAAGTGCCTTATGTGCATAACCAGGACAAGTGCTGAAACCTTGTAGAATAATTTATAATGCATGGCACAACCCAAAATCTACTGTCATTCAATCAGTGGATTAAATAAACATCATCTTACCTAGCTTTGAAATCACCCCATTTCGCTACCAGAAATGACATGTACAGTGGTGAGGGACGATGACAGCCGGCGAGCTGCTGCACAGGTATCTGAGTGGGATGGGAGGGACGAAGATGCACCTGGGGATTTCTGCAGTTTCTCTTGCCCGACAGCAATCGCCGCTCAGACGTGGGCAGAGGAGTCATGATGACGAGAGAGCAGGTTCCCACTTCTGGTTGGGTCCGCCAGCACTGTGCCGTTGGCTTCAGCACGACCGGGCTGAGGTTTTGCATGAGGGCAAGGTGTGGAAGACCCAACTCAGAAGAGCTGGGTGCGGGAAAGAGGAGCTGGAGGGAAAGGGCAAAATGTGAAATTTTGAAGTTTTGAACGCTGTGTGGATGTGCTTGAGGAAACTGGGGGGAAGAGCCAGGCAGCGAGGCAGAGGTTTTGTGTGGTTTGCATGTGTGTGGCTCTGCTTGGAGGGGCTGGGGGCTGCTGCAGTCGTGGCTGCTCTGCCTCTGCCCCGGGCGGTGCAGAGCTGTTTGGGACACGTCTGATGATCACCTGAGAGCCACAAAAACACCTCTCTGCTTTATTCACAGAGGTAGATTCTCATTTCTTCTGTGCTTGTGCCCCTAAAGATCCCTTACCTGTTGTTAAGGAGGTGCTCGTCCGGGCGTGGAAATACCGGTGAGGTATGTCTGAGAAGTTCTCTGTTGGTGGTCTTCAGTTAAATCCTGATTTCTTGCAGACACAGAGCAAGTGATCTTCGCCTTACTTCCTTTCATGCTAAATTACACTGTCCTCTTTTTGTTATGTTCACAAATCTTGAGACTTGACTGTCGTCTTCTAGTTCTAAATAGAGCATGTGGGAAGACCTAAACAGGCAACTTACTTCACTCCGTGTCTAGTGGGGACTTGATACACTTGCCAGCACGTACTCTTGTATTTATTCTTCTCCATTAAATTATGTGCTCAAGACCGTTTTTAAATGTGTACGTATCCAATGTTAATTTCAAGGAGCTAGATTTTTAAAAATACATATACTTAAATGGTGATGGAACCCATAAAAAAAATCTATTTAAAATCAATTGTGTGCGAGAAGAAGTCAACAAACAAAAGGGCAGAGACAAGCATATCAGCTTTAATTTAGTACTGGATTCCCTTTGACAGGAGCCATTTAGATAGAGGGCAAAAAATTATCTCACTGAAAAAGGCAGTGATTGATCACATGTTGGTAAGTGAATCAAGTCTGCAAAAAACAGAGGCGATTAAGGGACAAAGAGGAATTATCATATTACAATGTTGCTGCCTGTCAAACCTTCGTTGTGTTGTGCATTCATGTGTCACGTTGTGACATTCGATCAGCGCTTAACTCCCTGGGACAAAGGGATGGTCGTTAAAAATCTTTAAATGCTGCTAGGAATTGTGCTGGGAGTGTAAATCCGTGTTTTGACTGCTGACAGAGATCTTTATGCCTGCAAGAATAGTTACACGGGACCTGGCTGACAACTTATTAAGTAGATCTTAATGCCAGGGTGCTTCCACCTCTTGCTCGACTTTGTTGTTGCTTTGCTGGCCAAAACAGGACGGGTCGGGAGGTGCCAGGGAAAGCGGGCTGGTGCTGCTCATGGGGGAGGTAAAAGGAGCTGAAAATTGGTTAAACCGAGCAGGTTAGTCTCCAGAAAATGGAAGATTACCTGGGTGAAGCCAGGAGGTGGGCTGGTAAAACCTGCTATGAAAATCAGGGAGCTCAGGGTGAGGTGGAAGAGGGTTTGTAGGAAGATGTGGGAAAAGAAAAGAAAACCTGTGAGTGACAAAGCTGTAGGGAGAGGCTGTCTGCTCGGATGGACTTCTGGGGGTTAACAGCAGACGTTAGTGAGGCTGGAGATGGAGGAGAGAAGACGTGCAATTTCTGCGTCAGGGTTTTCCACAGGCTAGACCCAGTTAATACCTAGACCCAGTTAATATCTAGACCAGACCAGCTTCATTCAGGCAGCGGTGTCGGAGATGAGCGTGCGGGACGCGGGCAGCGGGAGCGCGCCGATGAGGAGTGACAGGTCCAGGGGAGCGGCAGGCTGGAGAGGCTGCAGCGGGCAACCTCGTCCTGCAGGCATTGGGCCAGTGCGACCCACGTCCCTGTGGGTCTGTGCCTCCAGGATTGACGGCATCTCCCATGGCTCAGCGTGTACTGTGGTGAGGTGCTGGTGTCCTGCTCCTGGGGAGCAGAAGCTTGCAGAGACCATGGGACAGTCATAAACCTTTTCTAGAAACCTGACAAAAAAATGTGCCCTATCATTAAAATAATGTACTACAGTTAAAAAAAGTAACAAATCTTTAATTTTTGCATTTTGTGGCCGCAGGAGGTGCTCCCAGGGTACCGCCGGTGTGGCTCTGTCCTTTCCCACCGGTGTGGCCTCTCCTCCTCTGAACGCAGCAGGACACTTGCATGACCCCAGGTTGCCAGTGCAGAGCTCCATCGGAGAAACCCCCTTGCTCTGCTGCTTTTCAGGGTCATGCTCACATCTCCTTTTCTTGGTTTTTCTGCCTCCAGTACATACAACTAACCAGGGTCTTGCCTGCCTGGGTCTGCACAACATGTGGCTCCACGTGGTTTACCTGCCGGGGTTTTTTTACAGAAAAAAGGAGGGAAGGACAGTTGTGCGCCTCATCTGAGTACCAGCTTTTCCAAAAAAAACCACAGTTAAAGATATCTATATGACAAGGATGCAGTAAGAGAAAAACAAAAATCACAAATCTGTTTTGTTACAATAGTACATCAGCAAAGTGGTAGATCTCGGAGAACCAGCCTGTGATTTTCAAAGATTCTCTATTTAAGCAAGTATTGTGGGGTAAAAAAGCTTGCTCTGGATTAGAACAGAAAACAAGGAAAGCATCAGCTTTTTTTCAGGGAGTAAGTTGATGCTGGACCGCTCTAAGTATCTGCATTGTGACTGTATGTCTGAATTTTTTCATTAATAATCTGGAAAAAAAAGGTAGACAGTGAGTTGGCGGCACAGAGGCAGCAGGAAACGGCACGGTGTCACCGGTGGGAGCCAGCCCTGTGGAAGAAGGTGGCGGAGCTGAAGTTAAGTGAAGGAGGACCACAGGGGCAGATGAAAGTCACCCCTGCCAAACGCAAGGTTAGGCGCCTGGGAAGGAGCGGCCCGAGCTCCTCGTACACATTGCTGCGCTTTAAATGAACTGTAACCGCTGGGGAAAAAGACTCGAGGGTCGCTGCGGACAGCTCGATGAAGACATCTGCTCAGTGTGCAGCCACAGTCACAAAAGATCAAACACGACATTAGGCCATAGGAAGAATGGGTGAGAAAATATGGAAAATATGATAATGCTGTTATGCGGGTGTCCGTAGTGTCCTGATCTGGGTATTGTGCGGAGGTCAGCCCCTCGCCTCTGTGGCACGGGAACCCCCGAGTTTTGAGAGACGGCAGCTGAAATGGTCAAAGCTAATAGTGTCACTTCTGCGCGGCTGAAAAGGCTGGGATTGTTTAGAAAGATCATGTGAGTAAGAGGATTCGTCGGAGAGGTTTTGTAAGCTAATGCTTGACATATTTAACCTTTCTCAAAATGCGAGAGCAAAGGAAAATCCAATAAAACCAGAGGCGTGCGTCGGGTGCTCTGCAAGGCGATGTTTCTCCCCCAGTGCTCGCTGCAATGCCGGGGCCGTTGGGCAGCCCCCTGTGCTGCCATGGGGTCGGAGCTGCCCTGGCTGCGGCCACGGCCGCCCCGCTCCCCCCTCCCTGCTCCTGCCATTGGAAGCATCGTCTGCTTATCTATTGACAAGCATATTTTAGCCCGTTTGATACTTTTTGGCAGCATGTACTGAAACTGCTTTTCATACCATGTTAGAAATACGGTCCGTCACAGCATGTTCTCCTCTGCTAGCAAATCCTTGCTGAGAATCTGAAATATTTGGTAGTCACATTCAATTAACGTGACTTCTTCTGGAGCACAGGGCTTCACTTAGCAGTGTTTTCACCACCTTCACCGTTTCCCTTTGTCGTGCAGAAATGCTTCTTACAGTCCAGTCTTGGTGCAAGCGACAGGGAAGCCTCTACAGCCGGTGGGGGATCCCTGGTTGGGGACGGGGTACGTGGTAAGAGCATGTAAGGCCGTATGGGGTGGTTAGGCTGCAGCTTTTTTGGAGGGGAGTATGTTGCACACACATTCCTCTTCCTCACACTTTTTTCTTTGAACTCGACAAGAGTTCTTGGACTGGGAGGGATGATTAATGCACAGATACTGAAAAGCGTGGTCGGCTTTTTAAAATTTTAGTTACTTGGGAATATGGGCTGGCTGCCATGGAAGAGGGTGCTGTAGGAGTTTATCTGAATGCAAAATACTAGAAAGTCAGATTTTACAGTCATTTAATTTGTCCAGTGTTTTCAAATAAGGATACTAAATGGATATATTTAAAACAGTGTTACCTCGAGAAAAATATTTATTTGACAGGGTCACTGCGAGTTCACTGTTACAATACTGGAACAGCACAATACTGTTTAAAGTGAAGATGGAGAAATGCCTGCTCAGTTTAAAGCCCTGGTAATGCTGCCCCAAATGCAAGGGTGGCAGTGGCAGCAAGCAGTCCTGCATACCTGCGAGGCATTCTCCATTGAAGGTGGCTTTCTCTGCAGAGACAGCTTCAGTAGCTGCATTTTGCCTGTGTGTTTTAGAAATTTGTCTGCTTGCTTTTTTTTTTTAATAGTTGCAAAGAAATAAGAAGTGTAGCAGTGTGCCCCCCGTAACAGAGCGGCTGGGGCTTGTTTTCTGATGTCACCCCAGTACATCAGCAGCATGCGTGGGAGATACGGTCTGGGAGTCATCAAAGAGAGGGCAGATGTTGATATACTGACTATATAATTACATCTGAGCCTTAATCAGTAAAAGATTAATTAAAGTCACCTAATCCATATAAAACCTGTAGAAGCAGAGCTCTCCGATGGACCGGAGGGTTTTGTTTGGGACACTGGTGATGGAGCAAGGGTGAGAGTTATCCCGGGTAGGTCACGTCTTGCGGCCTGGGTTCATGTGTCACCTCTTCACTGCGGTCTGGTCTAGTGAGTGCACATTCTGGCCAGAAGACACAAAGAAGGGTCCCCATCCCATTGGGTGCTACTTGCGAGTTAGTGAGCCATCACCATGCAGCAGGACACCGCTCTGTGCTTTGCATGTGGTGGGTGAGATGGTGGAGGGCTCTTGGGGGACGAGGGCTGTTGGCCATTACTGAGGCCATTGCAAGGATTCAGACATGTTTAAAAACCCCCTACTTCTCCAAAGAGTCAGAAGCGGCTCCAGCCAAACCAGCCCAGTGCCAGGAAACAGCTCGGATGATGGAGTCTCCTGCCGGCATTGCCGCTCTGCCAACAGCTAATCCCCTGCGAGAGCACGGGAACAAAACTGTGCTGCTCGCACAGCTACTCCTCAAGCACAGTCTAATTAATATTAACCCTGTATCGCTGCAAAATTCACGCTATATTTTTCATAGCTTATGCGCTAAGCATAACGCTTTGCCAGGGATCATACACCAAAACACAGAGCACAGAAGTATGACGCTTGGCCCCCGCTGCCACGTTTGCTCAGAGGTAAACAAAACCCTGGCACCTCTGCAGATGACAGTCTGCTTTGTTTTCTGCTCCTTCGAAAGCGCTGGTTCTCCTTGGGAGCAGGCTGGCGAGCCTGCGGAGGTGTGGGGACCCACGCCGTAGCTCATGGTGCGTGTGTAGAGCCAAGCTTCAGAGCCCCAGCCTTAATGTTGGTGCCAAGCCCTGTGCTTTTGTGCCCAGGAGCTGGATGCGTTGCTTGCTTAGTAAAGCAGGTTAATGCTTCGCTGGACTTGGACATGCCAACGGCTTGGTCAGTTCAAAACAAACAAAATTCCAGTTTGGACTGAGCTGGCCCAAAATGAAATGCCTTGTTTTGTTTTTCCTTCTGGAGTCTTGGGCACGTTTTCCCCATGTGAAGTTTTATATTTGGCTGGAGCTGTGTGTTGATGATGTGAAAGAGCTCCAAAGGAAGAGTGGATAAACATTTTGATGTCAAGGAAAGTTTGCATTTAGGCTGCCTTCAAATTAGGGATTTTGGTGGACGCTTCATCTCTGTCCAGGTTTTTTTCACATTTCCATCTTGTAATCTGTGGACCGATACAACCAGGTTTGAAGGAGCTTTTGGAAATGAATCCATTCCAAAAACGAAAGTCAGAGGACAGCTGAAGGCAGGTCTCTGTTGCCTCGGGTGGTGAATTTGGCTCACGTTTCCAATGTTGAGGCTCACTCAGTTCTCAGAGGAAGGATTTGAAAAGGAGAAAAAAAAACACGACAGAGGAATTGCTGGGGGTGATTCAGAGGGTGACACTGCTGTTCCATCACTTTTCTTGCTACCCTCTCATGGTGGCACACTGCATCCTTGCCTGTGGACACAGCTCTGCCATTCGTTCTTCTCATCATCAGTAAAGATGCTACAACATTTCTTCAAGAGCAAGAAGGCATGAAGTCATCCTTGTGCTATCTGTACTTGCGTTTTGATTCCTCAGAGGTCCCTGTTTTCCAGTGACTGGCGAAGGGAAGTGTTATGTGTGCATTTGTAGGGGCCTTTAGGATGAAAATGTGGTATCTGTACCTACCTGTTGCTGTAGTTCTTTAAAAGATGTTTTTTACGTATCAATGCCTTTAGTTACAAAAAGCAGATGTTGAAATGAACGCTACGGGAATTTGAAATGGTGACCAGGGAGATTTAGCCAGTGCCTCCTTCTTTCACAACTGGTGAACCCTTGGAGCCCTTTTAAGCAGACCTAGGGTGAAGGTGTTGGAGGTGATGATCTTTGAAAACAGGCAGAAGACGACAGTCACAGAAATGTCTGCACTGAAGAAAAACCTACAACATGAGGCAACCAATGGGCAAAGCTAGCTTTAAAATATCCCAGTTCTGGACAAGCTTTGGTCAGCATTTGTGTGTTCCAGGAGTTGTGTGGGAAAACAGGTTTCATGAGCTCCTGGGCTTAAAGAAGTGGTTGCTATTGATCATAGCCCTCGTTGTTTGTCTGTTGGTGTTCCTTGGGTACCTGTTGCTGTAGTGGGTGTTACTCTTAGGTGATGTGTAGATGGACAGCGTGCTGCTAGGATTAGTTCATGTGCATGAAGCATGTCTCAGACCCCGCAGCCTGTTTGCTCCTGTGCATTTCTAGCGAGGAGAAAATTCCCACTAGCGTTGTTCTGTGAAATGCTTTTTATTTAAGTCTCCTAAGTTTTCTAACCACTTTGCCCCTTCGTTCTCAAGTCAGTAGCTTTTATTATGAAAGCTCTGGTGTATTGGTAACTATTGGGGAAATTCCCTGAGGCTGCTGAGCAGGAATCTGCCTTGATGACAGAGATGATTCCAGTTTTTAAGCAAAACAGCCTGTAAACTGTGCCATCAACTAACAAGTACGGGATCCCTGCTGTGTAGTGTGTGGGATCCTGTAGTATTTTTATTTCCAGGGTGATACCCTCATGGTAGCATGTGGAGCTACAGCTGGGCCGCCAAGGAGCATCCTGCTTTGGGAAGATGAACAGAGAATATGTTCCTCAGGATTGCCATGCCTAATTAGCCTCAAGTTCTGGTATTAGGAGATGTTAATGAGCTGGAGCATATAAACTAACCGCAGGAAAAAACCCTTTTAATAGCTATACCAGTGGTAGGAAGAGTAGTGCTGCTGTGGGGGGAGCTGACTCGCAGCTCGGGACCAGTGGCTCGGGGCAGGGGATCGCGGTGGCCAGCTTGGCCGCAGGGACCTTGTGGCACAACTGGCCATGGCCCATCTTGTCTCAGTGGTACATCAGAGACGAGTCTCTCTAAGGTTGGTGATTGCAAGGAGGTGTGGTCGTTTCTGTAAAATGGTCTAATTAGCACAAGGAGGGTATCTTTTCTGGATATTTTTTCTTATTTTGGGCTTGCAGCGCTGGTGATGACCAGTATACCCAGTACTGCAAGCTAACAGCATACGCTTTCAGTTATGCACTGCCTGCTCGCATTTGATGTTGTACTTTATTTATCTTCGTTTTTTCCCCCTTTTTTTCCGTGGCAAAGATAAAGGTTTCAAAACAGAAGTAGGAGATGTAGTTCATTTGCAATTCTGTATCAAAATTCAGGGAGGTCAAAGAAGATCATTCTTTCTACTTCATTTCGGCTCATTTGGCATCTTTCTTTAGAAGCCGGTGAGGAATTTGCACTTCCATTCTCTCTCCTTTTCATGCACCTCCATCATGTGCTGTGTTACCATACCAGCTATTGTATTAATTATTTCATAAAAGTGCCTTCTTTATGGGCAAGCTAAGTAGCCGCAGCATAAGATTTTTATTCTTCATACTGGGAAAAATGTCTTGTCTTTTTTTTTTTTCCCCCTCATTGCTTTGAAACTGTGTAAAACAGACATGGGGGGGGTGGGGGGGTTGGGGGAAGCCAGCCTGCCAGACTCTTAAGTGAATTGATTGCATTGAAGAGCGGAGTTGGAGAGCAGCCAGCACAGAACCCCTGATCAGGCAAGAAGAGAAGGGATAACACGGCCATGGCGAGGATGTGAGGCTGGAGAAAAGCTCTGAGAGGAAGAAATAATTGAGGTGGGGGAAAACCGTAAATGTTTGATAAAGGGATGTCAGTTAGCTACCACCATGGGGCAAGTCACGAAGAAAAGATGCGCGTGTCAGGCGGGGAGTCAGCAGAGAGGGGTGTTACGAATGCCTCCGCAGAGTGCGCTGGGAGACCCTGCCGAGGATGCTGTCTGTGCTGCTAGCCACCACATTGATAAATTTAGGCTGAATTTAAAAGAAAGCTTACATTCAACTGAAGAGTGAAGTTTCTCAAACTTCATGGCCCAAAGGAGTTGGTGAGGTCCCTTCCAGCTGTGGAGTCCTGGGTCCCTGTCAGGCATTTGCCTTGGCGGGGTGGCACTTTTGTAATATTTTAGCTGTAAACTCAGTGTCTTTATGCTCGAGCTCTGGATTATCCTGTTGGACTTGGTGGAGCACATCTGTGTGTGCTGCAGCAGCTAGCCTGTAGTCATGCAGCAAGTAGCCAAGGATAAAAGGCCTGTGTCATCGTCTGCCAGTGGGGGTAGCAGCTCCCAACAGTCGGTTGCTTCAGCACATGGGCACTCCAGATAGGCTTTAGATCAAAGTTCCTGCCAAAGCCTGAGGGATGCACGCATTTTTCCAGGATGGAGGATGAGCATCTTGAGTGCTCAGTTCCGACAGCAGCAAAATCACAGCAAGATTGCTCTGCTTGGCTGTCGTAAGGGCAACGCAGCGAGGTTCTCGTTGGAAGATGCCTTCCAAGTCTGACTTTGCACTCTGGTCCGACTGGAGGTGGCATGGAGGAGACCACGTGCAAATGATATCCTGCTATAAATGCCTCTTCTGGAGTCTGAGGTGGCGGTGGGACTCATCTGTGTGCCCGCAGCTGCCCGCGGGAGGGGAAGGCGGTGGGAAGCGTGGGGCACACGCTCCCACTGCGCGTTTTGCAGCAGCTGCCGTTTGAAGGAACAACTCCCAGAGCTGGGAGCCAGTGTGGAAGAAAGTAAATAAAGAAAAGTCATCCCCATTTCAAGTTGTGGTATTTTTACTTTGTTAAAATATTTATCTAAGAAATCTGATGCGGAAATGTAAAAATGTACGTTTATGAATGTCCAAAGAATAGGAGGAAAAGACAAAAGGCCTGGGAGAAAATACCACAGTATTTTCATTCTTTTAATGAAATGTGGCGGGGTTTTTTAAGTGCTTGGGGATGAAGGACTTATTGTATTGGTCTGATTACAAAGTACTCATAGAGCCCAAGTGTAACCGTTACAGGCAGTGCTCATCTTCTGACATCCCATATTCTTCAGCTCTGAAAGCATAATACCAGCTATTCCCCATCCTATTTATTGCATCCAGCTTTTTAAGTAATGGGCCAAATAATGACTGCAGATGCTATAATCAACATTTTTTGTTAATGATTTAGAGCTCTATTTGCAAAATAATTAGTTCTGCAAAGCTCCATGGTACAATACAAGAGGAATGCTCTCCTGACTTTTTATAGCCACAAGTTAATTGAAACTACAGAGCCCGGAGGGTGCAAGACAGTCGAAGGGCGAGCCCGGGAGCCTCAGCCCCAGGATTATTGTAGCCTGATGGGTGTGAAATGAGCTTAGATGTCAGCCGTGGACCTGCACTGCAACACACTTGGATGCTTGGAAGAACCTGCTTGGTTTCCGATGGCAGCATAAGTGGGTTGTAGCTGCTGCCTGTTAAAGTTGGGCTGTGCCCTTCAATCACATTCCTTGCAATTTTCTGTAGGGTCCTTGCAGCTTTTCTGTAGGTTCACAGAAGACCTGTTCCGTGGACCCATGCAGTAATAACTGAGCTCTTGGGGACAGGGACCACAGGGAAACCATCCTGGTTTCTTACAGCAGCAAACGCAGAGACGGTGCCTGACGAACCCAAACACCTAACCCATCCTTACTGAGAGGCAGATGAATCCTGAAAGCACTTAAAAACCACCTGGAAGAATCAGCTCTTGCTACAAAAAAAATAGATGTGCTCTGTGTCCTCCCCGCACGACCAGGGCAGTGGTTGGGTGCAAAGTAGACGGGTTTTGTTGCTGCCGTGGCTCCTGGCCACACCGGGCAGGACTGGTGAGGTCCCGCACTCTGTTTTCCCTTTTGTCTATTTGGATTTTCAGCTCATGAGCAGAAAGGTCTTGTTTCACGCGTGGCACAACATGGCTCTGATCTCAGTGGCAGATGCCAGATGCTGCTGGAATACAAAGAAATAATGAAAGTAACCCGAAATGTGTGAGTCAGCAGTAGGTGTGATGGGGGTGCCTCCTCTGCTTTGTCTGTCTTTCTCTGGCTTTTCTTACTCCATCCACTCTGCCTTCAGCTTTAGTCTTAGCTTCTCATTTCTCCTCCTATGTTCTTCCTCTGGCTTCATTCCCTTTTGTCTTTCTTTTCTGCCTTTTGCCATCTTCTTACTGCCCGCTCGTGTGACGTGACTGTGTAGTGGGGGAGTAGCGTTACCCACGATGCTTAGGAGAACTTGACTTTTCTGGTAACTAGAAATCTATTTCCATTCCACTTCAATTCCCTGGCACCCCTGGTACCATTAGTGCCGTCTCGACAGCCGACATTTCATTTATGGAAATTCGGAGTGTTTCTTCCTTCCTTCTCTAAACACAATGCTGTGTGCCAGTGTCATTGCAGAAGTGCTAACTGTAGTCAGTCCCTCTTTGAAAAATGCTGAATTGCTTTAGTTCTTTGTGAATCGCTAATTTTATTTCCTCCTAACACTATGTACAGTTTCTATAGTTCTGGAGGTCACTGGAGGTTTGTAAGTGCAGCCAAAAGTGTTTTAAATAGTCATTGTGCAGCATAGTGATGCCATCAATCTCCCATGCCATTATTATATCTAGAAAGTTGGATTTGATACCCATTTTCATATTTAAAGCGAAATTACTGGCAAGCCGCCATATCCTGTAAGGCATAGAGAGTGGTAACTTGTTCATAAAGGTTTATATGAGTGTAATGGTATTACCTATTGGTTTGGGATATTTTTCAACAAATCAAGAACTGCTGGCAGCCAAATGGGTTCTGAAGAAGGTCTTTTGTCTTTAACTGGTCTTCTTTTATTCTTTCATTTCCAAGCTTGTCTGTAGTCTACCTCTAATAATGATCTGATCTTTTTAATTGGAGTCTTGTGAGCTTCACTTACTAGCTTGCCCAGAAATATTTTGCTATTTGGCTTACATATATAAATATACATATATATATAAAAAAAGGAAAAAAGGAAGAAAAAAACCCAGAAAATAATAATGTAATGTAAGTCTGCGGCATATTGAATTAATTTCCTGTTCCACTTCTGCATCAGCTAACCAGACAAATAACCAATTTGTTAGGGGCTCTGCTACTTCCTTCAATCACTTGCTCACAATACACTTTTTACACTTTATTTCCTGGTTTTTCCATTTGAATTCCTTGCCTCCCCTGCAGGTCTCTCTGTTTCGGTGCCAACAGCAACATACCCACTGAGGGAGGGCAGGGTGTGATCCTTCGCCTCCCAGAAACCCCGTCCGCCCTCTGCTACTCGGGTTTTCTGCAAGGTCCCGGACTGGAAGGGCACCCAGCTCTTTGATGAGCAAGCATCCCTTTGCATTCCCCTTGCCAATTCGCAGGGACACAAACTGAGGATCCCGCTGGTGCCGCCTCCTTATCGTTTGGCCTTGCCTTATCGGTGGCAGCAGGAATTATGGCTGTTTCAAGTGGATTCCCAGTTTATTGAGGCATTTCTGAGAGCACTGGAACAGGAGTATTGCCATGGCACGGCGGAGAGGAGGAGGGTGTCAGTCGTCTGTATTGGGCAGCAGGATTAAGCAGTCATAACAAACAGGGCTTTTATTATTTTCCTCTCCTGCTGCATGATGGATGCTTTTGGAGACTGGTACAGGGCTGGGTAGCTAAGTGCGATGTGGCTTTCTGCTCCATTCAGTGTGTTTTGTGGATTTATATTTGTATTTAGGAAATTGATTCTGGACACTCTGCCAGGAACGTCTTTCCAGAGAAATTGAGGCAACAGGGAGGAAAAAACAAACACCACTCTGCATTTCTGGGTGAACTGCCTTAACTGCCAAATGGTTCCTTGCAGATACACAATCCTGTAGGAAAATCTGTAAGAAAAATAAAGATGTGTAATTTGAGATTTCTTGAGTAGAAGTTAAAGAGGGCTTTCAGTGTACTCTGATGGACAGGGGAGGAAGTACATCAATTCAATTGCAGTATTGTGTAGAGCATAATAAATATTTTATTACCACTATCATTTAGTTACTAAACAGCGTGGGGGAGACGCCGCTCTCGGATGCTGTCCGCACATTTGCAACTATGTGAATATCACGCGAGTTCATTTCTGCGGTCGAGGACAGTATTTGGGTCAGATCCTGCAAAGTCTGTGCATAAAATACTCAAGACCCACATAAGAAAACTCTTCAGGCCGGCACCATAGCAGTGCGTGTTTAGGCAGCAGTTGTTATGAATCTAATGGTATTTCTGGTTTGACCATAAAAATACTTTGGCCTAAGGCTGGAATTTGATAAATAAGTTGAATTAGACTATTTCAATGCTGATGATACAGGCTTATAGGTATTTTGAAATACAGTGCAGCCTTGCCTATCCAAATGAGAGAGGTGGATAGCGAATGCTGTTTTGGAGGGTGAGCTGAATAGGCGCAGTTGGTTAAAGAATCTTTGGTCTTTTAAAAGAATCTTTGAGAATCGTAGGTATTTCTAGGTGTTAGGAGTTCGTGGAGGTGTTTGCTGTGCGACATGCATACATTTCTGTTGGAAACAAAACTCAAGCAAATTCCAAACAAAAGGTCAGTGAGGACGGATGGTTGGGAACCAACACTGGTGTGGATGGTACAGCATTCGGCTGAAGCAGTTTAACAGGAGATTTGGGGGTAGAAATAACTTGGGTAACTTACCATTTGCGTTTCTTTTTTGCGTTCCGTGTGATGCGAGGAAAGCCAGTGGGAAACTGAGGAGGGAACATGCATGAAAACCAGCAGCAGAAATCTCATCGGTTTTTGGCAATCATTTGCAAGCTTTCTGACCAGCTACCACTGTAACTTTTGCTTTCTGGTTTTCCTGCTGTCATACAGTAATAGTTTTAAATTTGTCATGCTGGAGGGAGATGCCAATATCAAACTGAGAATTAAGTAAATGGTTTTGACTGGAATTGAAAAGTAAGTGTTCCTTGCTTTAAGCTAAGTTTTAATTTAACCTAATTACACGATAATGCAATCACTATTTAGTTAATCCTGATAGGTGAAAATTCAGAAGTAAGGCAAGGGGCATGTCCTCACCCAGACACATGGTGAGTGCTTTGTGAGTTGGCAAGGAGACGTGAAATTCCTTCCTTTGCATTCGAGTGACTCTTCATGTCCCTTCATGTGCTTTTCCCTCTGGGACTTTTTCGGAGCTGTGTTTAATACAGAGCCACTAGGACACCCGTGAGTTATGGGATAATAATTCCCGGTCAGGTACTGTGAGGATGAAGCTTATTTTACGAGAATTCCCTTTGATGGAAGTAGGGCCCCTAATTCAAACTTGAGTGCATTTTAAGAGACATATACATTCACACAATAAAATCCAGGGAGAACAATTTGCATAGAAAAACCAGGAAACAGCTGGGCTTGCAGACAGCTGAGATTTTAGGGGTTGTTTTCTGGGGGAAGAGGGGTAGAGTCAGCAAAAGAATTTTAAATCTAGGCCACTTTTGAGAATTTTGCTTAATATCGTATATGTTGGAATATTTTTAAAAACACAGCTGTGTGCTGGCTCCTGAGACCAGGTAATTTTACCTAGTGTTAATATTGAGGTTGTTGTTCTTTGTTATTATCAGCTAACAGTCATGGGAAGAGACGCTTACTTTTCTGGGTCATATATGTATGTATTTGCTCTTTAAATTCTTTCCCATAGATACAATTCAGCACAATCAATGCCAACAAAATTATTTTGAAAGCAGATTAGATTAAAAATCTCATCCCTTACTGAGCTTCTCATTGGCATATGAGAAGATCCTTAGAGAATTAAGATTTGTGTCAGTGACAGAAATGCTCACATGAGGTTGCTCAGCCTCTTGCTGGCCATTTTTATTTTAAATACTTGACGGAAGTGCCTGGCCAGGCTAAATGTAGTGTAATTCTGGAGGTTGATGACTAACACCAGAGCAGGAAAAAAGTATCTGAGAAGCATTTTTCTGTACAAGCATGTTTGTAAGCTTTTTTATTCCAGATTGTGTTGCTAGTGACTTAGGGCTTTCCTAGAAGGAGGTTAGGACTGTTCGTGTTGGGAAGGCGTATCTGAGCGTGGGCTGAACCATTTCCAAACCCTGGCTGGCTGGAGTCTGCGTTGGGTGTATCTCAGGTTTGGTTTCGTTGGTTTTATGTAGGAGCGTGATACTATTTGGTGATAATTTAAGCCTGATCCTTGCCCTTGCAGAGCCAGGAGGATGCTTTCCTGTAATGTGGTTTCTGTTGGGGGACAAGAGGATGGCGAGGGCAGACCTGGATCAGAGTGATGGGACATGCGCCCTGTGCCCCTCCCCAGAACTGTGGTGCAGCGGAGGCAGGACAACCTCATCCCTTCTTTCTTTTCCCATCTCCTGAAACATCAACCTCATCATTTAGAGGCATGACTGGGTGTACACGCACATACACACACACATGTTGGTGAAAGTGTAATAAAACTAACGAGTTCAGCTCACGGCACTTACAAATGAGTCCTTTCTTCCCTGGATTTTGGTTGAACTCGCTGGTGTTCATCCCACGGGCCGCTGGACACCCTGGCTGCCGCGAGCAGCCTGTCTGCATGACGGAGCCAGTTCTGGTCATGCACAGCAGGCGTCTGCGGGACTTGGACCTCAAAACCTTCGAGGCCAGATCCTACCTTGTCTTTTCTGTGTTGTGTGAAAGCAGGTCAGTGCAGATCAGTGACTAATAAATGCAAAGTCTCAGCCTCCCCGTGCTCTGCCTGTGATCAATCTATTTTTTTATAGTCAAGGGTAAGTCCCAACACTGGCGAACTGTTTGGCTACCAGAACACCGTGGTTCCAGATGGTTTAGGATGATAATTCTGTAAAGGTATATTAGGGTCATTTGGTATCCTTGCCACTTCATGTATCTATTGTAGCAAATAATTTAATGGAAAGTAAGCGAGGCTGTGCCTTTGGAAATAAAGTTTGGGAGGCTCCCATTGTTACTGCTTTTGTTGGTTTTATTTAAAACAGGAGTCACTGTTCTTATAGATTTATTGCCCCAGCCTAGCTTAAAAGGCAAGGGGGACGGGACAACCAACAGTGATTTATCTCTTTAATGCATTTTAAATAAGTAGACCCCCAAGAACGAAGCAATGGTGCATAATTACATTACAGTGGTCACAAAACTTGGGCTCTTCCTGCTGCAGGCTGATTATTGAACACCTGGTGAGCGTAAGTGAATGCACTGCTAGGGTTGGAAGTTGTGACTTAGTCTGGTTTTTACAAAATCTATTCTCTGGTAGCAATTTCTCTTTCAATTTCTGAAAGCTAACAAATATTTTCGCCATGTCAGGTGAAGCAGATTATCATTTATCTTCCAGATTACCAGTTATCTTCCAGTTAAAGTGCTGCGTAGAGAGGTTTTGCTGAGCGTTGTATGAAGGTTGGCTTCCGTTGTCCTGCCTCCTTCTCCCAGTGTGAATGTGGGGAGCGGGAGGCTGGAGGAGGAGGGACCGAGGGGTTTCCTTGGTGCCGGCGTTCAGAGACCTCTCCCCCGTCACTCACAGCCTGCTCTGTTTGCAGGGGTTCAAGTCCCAGACCTCTGCACCCAGGGGTTCCTATAGCTCTGCTTCCACGTCCATACAGTGCGTCTCCTCTATCCTTGTCCTCCCTCTCCTATACCCTACGTGGAATTCCTTCAGAGGAAGGGCTATGTGGAGAGGCATGGAGCTCCTTTCCAGATTGCAATCTCCTAAATTAAAGCAAGTGAAATCGATTTGAATATTACATTTGCCTACAAGGACCTCCTGCTAATTTCTATGTTTTTTACAATTGCGTTTTCCTGTTTTTGTTTAGTTTTTTTCATCTTTATCACTTCCCTGCTGCTGACTAAAGGAGCTACACAACAGGGGAAAGTGTGACTAACTCACTGCCTGCACAGGGGAAAGAGTGAGACTGCTTCTACACATGCTGGTGATAAATGCATGGAGTAAACAGAATGGAAAAGTGGAGAAAAACAGCTTTTTTTCCTACAATCTCTTTTTTTTATAGCAATGTTAGTCATTTCTTCCAGCAAGTATAGGTTAAAACAACTTCCATTGTAAGATTTCTCGCAGAAGCAGCCGTATCAGCTTAAAATTTGTACTTCCTTCTGAAATCGTTTTTAATGTGTCTTGTTGTAAATTCTAAGAAAGACCAAAAAATGTTTTTTCTGTTTTTTTTAGTGTCTTCTCTGGTTTGACAGCAAGTCGCATAGATGCAATTTTTCTCTTTCTCCCATGTGTTCAGGTCCTGTGTCAGCTTGGCAGGTATTTCCTGTATCGGTTGGGAGGGAAAACGTTTTAATCAACGGGAAAAGGGCAGGGGGATTCATCCAGGCGTAGGTCCCGAAACTGGTTTTAACTTGGGTTGAAATGGCGTAGATTCCAGATGACAGCGTCCCTTTAATTAAGCAATATAATGCCATTGATTTAAAGCCCGCCGAAATCAATGGAAAGATGCCATGGGCTGCAAAGGTCTCTGGAGCAGGTCCAGTCTCCTTTTGTGGTGTAGAAATGATGCTTTGACAATTTAAGAGCCTGGGGAGGCTGAATGAGAAGCACGACAAGTGACCTGCTCACGTATTAGGTCAGCGGCAAGGAAGAAATACAGTTTTGAGCTCAGCCCTTGCTGACTCGGGTGCTAATGAACGGCCACGTTTTCCCTTCACAAAGTGTTACGGCAGAGCTGCTTTCATATTTTTCTTCCGAGTATCCCAGCGTGGCTTTGGAAAGGAAAGGGAAATCTATTTTGCATGTAAACACAGTATTGCGATGTTTGTTTAACGTCTTTGTTTACTTTTAAAGTTAGTCCCATACTAATGAATTTATAAAACCTACATTATCCATAAAACTGTCACTGGTGCAAAATTTAGTAATAACTCAGGTAATGTATTTAAACCACTAGTGAGTTTGCTCTATCCTTGAGTTGATAAATTGTATAGCTTCATTTGGTAGGAATCAGCAATTTTATGTGGCAATTAATTTTAACGGCAATAGGGAGCCAAAGGACTAAATTTTTACCCTTGGTTTTCTGCATATGTCTGTACGTTAATGTTCAGGTTGCAGACTCGGGAAGCAGCGTGTGCGCGGAGGAAATGTTGCTTTGCAGGCGATAGGGCCACGCTGCTCCAGCTCACAATCCAACCTGCCAGTTTAACCATTTTGAGGTTTTCTCGTCTTTTAAAATATATGTCAGAAAGACGGCAGATGGCAAAAAACATCTGGATCTGTCTCGCTTTACCCCTTCTCTTCTACATGAACTTGCTGGTTGCCTTTTTCATTGTGTAAGTCACCGCCGTCAGGGATGATGCCAAAATCATGAACTTGGAGCCAGAGACGAGGAGATAAGTTTTTCTGAAGTGATTCCGGTTGTTTGTTTTCCCTTTTCTGGTCTCTGATACCCAGCCTAGAACGGTCCCATTTGTATAGTTGGCTGCAAGGCTATAATTGTGTGGGATCTGATCTGCAGCCGAAAATGCCTTAATTCTAATCTTAGCTCCTGCTACCAGATTTACATAGTGGTAGCAGGTCATTTATTTCATAATTTATGTCTGTAACACTGACTGCATCCTCAGCAGTGTACAAAAAGCAGCGTAGTTCCCCTAAAGCTAAAATTTGTCTTGTAGCAATAAAAAATACCAAGGGAGGTAATTTGAAGGGGATTTATTTATGATGCTGTTAAGTAACATCCACATTTTGGTTTTTGCTGTTTGTGAAACCAGCTGAAGAGAGCTGGGCTGCAGGGTGGGTTTAGGCATTGCCAGGCAAAACCCCACGGACATTGCTGAACCCGTGGGGTAAATGAGGGTTTTGTTTTGAGGCATCCTCCTTGCCATTGCCGCAGCAGCATGGAGGTCTGTAAGGTAAGCCGAGGACCACAAAGGATGAGTGGGGATGGTGCACGTAGCTTCTGAGCCTTGTACTTCAGGTGTTGGTCTCCCGTCTATGACCTTAGAGCCATTGGTGGCTCCGTGAGCACCACTGGCTCGTGTCTGTAGGTGGGTCTGCATTTCAAACATCATTTGTGTTACAGCTGTGTCAGTTCCCAAAGTGGGGTGACGGCCCTGAAATGACGTTCGGGGAAGTTATGAACGAGGTCATGAGCCTGACAGAAATTTCATTTTGTCCAATATTTGTTCTGCTGTTTGGGGTTGCATGGAATTACTCGTCTGTAAAATGAGGTCGCAGCTGGGAAAGAAAGTTTGGGAGCTGCTGCTTTAGAGCTTGGGTTAAAATTAATTATTTGTATACCTTGGAGGGTTGCATTGGTTTTTAAACAAGACAGCTGGGTTAGAAAAACAGTCCGAATTCATTGTGAAACAAGTTGTGTGATGGCCAGCTTTCGAACCTTGCACTCCCCTGGTGCGCTACCAACCAGAAATTTCAAATTGGCTGCTTAAAATTGGCCGTGTAGTCACCCAGATATTTCATCATGTTGTTTCAAAAATCCCAGTGGCTCCAGATGCTCCAGAGCTGTGGAGGAGTTCACTGTAGCCGCAGCTGGAAAAGTTGGTCTAGTGTAGCTGTGTGCTTGCATTATACCCACAGATATTTAGGCAGCAGAAATGCAGATGCAGAAAGGAAGGCTGGCCTGGCTAAAACCAGCTTCAGAAGAAAAAGCCTAGCCAACGTAGAATTAGATGTGAAAAATGCAGTACCAAAGGTGTCAGCTTTGTGGCTTCAAAGGAAAATGTTCTCTTACTTTTTCTAAGATTAAAATGCCTATAAAATAATGCCCTTTAAAAAGCAGAGTACTCCTCAAACACCAATTCAAAATGCCAGCAATTCTCAATTTGCAAAAAGAGAAATCTATGGCAAAATTACTGTGTTTTCATGCACAAAACCTGTGGGCTGTCTGGAAAACAAAAAACTGATAAAACAGCAGAGCTAGGTGCTTGCGTGTGCTTTTCAAGTAGAATTTCTCTATAGGACCTCCTTTCCTGGTAGCTCCCTCACCACCAGTTGCCTCTTTCTACCAGTAACCTCTCTCATCTCCCTACCATCCTCTCTGCTCTTCTAATTCAGTGTTGCACAAAGGATTATTTTTGAGGTGAATGTTTATACACAGGCCGTGTTCATAAAAGTGAGTCATTTATGTATTCTTTTGAGTCACAAAGTGCTGACTATGGACATTTATTTGTTTTTCTACTTGTTGCTTCCTTCTTAAAAAAGTTGCAAAAAAAATATTTAAAGGTGTTCTTAGGCTTGAATTGCTAATTAATTTCCAAGTTGCTGTGCTTTGAGGATATTTGGTCAGCGGAACAGGCGCAGCCCTCCCTCGCCATCCGTGCCCAAGGGATGCCGCGCGGGCAGCTGCCGATTCCTAGTGCTCCTCCAGTTGCAAACTCAGCACTTGGTGGAGAAATTTCTCTTTGCCTCATTATTGTGCTTTGACTTGTGACTTTATTATTGCATGTTCTGAGTTCCAAGGAGGGGAGAAGAAAAGCAGGAAAGGAAAGTGGGGTTTCGGTACACTTCCTGCATCTTGGGGAGCTGTGCTCTGTGTTAGCTGCTGATAAGGAGGTCTTTAAACTCACAGGTTTTTAAACCCAGCACATGGTTAAGCACCAGGGAAAATAGATGCCTTTTCTGTCTCTAAAGCAGCCATTCGCTGGCAAAGTCTGTGCTGTTTTGGAGCAGTCCTTGCCAATAGTGTTTGGCTCTAGGGAAGAAAGACCCCCCAGCTCGGGGCTGATGTGGGTATTCAGAGCAGCTCCTGGACCACCAGACTCCTGTGCCCATGCAGAGGAGAGACATGAAGAACTGCTGAGGACCCACAAGCAGCAGACGCTATTCTCCAGCACGGCTGTCGGCTTCCACGTTCCTGCAGCCGTCGCTCCAGAGAGCCAAGCAGGGCAAGACACTGCCGTGCTGATAAGTATCAGATGGCTGAAATGAAATGCAGGCTGCATCAGAAAAGTTGGATGGGCTCCTTCAGCTGTTTTTCTCCATTTGCCTTGTTGGGAATAGTGGAGCAATGCAAGCTGTTGTTCATCCTGTTAGATGTAGTGGAGGTGTGGATTCCCAGACAGGTCCCAAGCAGCTGCAGAGATATGGATTTACTTGTCCTATTGGGCTGCATATCTCTGTGTGCGTATGCTATGCGGCTAGCCAAACTTTGATTAAAATCACTTCATCCCTCACTCTCTTCAGTCTACAAAGCACATTTTGATTAGGAAAGACTTACGACTGTCCTGTGCTCTGTCAGACGCACCTTCCTGGTCCCCAGGAAGGAAAGCATTCATAGCTCAGTCCCCACTCAGGGAACGAGCCGTGGGTTTACCTGATGCTGTGTGCAGAGCCAGGGTGGAGACTTGCAGGTACGATGCACTCCTGAAGCCCTGCGATACGGCCTTGCCAGAAGCAAACCCCTTCAGCAGCCACCATAGCTGGCTGTGATGGTGATGGCTGGCCACTCCGGAGAAGGCTTATCCCATCACATACTCCATCCAGGCTGCAAGACACGATGGCATGTGTGGTGGCCATCTCTGTACTTGGTTGGTTCTCTGTGTTTTGAAATGCTGAAGCTTCCTTATTGCTCCCTCCTCCTCTCCCTCTCTCTCTCCACTTCATTCCCCAGTTTCACAGCATACTTATATGAGCCGTGCATTTTTAGGGAACTGAAAAAATTATCCATCTCCCAGGTTCCTTGGGTGGCACCATGAGAAGACCGTGGGTGCAGGTGTTTATGTTCAGAAGTCACAGAGTTCCTGCATGCTTGCAGTAGATCCACGTTCATGACGATATTTTATAAACCCCAGCCCGTGAGACTATTCTTCCCTGCTAGCACTTAAGATGGTGTCTACGAGTGTTGGCAGACACGGCACCGACTATGCTGCAGGCTGCCCCAAAGCGGCGATTGTATTTGCCTGCTTCCTAGCAACTTTGTGTGCTGGTTCAATTACAAAGGACTTGGAAAACCGCGCTCCATCTGGTTTTCCAACCCCAGATGCGACCACCCCAAAGAGTGATCTAATTCTTCTGTATTTAGACTTGAAAACTTCTCACCAGTTGGTGGTGCGGGAAATCAAATAAGAGTCCTTAGGAGCAATAAGCTCCACATGCTGGCCTAATTGCAC
Organism: Sagittarius serpentarius; assembly: GCA_034782735.1. Classification (NCBI taxonomy): domain Eukaryota; kingdom Metazoa; phylum Chordata; class Aves; order Accipitriformes; family Sagittariidae; genus Sagittarius; species Sagittarius serpentarius. The sequence goes on along the minus strand of JAVKLA010000093.1, from coordinate 38,720,642 downwards.
TGCTGCGCCTACTCCAGTGTATTTGCAAAGCTGCTGTCAAAGGCGTATTGTTAGGCTAGGGGAAAACCCACAAATCTTAATTTGAGTAATAATTTAATGTGGTCCAATAATCAGCTATTCACGATAGGGGCCCCTTCGTGTCTGGTGTGGTGTGTTGCATGGTGTGAGGGGAAGGCAGGCAGGACTCCTGGGCAGCCTTGGTCTGTAGACCAGGGTTTGTGGAAAGGGACAGTATCTCGACCTGCTTTTCAGTGTGGTTGTTTTAGTCTACATTAGATCATCTGAGAGGGTTGTTCTTGTTTTAATGTGGGATTTTTTTTTATATTAAGACAAAAAAGCTGCTGCTTTCCACCTCTGCAGACTGCATCAGGAGGGCAGGGTGGATTGTGGGGAAGGAGAGGCAGAGCCCAAACTGGGGAGTTAGCGAGCAATAGGAAAATGTCACACAACCTCGACGGAAAGCTGGAGCGTAAAATTTCCTCCCTCTGTTCTGCAGAAGGCATTTCTCGGTTGTGAACTTTTTGTTGACATAGGGCTTGAGATCAGAGCCTTATCATTTTAAGCTTGTCCTTAAGACGTCGGCGGCTTGTCCTGCCTGGCCAACGCTGCGCTTTCCTACGCATAAAGAGCCAGCTGGGGAGCCAGTGAGGGAAAGTTTGAAACCAGTTTCCGAGGCACTTACAGCTTCAGACTGAGTTTTAACGAGGGGGCACCAGCCTTAAATATTCCCTCTGTTTATTCGAGCAAGCCCTGATTCACAGTGGTGGTTGTTTTCTGTCAGGGTTTCCTGTGGGAGCCCCCGCGCCGCTCACAGGAAGCGTGGCCAGGCCCGCCGCCATCGACCTTCTCGGCCCGGCCCGGCTGGCGGAGCGGAGCGGTGGTGGGGAGCAGCGCCAGCCTGCAGGAGGGCAGGCGAGCCGCCGGGCAGCCGTGGGGGTGAGCCTGGCTGTCCGCAAAAAAAATAAAAAAATACAAAAAGGCACGACCCCTTGGGACCCACGTTTTGTCAACAAATCAAGCAGGCGCTATTTTAAGCTGCTATGTACCTAACACTTCCTGTTTTTCAGAAGAAACGTCTTGTTTTTTCGCTTTTATGTTGACGGATTTATTTTAACGGCTTGTTCCTGAGGCGGCGTGAAGGATTTTCCCCCCCCCACTCCGCTGAAGCGTGCGGGGTGGTGGCCTGTGAGGAGGGAGGGAGCCGGTGGGAGGCTCCCCGGGGGGGGGGGGGGGGCCACCCTCGGCCCTCTCCCGAGGATCGCTCGGGGGGGGTTCCTGGGTGCACTGAGGGGCCTTGAAGGTGGGCAGCCGGTGGGACAGCCACCATGGGGCTTTTGTCATTTTGTGAACGCTGCTAAGTTAAGCCATGTGTGGTTCTCTTTCGAGGAGCGGTGGCCTAACCAATAAGAACAAAGTAAATAGCATTCATTTCCTGCTGACCTTTTAACACGAACAGATGTTTTCTCTTACAAGTACCGTAGGCCACTTCAGTCCCTGACCTCATCAAGTGGGCTGCTGCCGTTTTCATACTCGGCAGTCTATAAAACTGCTTTTTTAACCTGTTTTGCTGAGACGCGCCTGCAGAAGTGGGTCTCCTGCCTTGGTCAGGACCCTTGTGCCTTTAATGTTTCTGACTTTCTTTTCTCTGGATGGACCAACCACTTCCTCCTCATTTTTGTCCTCTGCGGAGGATGGCAGATGTTTCCTCTGATGGGCTCTATCAGGCAGCCCAGGGGACATGAGTTTCCCTTTATAATATTTTCCCTAGCAGTCCTCACACAGGTTGGACTTGCAACCCCACGGCTGGAGCCGTAAGTCCATCACCCTTATCCCTGTTTGTGGGGGTTGAGCAGAATGAAAGGGGTCTTGGAGTCACCTCCAAGCTCAAAAAGGAAAAGCTGGCAGTGCCGGAGCTGAGACTTTCATCAGTGTGGCTTCCCTTCAGCGCTTACTGTGCTGCTGGAGCCACCCTGGCACCTGCTGGTGCCTCCTCCTCTGCTGCCCCGTGGGTCTTGGTCCTGCCCAAGGGAGTCAAAGTGATCTCAGCTCCGTCCCAGGCTGCTTTGCTTGGAGATCACCTGGGTGTTGCTTTTTTGCCACACGGTCTTCCCTACTGCATCTCTAGATCTGCTGCTGCGGATGGTGCTGGGTGGGGATCTGTGCAGGAATTGAAGCAGTTTGGGAAGCAAATGTGGTGGGAATGAGCATCTTCCTTGTTCCTGCCGCCTTTTAAATTTGCTTTGGGCCAAGGGACATGCAAGTCTGAGCATGATTTGTGTGTCCAAGAATACCAGAGATGCCTGGTTCATCCAGGAAGCAGCTAAAGGAAGTTTCTCTGCTGGCTTTCCTGGCCAGAGCCTGCTTTCTTCTGCCAGTCCTGCATGGAGACCATGGGAACCAGCTCTGCAGTGAGGTAACAGGAGAGAAACGCGGAGGCAGGCTGGTGTGCGTGCCATGGATTCCTCTGAGACCTTTGCCTGTTGGTGAAGAGCCTTTTTCCAAAGTTGGCATTGCAGTAGTGTCTCATCTGATGTCATCAAGCAGGGCAAGGTGTCTCCATGTCTGGGATGAAAAAAGCACAACTGTGGTGCTTGTGGGCCAGTTTATTTGCTGTGCTGCGTGGTACACAGCTTGTGTTCCTGGGTTAGTGACATTGAGTTCAGAGAGCAAATCCTTTGGTCTTCTTTTGGTTTCAGGTGGGAGACATTGGAGAGATGAATAAATACCAGTATGATTTTCAGTTATTGTGTTATGCCACCTGGAAAGCGATGTATGTTAATTTAAAGTTCATGGAATTACCTTTGTAGACTCTTTTTTTTAAATACCATGCTGAACACAGGTTGATAGAGATTCTCAGGTTGTCACTTGTTGGGGTTTTGGCCTTTCCCTAAAGAGATACTTTGTTTTGTATTTGTTCTTTTAGTATTCTCCATACGTATTTAGTGGAGGATGTTCAGAAGTTCTGCTCCATGAGTTGTGATTTCTATCCAAGAGCAGTGGCTCTGTGCAGGACAAACAAGGGGGAAAAAAGCTCTTTGTGAGGGTCAGGTTACCCTCCTTTTCCTGTTCAATTAAAAAGAGAAGTATGCGGAATCTTAAAAATTCCTGAGTATTACCCAGACATTACCATTTTTATAGTTTCAAGTTTAGTGAAAATGACTCACAGGCATTTTTAATAAAGGATTGCTCAAAATAGAGTGGAGTGTGATTCACAATAACGAATCAAGACACAAGAGAGACAACAAAGAGGCCTTTAACTTGATATTCACTCTTCCCCATGGGTATATTGCAAAGCGGATGGCTGAGATTTCCCCTCTGCCCATGGCACAGAGGGAACAGCATGCAGGGAAGGAGCAGCGACGGATGTTGCTGAGCAGTCACACCTCTGCTTCTGGGGCGGTTGAGATGTAGTGGGAGCAGTGCCCGGTGCGACCTGCCCCTGCTCCGGCAGTGCACGTCCTCTGTCAGCCCCCGTTCAGTCCGTCTTGCAAGTTATCTGCTAATATCTTCCCGGGCAGGTTGGTTGTACAAAATGATTACATCCAAAACATCCCTGTCTCAGGGGTAGGTATCCTGCCCATCTTAGATACTGGGTTTTATTGGTCAGTGTAATTAGGCGACGGTGAAGATCAAACCTTTGAGCTTGAAGCTGAAGAAAGCCTGCAGTTGGGTGCCTTTTTCAAACACACCTGGCTGTTGCTCACCAGCACTTGGACATGAGCGTGTGTCCAGCACCGCACTGGGCTATTCTGAATTTTAAGGTCAACATGGCAAAAGAGCTGTTGCATCTACAGCAGTGTGCTGCTTGTAGGGACTCCAAGCGAGGAGCCAGCTTCTTTGGCTCTACCTGAAAGCAAGGAGTGTTCACAAAGCACGCTTGTAACACAACCCTTGTGAGAAGAACTGTTTAACAAATAGCCAGATAATCTAGTTTGCCTTTTCCGTGGTGTTTTAGTTTGCCCTGTGCTGGCAGTCAGCCTTTCCCAGGTTTAACCTTGCATAGAAGATTTTATCTTGTGAGTCTGCAGAGAGGGCTGCTGGTTGTGGAAAACATCCCTGACTTACCAAGTGGATTACTGGCAAAATCGATTTTACTTGGTACATTCATATGCTGAAAAGCAACATAATAGCGTCTGCTTTGCTTCCACACCAGCGAGCGGGAAGTGCCCCAACATGTGTTGGAGACCCTACACGAGTCTGAGAGGCGACTGAGTGTTTTGGACCATATTTATCACCAGCATAATTCTGATAACGTCGTTTTGGCTGACTGAACAGGACCCACAGAAATGCCTTAGGTATACGTGCTGATGTATATTTTGCGGCTGTTTTTACTTAAGTGTTAAAACATTCCCTGTGCGCAATGAGAGCGGAGACCTTCCCCATGCTCCTTGCGGCTTCTTTGGTTGATATATGGTGTTTTCCCTCCTTTTTGTCAAAGTGTCCTTTGTTCCAGAGATAATGCAATTGCTATGCAGTGCCGTGCAAATACTCTTCTGTATTTGTATCTCTTTTCTATTTAATTATACTGTATAAATGTCCTCAGTAAATTTGATAAGTTGGGTGAAGGATATTGATTTTTCAAGACTCTCTTGTGCAGGGCTCCTTGTAGTAGCAGCAGCCGTTTACCAGGCCTATTTCCCGAGGAGGTTTTGAAAGTTCAGCATTTAAGTAGCTACAGGATAACAAAGGAATTTCTTTCTCTGCGCTCCCGGTTGAGCTGCTGATTGCAGGGTTTAAGGCCACAGAGAAAACATTGGTGTTGGGAGCTTTTTTTTGAAGCCTTAGACTCATGTCACCTGCAAAAGCAGGTGGGAAGGGAAATCGAGACACAGAATAGACCCATTGCCTCCATTCCTGCAAATAAAACCTGTTACCAGCTTCGGGAAGAAATGAGAGGGGGATGCTCCCAGGGTCAGAGGCGGTCCTGGGGCAGCAGTGGGGGCAGCCCCCCACCTCACCCCTCCACTACTGATGGTGGGGCAGGAGGAGCAGGGAGAGACCAGTGGGCGTGTGGGGATGCAGAAAGGAGGAGTGGGAATTTGCAGGGTTAAAACGGAAGGACCAGTGGTCTATTTTTAACGGCAGTTTTGAATGCGAAGTGTCACCAATGTTAAAAAAAGCTCCTGGTAAATGGTGGGGAAGATGCATGCGATAGTGGAAAGCCAGCTGCAGCTTTTTGAACTGTTCGCTGGTGTTTGTGAGGAGGCTGCAAACACTTGGTTAGTGTTAATGTTTTAATTTTCCTTTTCTCAGCCTGAGGTCTCCCTACACAAGGGACTTTCTTTAAACCGTGCTTAGCTCTCAGCCTCTTAAGATTATTTTTGTTCTTCAAGAGGAAAAGAAGGGAGAAACGTAGATATTTGTGTACTTTCCTACTGCGCTCGCTTTCTTCGCATTCTCTTGGAACATAAAATGTTTTCCTTTCCTTTTTTTATGCTGAAAATTGGACACTCATTTTTTCTGGCTAATTTCCATACCAGATTTTAGCCTTGATCTGTAATGCAGGCCTGTGGCTGCTCTTGCTAAAAGTTTGGTCCCGACAGGGCTTTCGTTATAAATCCTCATTTTCAGTAGCAAATTGCTTTCTTCAAATGTCACTTCTCGGAGCTGGCCAGTTTGGGTGGGTAGGGCGCAGCGTCCCCGCACCGCCGGGCCCCATACCTCTTGGCTGTCCACCCACAGCTCCCCAGGATTTGGGAACCTGGGGATTTGGTGTGTTTGCCTGGTTGCTGCATAAAGGCAGGAGGCTGGAGCCATTGCGGTCTATCATGTCAGTGATCCGTGGGATAATGCATCCCCAAGTAGTGGCCATTTCTGTCTATTGTGTCACCAATCTGTGCATTAAAGGGACCCTGAGTAGGTGTTGCTACAATAAACCATAACAGCTCTATAGGAGCCGTCACAGTTCATTGCATCAATAATCTGTGTATTAAGGCATCCCGAGCAGGCGTTGGCACACAATGGACCGTTACGGCTCCAGATGAGCCTGTATAAATTTAGGTCAATAACCTGAGTGTTGTTAAATCCCAAAATAGCCTTGCTCTACAGCAAGCTGGCAAGCTTGTAAGAAAGATGTGTAGATTATGTAAACCTGTGGTGGTTGCAGAGGATACCCTGACTTACTGCTAAAGGTTAGTGGCGAGAGAATTATTTCATCTTATTTATTACTGTTATCTAAACCTCTCTCTGCTCGCTTGGCTCCCTCCTTCCCTCTCCTTTCACTCCTTTGGAAATTAAACCATGTGAGCGATGCTGCAAGAGCAGCAAAGGCGAGATGCGGCGGGAGAGACAAGGACGGAGGGACGGGAGAAGCGAGGAGGAGGCAGCGCTTCGCAGTTGAGCTGTCTTGGAGCTGCCCCGGAGACGCCGCGCATCCTGACGAGCTCTTTCCCATGGGACTTCATGGCAACACTCACACATTTCCATCCTGACTGCGCTTGTGCCTGACCCTGTGGAGCTCAGTATTGTCTGGAGCATTGGTTTTGCATGAAGGGAGCCCGAAGGGCAGGAGGGTCCCCCGGGGCTCCCCACACCCTTGCTTACTCCAAAAGCCACCCTCCATCCTCATCCCTGACCTGTTTCTTGATCCAAGCCCTCCTTGGTCCTTGATGCCCCAGCATGTGGCTGGGCTCTTCTCTCCACCATTCTTAGCATCCTGCTCCTTCCTTCATTTCTCATTTCTCTCAGACAAGGCCCTTTTGTAGGTAGGTGGTGGGGAGAGGAATGCCATCAGCACAGGACGGAGAGACCGGTTTGCATTGTGGGTGTACGCCTGAATGGAGACGTAGCCTTGAACTCTTGAACTCTCTTTTTTTTTTTTTTTTTTTTGTAGCGTAAAGCTGCTATGTGCTGAAAACAAACAGGACTCACTCCGATGGAAAGAGATTGTATAGTGGGAACAGATCTCAGACCACAAGAAACAGGGTTTTCCACATTTCCATTCCGAGACTTTCCATTTGAGATTTTGCCAGCAGTTGGGCAGCAAGAGATGAATTAGCTGAGCTGTTAAAGGTATTACATGTGTTTCCCCTCTCAGAGACTTGTTAGAACATATTTTCTTCAGTGATAGTAATAAGTGTTACAAACAAAACACAGTTTTCCCCTTTGAATATTCCTTTACACAGAGCATCATCTACATTAAAAAAAAAAAGTACGTTAAGCAACATGAATAGCTTCAGGGTGTTTTACTTCATGTTGCTAAATAAGTCAATGCAGATGAGGACTTTTTATGTAAGAGTGGCTTGTAAATATAAGCACTAATATAAGGGCAGATTATACCTCCAAACATATCCTGGAGACAGAAGAGTGTCACTGCTTCTTTTCACTGTTTCCAGTCCAGGCAGAGCTCCCAGGCCAGGCTCAGGGAGATTTGATGGAAAAAAAAGGTTGAGATATCTGTGATATAATGAGAAACACAGGGAGTTTGTTCCGTACAGGGGAGTTCAGTGTGCTAGTGGGGGGCTGAGTCTCCTGGTCTGCTGGACCACAGTGCAGCTGGGGCATGAGGGGCTTCACCCCTGCTCTTTGGGTGAGCTAGGTCCATCCTGAGTGAATGGTGGAGTCTCCTGCCAGGCAGTGCTTACGGTTCCTCCTCTGGCCCCAACTGGGGCATGAAGGTGTGGGCTGGTATGCACAGTGATCTTCCCTGGGATGTGGGCATGCATCCCCTAAGGAATTGGGCTGAGGCCGTCAAGGTACCTTCCACGATACGTAGCCATTGCCCTGCGGTAGCATTTGGTCACTGTGGGACAGGGCCCAAGGATAACGTCCTGTGTCACTGCTCATTGCTGGAGCCACTTGGGTTTTCATGTAAGATTTAATTGTCTGATCCTGATTATGGAAGATTTAAGAAGTTACGAGTGAAGAGTAGTATTCCAGACTTGGAGACACTTCAGTTGTACATCCTCTAAGTCTGTAGGTGGGCTGTACTGGCTGGGATGAAGGTGCCATCACGTTCTTGTCTTATGTCAACCCACTGATGCAGCAGCACCTGGTTACAAGTCAGGATACAAGGTGGGTGCCGCTGCGGGAGTGGGGTTCCTTCGCAGACAGACTGCCAGGCGGAGATGGCGCAGAGGAAGGAAGTACTGTACTCCACGAGTATCCCATGTGTTTGTTTGTAAGGGTGCAGTCATCTAGTCGCTGCTTTTATTTAGGAGCGATACAGAGCCAAGGACATGCAAGAGTCGCAAAGACAAGTGGTCTTCGTTTTAGTGTTGGTGCTTTAGCTTGGGCACCCGAAGGAAAGAAAGTGTTGATGTCCAAGGTCTTTTTGATAGTCTTTGTATTGCTGTGCTTGCTGTTTCGAACTTTCTGTTAAGGAGCAATTCAGGAGCAACTTGTGAGTATTGTGGAAGTATATGCTACGTACAGATGTTTACTCAAATCCCGCAAGGCAGGAGCGCTGGATGCTGCTGCAGCGAGCTATGAAACACGCGGCCACCGCCTCTGCCAGCCCTGTGCTTTCGGCCAGAGACCGGCGAGGGAAGTGGGCTTGGTGGATCGGCGGCGCGGAGTCGCGGGGATGGAGAAACGTGAGGCTTTACAGGGGGGCACGGCGGGTGTGTGTGGCGGGAGGGGGGCATGGAGGTTGGGAGGATGTGGCTCTCGGCCACATGAAGATTTTGGTATGCAGCTCATAGTCAGGAAGTTTGGCCACCCTGATTACAAACATAAGTATATTTGGAGATGTATAGCAAGATATCTGTCTCTTTCCTAATTTGATTTGTATTTAGATCGAGAGAGGAAAACCACCAAAGCAGGGAAGTGGGTGGCTTTGTGTGGTTTCCTAGCCAGCAGAAGCTGAAAACAGTTTAAAGTTCACATTTGGCATTATAGTACTAACTAGAAGGAGACGTCTGAAGGTAAGTGGCCATGTCCTACCTCTTGGCAGTAAGGAAGCTGGATTTGCCTTTGTTCAGCTCCGGAGATGGATGAGGTCTCCCCTCTAGCTCCAGAGACGGGTAGTGTTGCTATGGCACAATTTACAGTTTTTCTCAGTTAATCATTTTCAAAACTTAAAACGGAAACTACTGTTTGTGAGAGTAAAAAGGATGAAGTTTGCTGTGTTGGAGTTAGCGGGGGGGAAGAAGTGAACTGAACAAAACCAAACCTTGGAAGCAACAATAGCGGCGCACCAAAGTGTTTATTTAACCAGGACTTTTCTTCATAGTTATTTCATCTTATTTTCCTCTTGTCTTTGCTCTTCCTTGCTCATCTATATATAGCATATGGAAAGGTTGAAAAGTGGCAATTACTAAATGCGAGTAGACAGAAACTGTTCTCCAGCAGCTCCAGATGGGGGTTAGCGATGCTGTTCACAAGCTGTGTGCCGGCACTTCACTCTGCAGTATAAAATGCCCTCTAATGGCCAACTAACTGCATAGCTCATCCGACAAACCAGCAAATAGTCATTTTTCTCAGGGTTTCTAATTTGGCTGTGGTAATTTTGGTACAGGAGCAACTAACGGCTTGAGTAGAGGAGAGCTTTTGGTTATCCAGATGTGCAAACAGCAAAGGTTCACCTCACTCCACCATTAATCTTCGCAATTAGTGAAAATAAATAACAGGTAATTTAAGGAACTCTTGGTAGAACGTAGAACAAGATGGTATTTTGCAGTATGGCAGGGACCTTTGGAGACTGTAAGATTATTTATGTATCATTTCCTCTTGTTTTATTTGAAAAGTTAAGGGTAGTTTCCCAGCCAGTTATGTGCTGTAGCAGTATCAGTGTGCGTGTTATCAGCATCATATACTTAGAAAAACAAGATAAGAGAGGCTGAAGGAGGCCCATGATTAATTAGCAGATGGATTAGGTGCTCTCGAAGCTAAGTGGATAATTTGGGTTCAGCTCCTGGTTATTGTTTTGCCCACCACCAGGCCCCTGACGGCTGTCGATGCAGGGTAAGCAGGTCATCAACCAGCTTCACTTCTGATGCCAGAAAGAGAGATGACAGTTCTTTTCTTTAAAGCAATTTTCTTTCTGTCTGTTTGGGTTGCTTGTTTGTATTTTAGCTTTAGGAATGAAAGGAGTGCCAGTTCTGGTATTTCCTAGTTTTACTTGAAAACTCACAGAGGATCTGCAGAGGGCTGTTACTCCCTGACAAGAGAGCATGCCTGGATCTTCCCTTCTCAAAGCCAAGAATTAGTCACTGATGTTGGAAAAGAAAACTGGGGAAAAAAAAAGTTGAAAAATAAAATAGGAACAAACCCCCAGGTATCTCACTCCCCTTTCCTTTGTACCATGGTTATTGAGGCAACTTGAATATTGTCATTTCAGTAGGTCTTCGTAACATCTTTCTGGCTACCAAGAACCCAATCTGGAGCGCAATTTGTAACCTGAAATATGACTCTTAAAGAAACTTCAAAAAAAAAAATCCAGATCCAAACAAAAACCTCTCTCACGCTTTGTGCATTATTAAGATGGAGAAGACAGAAAATGCTACAAACCCATATGTCTTTTTTTCCTTTGAAGGGCGCATATATATATATATATACACATACTTGTGATTCTTCTTTTGCTGAGTCAACAAGTAGCTTTGATGGAGTAGAACTGATGAGGGATACTCGCCGCGACTTTCAAGGGCTGAAAGGAATGCAGGATCAGGCCCTCTATGTCGTCTTTGAAGCCTTATTATTTTAGCACGATCTGTATCTTGTTGCATAATGGTTTAAGATGTGGTCTGCATCATTATGTAGCGTGTTTAATTTAGCAACAGATGTGCAGGCTCATATGCCGTTATGGTACATTTTGTTCACTCATATAATAGCAAGTTCCTCAAAATTGTTACCAGTTCTTCAGTACAAGACTCCTACAGCGTGTTATTCTCCTTTTCTGTACGGTGAAGAGCAGAAGAGCGCTTTATTTGCCATCAGCAGGTGCTAACGTGGGAGTGCCGGCTCTCCGTGAAGCACGTTTAACCTGCTGCATTACTGCCTTCTCTGCCAGGCTGCGGCACCCAGTGAATACATCTTCCCCAGCAGTTTTCGGGGGAAGGCACCAGGTACGCAGTGGAGGGGCAAGACTTTGGTCATGAGGTTTCAGGACAGGAAAAAAGCGAGTCACCTAGACAAATAATGCTTATTGCCACCCACGGCGTCATCCAGCCATTCCCACGGAGAGGCCTTAATGCAAAACATCGCTGAACGCTCTGCGGCAGCAAAATCATACTAATAACTGGTAAAAGCATTAAACCTAATTAACAATGGTTTTGTAGCAAGAGTCCTGCCCTCAATGTTTTGAGGGTGCTGAGGGTCCGTGGGGGGGATGCAGGCTGCTGGGAGCCTGGCACTGAGGTGTGATTTACAGCCAAGGTAGTTCTCCCAGAAATTGGGAAAAAGCCTTTTTTTTTTTCCTAGCATCCTATTTCCCATGCAAAGGCTGAGAGCGTTTAATGGAGCAGGAGAAGTCCAAACCCTGACCACACAGAAACTGTGTGATTCTTCTTCCCAAGTGTGAGGGTTTACATCCCTCAAGCACTTAAAAAAAAAAATTAACCTATTTTTTATTTTGGCTAATGAAAATCTATGTTTGTTCTCACTACCCATATAAATGTTTAATCCATTTTTGGTTCCTGCTGGGCTATTGGGCTTAATGGTGTCTTGACACTGCGAGTTCCCCATGTTGTTTTATTGTGCTTTAAAAGAAAACATCCAAAAGAAGGACCTTGGGAAGGATCGTGTTGTCTGTCCCTTCCCTTCCATGTGCTTCCCTCCTCCTCTGCGGTCGTGCCAGGGCTTTAGAGAGAGGAGAAGGTGACGAGGGCTGAGCGGGAGCATCGCATTTAAGGTTGTGCCACCAGCACAGGGAGGAAGGATGACACAGCGTTTGCCAAGTGTTCCTCCTGCATTGTACCGTCTCCTTTGTCCGCTTCCCTCCCCTGTCATTATCTCTTTATGTCTCTCTCTTTCTTTTCTCCGCGTTGCCTTTCTTGCACCGAACTCTGTTTCCCTGCCCCTCCTGCCCTCCCCACAGCAGCTGCCGACGTCTGTAATGATCAGCTGTGGAAATGGCCAGCTAGTTCGGAACAGTTAACACCCGGTGATGCTAATGCAGGACTTTTAAACCGTTCACAGCTCTGAGGGCTGTTCTTGCATTGAAATCTCAAGTGCGATAGAGCTTTGGAAAACTGGACCTTAATGCAAAGGAGGCAGCAGGGAGAGCTGCCCTAGGCATCGGCAGATATTAACTTCACGATTACGGACTGCTTGGGCATCCTGGTCTGCTTCCAGCTGAGAGAACTGATGTCCTGCAGTAATCACAAGTAAAAAAAACCTTCTCTGTGAACCTCTCCTTTCCTGAGAGCCTAGGAAATGTCCGATGGTATCATCAAAACATTTCGACTGGATTTTCTCTTTTTTAAGTAAGGAGTTGTACATGTGGAAACCCAGTTTAGATGTGAGGAAGGACGGAAATTTGCCTTTGCTGTTTGGAAATGGGAGCTTTTGCAGTTCATGGAGTGAGGAGTTTTCTGTAGTAGGGAATCTCCATTTTATTAATGCCATATTTTGTAGAGGGTAGAGAACGTAGTTGGAAATTGTGAGCAACTCAACACTGTGTGTGTGTCTCCACTAAGGGTCTGGGAGTGTGTGTGTGCTTTTTTGATTGTTTAGAAAGATGCTTGTATTTGAAGTTAAAGAGGAGTCCCACTTAACCTACGACTGTGAATTCATTGGCAGAAGTGGTGCGTTCATACCACTTGTTCATTCACACCTCAGAAGGCAGCGATCGCGGTTTTATTGCGTCCTAGCTGATGAGCTGCGTTTTGGGTGGGACTCACAGGTGCGGTTTCATGATGCTTACAAAAGCCTGCGGTGCTGCAGTGGGGCTGTGCGCTTGCATCGGCTTCAGCTCGTTGCAAAACAGGGTGCAGGAAACACCATTCCGCTTTCCTGGGGCTGTGCACAGTGAGGGAATGTGTGAGTCACGGTTTTGTCCAGAGCGCTGGGAAGAGGGGCTCTTAATCACCTGCGGGGTGCCGTTGTGGTTTGATGGCAATACCCGTGATGGATGCTCTAAAATAGATAGTTGTCCGTGTTGGTGCTCTTGTGCTACCTATATATGCCGTGAAAAGATGATAAAACAGTGCTAGTTGAAAGAGAGCTTAGAAGACAACATGTTCTTCACAAAGTCACCTTTCTCTTGTTTTTGTCAAATGGTGTATTTTATTTTGGAAAATCACCTTTTTTTTCTTTTCGTTTTCCATCGAAAGCAGGAAGAATAAGCCCTAATACAGCTTTCTCTGCTCTCATTTTCTGGCTCATGGATCGTGGTATTTAACAGGCAGTATTAAGAAGCTTTTTAAATGTGTTACGTCAGGATTTTTTTTTTCCTAAAACATTGTATTTAAGTACGTTCCTGCTTTAAATAAATAAATAACTGCTGGGCTATCATCATGTCCGAGGGTTTTCAAGAAAATTTACATTTTGAAAGACACTGTTGGCGGCTAACACAGCCATGCAATTACTGTATGTAAATCACTTCACTTGTTTCCTAATCTTGCTGAAGATGAAGTACAATTTTTGTGTGTGCCCCCCTCTCTCTCAAATTTCCTTATACAATGAGGTTTTCTTGTATTTTAATTGCTGACCACGATTTTTGTTCTGCCTAGCCTGATTGTATTTATTTTATTGTGGGGGACATTTAGCCTTGCAATTGTTTTGAGATTGGGCTGGATGGAGAAATCATTGAGGATAGATTGAAGTTGGGTGTGCAACTAATTGCGTCCTTCCTCCCACAAATGGAAGAACTGCTTTCTTAATTACAGCTTCATACGAAGGCTGGGGAATATCCGCTTGTTTCTGTGCCCCGCACATCTGCTTTTCTCCATTTTATCCATCCCTGCCAAATCCTACTCGGCAGCTCCTGCCACATTTTTAATAAGTCTTCTGAGTTGGGCTGTTATTGCTGGTTGATATCATCATGGACACCTGTCAGACAAAGACGGAACAGTTAACTTCATTAGGAAGGAGTTCATTCATGGGCATGGGATTCTGATAATATAAGCAGTAATTTCTCTGATTGTTACTAGTTTCTTTTGTAGAAAGTTTTCCTCCAGGGGGTAATGAAGAGAATTGAGATGGCAGGAGAAAAAACTTTAATGGAAGCATTCGTCCATCAGAAAATGCACTCTGTCAAAATTAAATACAGTTTGCATATTGATTTTGTTTGGGAAGAAAAGGGGAAAAGAGTTGCAGCCCCTACATAACGAATCATTTGAGCATTTTCAGAACAAAATGCCAGCTTTTTCTCTCCTGACATGACTTTTTTATAACGTGGAATTTCTCCCTGAAAGTGGAGTGGGATGTAATAGAGGTAAAAATTCATGCGTATACTTTTGAATGATGCTCATGGAAATGCTGTTAGCTACTCTGGCTTTAGCTACACTAACAGTTTAATTTTTGTTCTAAGAAATACTTTGACTGTACCAAGCTTCTGCCTCTGAAATGGAAGTTTTCTGCTTCTTTTAGAATGTTACATTAATTATTAATGTGAGTGGGAATCGTGCTCTTTAGCATCCCTATGTTTAAAAAAAATCAATTAATTATTGCTATAAATCTCAGAGATTATGCTGCAGTTGCGCTGCTGGGAAATTGGCCATTAACTACCAGGAAATCGCCTATCTTCCCTTAGTCAGAATTCAGTTGTACCAACATAACCCTTTTCCTTTTATAAATTAACTATCAATGTGATGCATAATTGATAACCATTTATAATAATAACAATAATCTCCATAAAATTGCCATCTTGGTATGCAGCGGCTTTGTTAGAGCCTTTACCCCTCGCATGCTCAGCCTAGCCTACTGCGTTTGTTAACTGTGTTTTCTGGGAAGTTATTGCTTCACTGGTGTGGCTTTAGGAGAGCCGTACGCTGTTGCAGAGGAATAAAATGCAAGGTAGAAACGCCTGACCGGACAACGTGAATATGAAGTGTTTTGAGAGGATGGGTTAAGTGTTGCTATCGCTGCTCTACAGAAGGGGAAGCAGAAGTCGAGGTTACAGACACTGCCCAAGGTCAGCTTTTGGACATCAGCCTGGATTTTCCTGGTTCGCGGTATCTTCTTCTCATGTGTCTTATATTATGTGAACCCGTCAGTTTTTTAGTTTGTTGTGAAAATTTTGCTTGCAAATAATGCAGTGTGAAAATTCACCTACCATGGAGGAGCTGTTTGGGGGTCAGTTTCAACAAGTGGTACCAAGTTTGTGGTTATTGCTGGCTTTTCAGCATTTATTTATTTATTTAACCCTTTCTAGTACTTTGTAGGCAGAGTGATTGAGACTTTGCAGTGTGATACAGATGGCCACTCAGGAGAGGATTTCTTGCTGTGCTTGCACTCGTGCCTGTCTTCTTCCTCCTTCCCTTCTCTCCTTCCAAGGCCTCTGAAAACATGGTGGTGTTTTACTTTGTTTCTAGAAATCACCGCTTTCCACTAATTCTGCTCTTTTAGTGCCTTTAAGTGGGCTTAAAAGGGTAGTGGATGGCTGGTGGGGGGCAGGAGGCTCTTGAGCAGGATCCATCCCTGGAAGGTTTGTAGCTCTTATCACTGTCATCTCTCTTCACCTTAAAATACAAAAGAGGATATTGAATCGCTGGTAGCATAGCATAACTCGGTAAAAAATTAGTGCATGTAGTGTTGAGTTGTTTGAATTCAGTTGTCAGCATGAGCTCTTTTCTTGTATGTCTTGATTCATGAATACTGTCATGGAGCATGCTTTGAAAAACTCATACCTGGATTTTACAACAAAGCTGTTAGGTAAAAAAGCCACAATGGCACGTTCAGGGTCTGCAGCCTGAGCGCAGGTCGGAGCATTCAGGGATTAAATGAACCTTTGGCTCTCTGTAGGAACAAAAGCATCAGACCTGAGAGGATCCATTTAGGGTCTTCCTCTGTGTCACCAAAATGCAGAAAAGCCTGCAGCTGTGGTCCCTTTGTAGAGCATTGCTTATAAATCAGCCACACGTACCGCTTTATGGGTTGCTTTATTTCATCGGCATTTAAAAGTGCGTACGCTAGAATCGGCAGCTCTGGCACCCAAAGTTTAATGTTAGCCCTTCAAGTATGAAGGTAAGGACAGGCTGTGGTGCCAGCTGGAATATGTATCAAGGTCTAGTTGCAAAATCAAGGTCCATTGATGGCTTTTACAGGGCATATATAAGACTTGAAAGTGGTTTGTGTGTGTGTATGTGTGTGAAAGTACTGGAAGAGCAAAAGCTACTTTCCCTTTTTTATATACTCTAATAATCTTTCAGTGTCTGTGAGCCTACAAAATAGCTTAATGGATTTTATCTGCTAGGAATAGATTTTTAAGACAGAAATAAAACTGGGAAGGCAGTTCTCATGTACAATGCTGTTTTTTCTGATTGCAGGGAAGATAAAGGGGCTGTAAGCTTGATTTGCAGCGTAAGGTGTGTGACCGGTGGGACGCTGGGGTTGTAATGGCTAAACTCGCAGCTGTCCTTTCAGAAACCAGCTCTGCTGTTGGGGACGGGCAGGTCTCACCTGGTGTGCTAGAAATCCTAACGAATCCTTTCGTTTCTCTGCAGGATTGACAGTGGCGGTATGCACGCCGATTCCTGTGAATTTTCCTAAGTTCCTGGGGGACTGCTTTGTTTTTTGAATCAGAAAGTTGCAAAATACTGTCAAGAATGGCACTTGTGGATAAACACAAAGTCAAGCGGCAGCGACTGGACAGAATTTGTGAAGGTAAGAGTATGCTCCAGTTTTTCTAAAGAAGCTGATAGATGGTTAAGGTAGAATATCTAATTTTTCCCTGTTTTTTACAGTGCTTAGACATAAAGAGATCCAGATCCAGGGATAGGTCCTTTGTCCTCTCTGTTGGCTCAAAATACGGTCATACTGTTACTGAAACATTGGGAAAGGATATACTGTTTACTCTTTTGAAAGTCATCTGTAGTCCTGTGAACAGGATTTTTGTTTAATTACCAGGTCTTCTTCTTTTATCCAAATTTCTACTGAAATGATCAGTCTGTCCCAATTTGAAATATAGCTTAAATTTATACTGTCTTTAGAAAAGGGCTGTGGTCTGTTAAACGTGCTGCTTTCTGGAGGTCTCCTCTGGCCAAAGCAAGCCAGGACGCAGAGGCTGGTGCCATAACTCTTCCTCCCCTTCCCACTCTGAGCAGTGCCAGTTGCGGTGTCCAAGACAAGTGTCACTCAGGGAGTGTGAAAGTTGACGATCTCCTGTAATATTGACTATCATCCTATAAGAAATAGATGGAAAATTTAAAAGTTCTTGTTGGAGTATTTCTTATGGTTTTGGGCATATTGTTGGAACAGCTTTTCTTTTGTTGGTGTGTGGTGATAAGTCAGATTTGCTGCAAATCATTCTCTATTAATATTATGTTACAGTGTCACAGCACAGGTGACTTACCTTTGTCCTGGTTTTGGCTGGGATAGAGTTATTTTTCTTTCTAGTAGCTGGTACAGCGCTGTGTTTTGGATTGAGTATGAGAAGAACGTTGATAACACCCTGATGTTTTCAGTTGTTGCTCAGTCGTGTTTAGACTAATTCAAGGACTTTTCTGCTTCTCCTGCCCAGCCAGCAAGAAGGCTGGAGGGGCACAGGAAAGGTGGGAGGCGAGACAGCTGGGACAGCTGCCCCAAACTGGCCAACGGGGTGTTCCATACCATGGGACGTCATGCCCAGTATATAAACTGGGGGGAGCTGGCCTGGGGGGCACATGGCTGTTTGGGAACTAACTGGGCGTCAGCAAGTGGTGAGCAATTGCATTGTGCATCACTTGTTTTGTATATTCCAATCCTTTTATTATTATTGTCACTTTATTGTTGTTATTAGTGTCATTGTTACTTTCTTCTTTTTTGTTCTATTAAACTGTTCTTATCTCAACCCCCGAGCTTTACCTTTTTTCCGATTCTCTCCCCCATCCCACTGGGTGGGGGGGAAGTGAGCGAGCAGCTGTGAGGTGCTGAGTTTCTGGCTGGGGTTAAACCACGACAACCTTCTATTTCAACTTCCCAGCAGAAAAAGTTTTTAGGTAACATTTTCTATGGCAGCTCATAGTACAAGTTAGTTGTAACAGAAATCAAGTGATGGCACACGAGCTCTGCCTTTCCAGTGCGCGCTTTGATAATTCTCCTATGCAGACCAACACTCGTGCAAGTTTTACCATCAGCAGCAAAAGCAGAACAGAGTGTTGTTTTAGGAAGAATATCTTAAGTTACGTCTTTTAAAGAGTTCCAATGTTCATCTGCTCTTAAGGAGATGGATAGTGGCCTGCAGGGTAACAATTTGCAGTCTTACTTCAATGCCAGTGAGGTGAAATAGGTTTTGCTTGTGGATGAAAGCACAGAGCTCACAGGGGAGATGTATTGCATCCGTTCGAGCAAAATGTGTGCAGCTTTGTGGAGTTTCCAGTGAGTGTAAAATGTTGATCAGCAGGATAAGGTGGGTTTTGTCTTGATTTTTGTGTGTTATATATTGCTTACTCTAGCCTGCCAAAGTAACACTCCTTTGCTGTTGCTTTAAACTTGTCATGAGTTACTTTAGCTTTATTAATTTTGCTCTGCTAATTTTGGAGGGGGGAGGCAAAGCAGAGAAGATGAGAGTTAGGAAGGAGTATCCAGGGCACACTGCAGTGTGGAGATGCATATTTCTCCTATTGAATGTCATAAACACTCAGGTGTAGTACGCTATCTCATCTTCAAAATTTACTTTGAACTTGACTTAAAAGAGTTGTATCAGCTGAGCCTGGATTTTCAAAAGCTGCCTTCCCGGTTTGATGTTTACTATCAGATCTAGTTGCTGAGTGTACAAGAAATTCAAAACGATCATACGACAAACCTGCTAACAGAGCTTTAGATGTGATTGAAGTTTAGATTATTTTCCTCTGATATATGAGCTTTTTTCTTCTTTGTTGGTCAAAAGATATTCTTTTCTAATCTGTAAATGTGCAGAAGACATAAGTTCTTAAAGTATACTTTGTCATTTGCCACTTGTTTTGTGATTTTATTGAAATGATGGGAGTCACTGTTGTAAGACACTGTTCTGTTGTATTCATAAGCAACAGATTAGGACTGAGTGTAAGCAACGTTGTAAAAATTACCTTAAAAAATACAAAAAGCTTAGGATTTTCCAAAATACTAGACTTGTAGGCCAGCGGTATACTATACTGGCATCTCTGATGGCTATTTTTTATTATAGGCTCCTAATCTTGGATTATAGCATAGTAAAGCACTGAAGAGGGGCCATTCCAGCTGCTGTGAAAACACCCTTTGAAAAAAAAATGAGCATTTCTCTTGGTTTTGTCATGAAAAGTATATAGAATAATCAGTGAAAGATGATGAGAAATAAGGGAACTACTTCAGCAGACTGAGGAGAGGAGTCTTTCCTAACAGAGTGCTGTTCAGTAAGAAGAATCTGTACAGCTCCATCAAGCCGAGTGCAACATGGTTCAAAGAAGCTGCTTTTAATGCATTCCTGTTCTGTGGAAGCACTTGTGCAGCTTTTCTCTTTAAACCAGTGGACGGGATACAAAGCTATGTTTTCGTGATGAAAACCTAAATGTTTTGTAGTATGCAGGTGGATTTCTGTGCTTTTTATGAAGCTGCATATACTGTCCTGTCCCTTTTAATATTCACAGCACAAACCCTTGGAGAGTTTGCTAGGGAACGGACTTTATTCCATGCAGCAGGATGGTGGCAGGTCTGGAGGTGAAATATCCTCGGGCCACATGTTGTAATCACTGTCCCTACTGCCAAACGGATTCTTCTTCATACGGGCTTGCTGAAAACGTAACTAGTCACATGTTGAGGGAAATAGCTTACAAACTGCTGCGGTATTAAAAGAGTATATTAAGAAGCTGCAGTGTTTGTATTACTCTGTTAAACATGCATCTGGCATGGAAAAATAATCCAAGCCATACAAGGGGGTGGTATCTTTGAAAACACCAGTTCATAGCCTTTATAGGCAGGTTTATGAGTCTTCCAGGAAGAGAAGCAGTTCAGTCTCATTGCATTACTCAGCTTGCCCAGTTCCTCTGCGTTTTTTTAATATATAGTTATGACATCTTTGTATGATGGTGTTGTTACTTTTTGCTCTAAGCAGGCTCTTTTGAAAAGGTGACCTTTTTGCACCAGGTAACAGATTTTGCTCTATAGCAAAAGACAAGTGGGATAAAGGTGCAGACTTGAGGGAATAAAGAAATTTTAGGGCAACAGCCTGCAATAAAGACATTTAGAGTAGTCTGTTAAGAATTAAGCGAGTTTGTGATGCCCGTCTGAATGAAGCTAAGTCAGAGTGTGCTCGCGGTGATCTTGGCTTACCAGTTTCTTTCTTTTCTGATTGTCCAAGGGACTTTGGGTGCCTGTTCTGTAATTGGATCCATGTGGGTGGAAAGATGTACCCAGTGAATGACTGGGGCTTTTGAAAATAATATATGCAGAGTGGTTTACATAATTCCTGTTTGTGGAATTGTGTCTAATTACGTAGCCAGTCGAAATACGCTTTAGAGGTGGAGCTGCTGGTGCTGTGTTTAGTTAGACTTGTCCAGCACCTCCTAGTTCAGATCCTGTTCCCATTAGCTTGTAATTTTGCCACATGTTAAATTTGTTTCAGCTGAAATTTTCCATTCCATGATGAGTTTTCACCTTGGGGTGAATTAAAAAAAAAGTTCCAGCAAAAATTGTAGAGCTGTGTCTGAGTGGGAGATGGAAAGGGATGTTGGTTTTGCTGTGTTTGAAACGAAGCAGAACGGCAATCCTGCAACCATGCAGCGTGGAAGCCGCGGTACCCGCCTGCTCTGTTTCGGATAAAAAGGGTCTGAATTTTGCAGCAGAGTTGCTGCGGTGTCAGGAGTGTGCCTGTTATTGTTTCCAAATTTGGGGCAATTTCTCAGCCTTTGAAAGAAATTAAGTGAGCGCAGCTAATGCAGTCGAAGGTCGTGTTGCGTGCTCTGTAACACTCCCCTGGGCACAGGGGTGGCGGGTGCAAGGCAGGGACCTCTGCCAGAGCGCAGGCTGGCAAAGGGGGAGCAGCAGGGTTAGGTGAAGATGAGCGCAGAGTAAATCAGAGCAAGGAGGCAGGACAGAGCCTGCGCGAGGAAGGTGAGAGCAGGAGCTCAGGCAACTGACCCTCAAACTTAGGTGCTGCAAGAAATAAGGTTACCCTTCTATCCTTCTTGACCCCCCTGATCTTAATTTGTTACGATGGTCTCCAGTTGCATGATCCTACAGGTATGTATGTTATTTCTCCTGGTCTTGTAAGCCTGGCAGTTTCCTCCTGCTCTTCCTCAGTGTTCCCTGCCTCCTCTGCCTCCCTCTGGGCAGCAGAAAGGGAGCGAAGCTCCAGGTTAATGAGAAACCATGGCAAACCCTGCTAAGATGACAGAATGTAGGCAAGATGTGCAATATTGCTGATACTCTTGTTTTCCTTGCTGTTTTGCTGAAGCGAAGATTCAGCCACAGCGTCTGGCTGCAGACGGTTGTGTCTCTGGCTGGGCAGCGCCCTGGCCAAGGTGGCTTGTCGCAGCGTGCGTCTCTGCCAGCAGCGATTTCAAACCATCAGCCGCAATAACCCTCAGGGCAGAAGCTCACCTGCCCTTCCTTTAGGAAACAACACCAGAGGGAGATTAGATGTAATTTTTTCTGTGCTACCTGTGGCAGAACAAGGTGTGCGGCAATGCCTCCAAGAAACCCCAAGCACAGAAGACCCTGGCACTCCAGGCGCATGGCATCCATTGCTCCCCTGGGGCTCCAGCGCCCGCACAAGGCGTTCCCGTGCAAGGAAGTAACTGGAAGCATCACTTCTGCTGCCCAGCGTGCTGCTTGCTCAGCTGTTATTTATCCTGTGCTTCTGTGAATACAGTTAAAAAAATGTTAAATAATACCGAAAGCTAGACAGGGAGTGAGGAGCAGCCCTCCGCGGTTGCTGGCAGTGTCTTTGGGAACAGTCTGCCTGGGAAGCCAGAGGAGAAGCTGCTATGGCAGTGTGCAAGGTTGCGTTGTCATTTCCTCGTGAAATGTAGAAACTTAACTGGGACAAGGTAGTAGTGGTGGCACATGCAGGATACAGGGTGGCAGTGTCTTGTCTGTGTGTAAAACAGGGGTTTCCCAACACCACTGAATTCTTCTCTGATGAACCCAAGTGCTGCCTCTGCTCCATACCATTGCAACTGCGCTAGCCTGCTGTCTTCAACAGCAGTGTCATGAAATCTTAATGCCTGGCTTTATAGGTTAAAGTTTGCACTGACATTTATGTGTCAGCTGAGCTTTCAACACACGCTCCAAAAGTGGCAGCCCTTAGATGAACAAGAAGCAAAGAGAAAAAATAATTGCAAGGCCAAGTGAGCCCAGACGTTTTCTGTTAAGAGTTTTTTCTTCAGGATTTGTCGTTATCCAGTGGGAAATCACGTTCTTACGCATCAGTCCGTGCCACTAAAGCTGTCTGTACTTTACAAAATCACAGAACTGTCTGCAGTGCCAAACAAGCCATTCATATCCTTTGTTTTCTTTCAGGTCCTTTGATATGTCTAATGGCCGATAAATGCCAGCACGGTCACATAATACTTCTCAGGGCCTAATGCATGAGTCTCTCAGCTTTTTGACTTACTGACATATTCTGAGTGGCACCCTAGAGTCCTCTTTGGATGAGACTTCTCTGGTGCTACCCATAATTCATAGTTCCTGTAGGAATTCCTCAAGTATTTACCTTCCAGTCACTATAGTGTCTACATGTGACCTTGACACTCCACGTGCCCTTGTTTATCAGTGGGAGTGGGACACCATCGTGGATACTGATGCCTCTTGGATAGGTCTGAGTCCTTTGATGCAATAGTTCGTCTTGAAAACCTTGAATAAGCACCTTCCAGTGATACAATGGCCAGTAGGAATGGTGGTTTTCTCTCCGTTCTCATGTTTCCGCATTGATTTTTGTGGCCATTCAAAGGAAAAGGAACAGAAGCCCTTGAGTGACGTACTTGCATTTTCAGGCTGAAGCAGGAAACTCAAGGTGAACTAGGAAACACCTTTGTTCCTTCAGCAGCCAGTTCATTTGATTGATTGCTCGTTATTTGTTTGTTTGTGGTGGTGTCTGCTGTTTGCTGGATCTTGACTGAACCCTTGTTACGGAGGGTGTCTGCTCTGAAGCATTCACTGCATAGAGCACCTGATGGTTGAAACAAAGTCCATATGATCTGAAAAGGAGCTGACATCAGCTGCTGCTTGGAGCAAAATCCACACGTCCTGCAGCAGTCGGGAGACAATGTGGCCCTAGTGCTGCATGTCCATGCAAGTGTCTGGTCATCGCTCTGAATTACTGGGCTGGAGAACTCTCCCAGCTGCAGTTGCTGAACCATCCACAAACAACCCAACAACCAAAAATCTGGAGAATTTTCTGCTGCGTTAGTAGTCTGGGTTTCTTGCTGAAGGTCCGGCAGGACGCGGGGAGGGTGCTGGGAGCACAATGTGAGCAAAGCAGGCAGTGGAGGAGGTGGGAGAAGGGTGGTAGCACTGGTGGGAGCCTAAAGTTGGCTCATTTTTTTGCAAAGGTGGGAAAGGGTCTGTGAAATGGAGGAGGGAATTTGGGTAAGGAAAGGATGGTTTCATCTTCAACAAAGTTATCCTGGCCATGGCTGCATGGGGCTGGTTAAGTCATTTAAAGGATGGACAGAAATTCTGTATTCCGCCTGTCCACCTATGGTGGAAGTCGATGCAAACCATATCCAGTAATATTTGAATAAATATACTATGTAATGCCAGGTACTCGGGTAAATACAAACCTGGATCTATGGCAGGGATGCTTTTTATCTACTGTTTATTTCAGTTTCTCCTCCATAAAAGTGGACTTAATATTCACACTGTCAATAATTGCTTGTGGTGCATTTTCTTATCATTAAAAAACTCCAAACAACCCTCAGTAGAAGTGCCCCTGAAGAATTGTAATGGTTCTGGCTTTTCAGCAGTATTTGAACAGTGTGTCCTTGAGGTCTGGGCTCACACACCACTAACAGCAGAATACGGAATAGGTTCTCATTCAACAACTACAGTCCGTGAGCACTAAAAAAATAGAGGAACCTTGCTTGTGGAAGCAGATGGGAAAATGTACTTAAAAACTACAAGGCAGTCAAAATGAAAGTTGTACAAGCAACCTGAATTCTGGCGTCCTCTCATTTTCCAAGCCTTTGTGTTTTGTTAACATGGTATTGTGCAGGAAATAATCAGTTATAAGACATAGTGGTACATGTAATGCCAAAAAATTAATTGTTTCAATGCTCAGCATCTCTCTTCCAGACCATTGCATGTCTTAGGGTCTCAGGAGTGACTGGGCAACTCTGCAATGGGGCTGCCTCCAGTTCTTGCTCCTTTGCATAGCATAACAGTGGCAAAAATGAGTGAGTTTGATATTTGGGTGGAGGAATTTTCTTCCATTCTTGCAAATTTGAATGCCAAGTAGCATCTGATAATACTTATTTTTACTGCTTAGAAATAGAATCCTATTATCTCAGGAAATTCTTATCACCACTAGTCATTTGATGAGAAACAATGAGTTAAAGATGATATCAAGTGTGGAAGAAACTGCTTGTCCTGAGTAAAAGTGACTTATTTAGAATAAATATAGACCTTTTTTTTCCTAGTGGATTTGAGTTTCTTTGTTCCATGAATCTAAAACACAGTACAAGGATTTCCCCCCTGCAATAAAGCTTTCTTATTTTTTTTAAGTTTCCACCTCAAAGCACATAAACCATCAGGCTTTTAAGGAAGGGTTGCTTACCACATTTTGCCTAGAGTAAAGGCAGAGTTAGCTTGTCAGATCCTCTGCCATTGCACCCTGTACTGAATTATGCTAACTGAAGATCTGTCTGGCTACTCCTAATGTTTTGCTCTGCTGAGAAGGAGGTCTTTGGCCTTTCTGGAGGTTTCAAAAAAACACTTCAATTTCACACGAAAGCTGGATTACACCTCATTTTACCAACGTAGGCAGTGAAAAGTGTGCCATCCAGCAGTGCTCTTCATTACCCATTCACTGATAGAGGCATAACAGGTTTGGGAATTACTTGTCATTAATAGGTTTTATTAAAATTTTAAATTTTTTTAAAAATTGGACAGAGTCCTATGGATGAAGAAAGTTCAAGCAACCTCAGTGGGTTCACAGACTTTATTCAAGCTTATTGACCTTATTCCATGATTTTCAACCCCTTTGCCATGCTGAATCAAGAACACTGTATTTCTAAGTGCACATCTGCTTTGTGACGGAGGTACTGTGTAGCTCATATCTACAGGTATGCTGTTGTCCTTACAGCACTGAGGCACAGGCTGCTCAAGTAGTCTTCCAGTTCTGTGTAGATTTTTTTTCTATACATTCACTTATATGCAGTCTGTCTCCCGTGACGTGCCATAGAGGGATATGCATGACAAGACGTAGGACTTGAGCCAGATATGAAGCCAGCCTGACAAAATCCCCCAGGCATCTGGTAAAGAGTAAGACACATTTAGATAATGTTACAGACAAAAATTTCATTAATTTGGTATGCAACTTCTTTGTAATAGATACGTGACTCAAGCTATTGCAAGAAGGAGAGCTCTCCTTTCCCTGAGACTTGAGTGCTATATGCACAGAAATAGGAAAAATACTTTTGTTCGCCTTGCGTTTAAGCCCACATTTGCGGTAACTTAATACGTGTCTAACCCTTAATTCTGCCTTGTGTTTTTCCATTTTCCCCAGCCTTAAGACAAGGTTCTATGTAACACACTTTATAACTTCATGTCATTAATTAAGAAACAATTACAGCTGATGACTTCAGTACCATCAACTTAATTTTCATCCTTACCACATTTCCCATTTAAATTAACTGGTTTAGGGATTAACATGTTGTCATCATATCTGGGTTTTTTCTCCTTACTCTAAATCCTCCCCCGCATTTAAAGATTACTCAGAAGAATGATAATATCCCCAGAATATGCAAGGAGAAGTCGCGTTAAGGGGTTGTTGGAGCGGCAGCCTCAGGGCAGCCCTGTCGCCTGTTCTGGAGTTTGGGAGCGCTGCAGAAGCCACCTCCAGCATCCAGGGGGTGGAAGCTGGCTGCTTTACCTCCTCCAAGTATGTGATGGGAAATGATCAGTCCTCGGGGACAGATGAGAACAGGATGGATTTTCCTTCGAAATACCAGAAAAAAACTCATATCTAACTCCTAAGTTAGAATCTTTCAAGGACTGATGACGTTTGGATCTGGACCAGACTTTTAGGTTTGATTCTGATTCTGCTGAATATTTATTGGTAAATATTTTGACAGGAGTGGGACATCTGGCTATACTAAAATAAAGCTGCAGAGAAACACATTACACGACTTTACTTTTATTTTTTTTGGCATCCACAAACAGATGTAATGGATCGAAGTGCCAAAACAGTGAAGGTTTTCATTATGTTTTTTATATCTGAGAGCTTTCTTCAAAGAGCAAGTTTTCTAGAGCTGGTTGTGCATTTTTGTTGCCTTAAAATTAAACAGCATTGATCATTTCTTACTGACACTTTTATGTAGCCCATTAGCTTAACACTATTAATTTGTTTTGTCTTTTTTTTAGATTGTCTTCTTAGTTTTTTTTAAAACCGAACACTCTCTGCTGCCATCTAGCACCTCAAAACTCACTAATGAACAGCTTCAGTTCACAAAATAGCCTATAGTTATAGATTGACATCCATTTTTGAGAGAAAACAGTGTCACTGCCTGCTGATGATAACAGGGGTTTGACTGAATCAGCAAATGAACCTAAGCAAGGGACGCACGGCTGGCAGCTTCGGCCTCGGGGTCATCCCCATCGGGGAGCAGCCGTCCCCCATAACTGTCCCCATGGGTGGTGAGGGACCACAGGAAGACATACCTGCAGATGTGGTCCCTCCACATTTGATACTTTGATTTGATTATTGCAATACAATAATACAAAATACCAGTCTTTTACAAAAGCAGCGCATAAGTATTTTTTAGCTAAAGTAGTGTTTCCTCCTGTTTTGGTTTGGTTTTGGTTTTTATCGGTGTTGGGTCTGCAAGGGAATTACGTGTTTCAAGCTCTTGGCATCATCAGGGGAAGTAAGGCAGAGAGACACCCTGAACCCCAGCCTGTTTATCTCCTCAGGACCATGTTACAATCTAGTAATTAATTGTTTTTTATGCAAAGCCCAGACATGCATGGCAGAGTTCAGAATTACAATATATATTCATTTAACAATGGATTTCTCTACTGCTTTCTGGGACAGACATAATTCCCATGCTTTTCATTACGCATGCTATTTAAATCTTGATCCTGAGTTCTTATTAAAAATGATGAGATTTGACCTCAAAGTTTAATACCCAGTTTTGGAGACAAGGTGCTCGATGTGATTTCTAGAGGATTATTTTTAAGAGCATTCGTAGATTAGATCTTTGCGAATAGCTGAGGGATGTGCCCAGTGAACCTTGTCTACTGGCTTTTAGACTGCTGTTCAGCATCCAGCTTGATTTTTACTTTGTAGTCCTTGAAAGTGTGTAGTCTTGTGGTGTAGGGATACATACGATATTTTTATTATCCCTTTGCTGATGCAGGAATGTGACAATGCTGGCTAACTTTTATTGGAGTCTCCCCATACTTGAAGGCAAAATTGTTTCTGATTGAAGTTTCAAAAGCTTGTAGGGCTCATTGCAATGGCTCAAAGCGTGTTTTACAGCTGGGCTTCTTGTTTTTAACTCTGAGTGTATTTCAGATGATTGTTAGCTTGCTGCATTTGTTACCTGCAATTCGATTTTCATCCCAGATGGCAAATAACCAGGGCTTTGCCAGGGGAGCAGGATAACGTGAGGTGACAAGTTACCACGTGCTCATCGGGGTGCTTCTGCGCATACCCTTATTCTGCAATAAATGCAAGGTAATTGGAGGTAGGGTACCCTTCAATGAAAGATGAGCGAAATGCCTCCAGCTGCAGAGTTGTTGGAATGTGGCAGTGATTTGAGACGTGGTGCTGGCTGGCCGGGAGGGTGGGAAGGAACCTGTCTCCTACACCAAAATCCTTCTGAGCAGAAACAGGCACAGAAAAGCAGCAGAGAAGCAAGCAGTCAGGTCCACAGTGATCAAGTAAAAGGTCAGTGTAGTTTCATTACTTGAAATGCCTCCGTGCGCCTTCTCAGCACGATGCCAGCTGGTGTGAGTGGAAGAGGCTTTGCATCCTCTCTCGTCACGTTGACGTGTGGGGTTTGGGGGGGGTTCTTGGGAAATTACTCAGAACAGCTCTGCAATACTGTGTTACCAGTTTTGGGAGTAAATGTCTGCTTTGTTTGGCATGGGAGGTAGGTTCCTTTGCTGTGCCTCCACATTTATTTAGGTACGATACTGACCTTTTATTTTCCATATGCATGGGCCCAT
This sequence comes from Sagittarius serpentarius, assembly GCA_034782735.1. Taxonomy (NCBI): domain Eukaryota; kingdom Metazoa; phylum Chordata; class Aves; order Accipitriformes; family Sagittariidae; genus Sagittarius; species Sagittarius serpentarius. The sequence goes on along the minus strand of JAVKLA010000093.1, from coordinate 38,692,277 downwards.
TTGTATGTAGCCAGCGGGAACGGCAATGGAACCCAGTTACAGATCCTAGTCTGTGCGTAACATTGAGAGGCAGCGTGTGCTAGTGCATTCCTGTAGCTTGTAATGCATGTGAGCCAACGGTTACAGCGTATTTCTATCCCAGCGCCAGGGGGGTTGAGTTACAAATGGACGTAAGCTTTTTTTTTTTGCTTTAAAGTCATCAAAATACAGAGTTACATGAGGCAATGATTGTTTAATAATCGGCTGATCTTCAGAGTGTTTTGTTGTAACGCACCAAGTTGGTATTTGAGAGTGTTTTGTTGAAGTTACAAAGCATCTATGCTTTTGGTTTGGAAATTGGTAAAAGCATGTGGCATGGCTTCAAGCACTGAGTGCTTTCAGATGCTGTTCTGTTCCTTTGATTATTGAAAATGATTCCAGCACAATCCTGCTAATTTTCTCGTTGTACTCCTCTAATTTCAGGAGACTGTTAGAAAGTCCATCTAGGCAGAGTGCTTGTTGCCACTGTGAGAGAGATTTTTGCAAAGCCAAATTTTAGCAAATGCAGTAATTTCCAAGGATTTGGAACATTTTCTTCCTGCTTTTCTTCTCCCATTTTTTTTTTAATTTGTGCACAAGCATGTGTGTGTGTGTGCGTGCATTATTCATGGTGCATGCTATTCCTTTTCCTCTCCGTAGCATCCATGGTATACCACAGTATAGTTTAGCACCAGCTCATTTCTGCTTCCCTGGCATCCTGCAAGCTGAATGGAGGAGAATGATGTTCAGAAAAGGCTTCCCGAGCTTCTGGGGGTCATTAGGCACAATCACAAGCAGTCCTTGAAAGCCCAGGCAGTGAGAGCAGAAGCATTTATCCTACCCGTAGCTTTGTACCTTGTCACTTGAAAACATATGACAAACACTGATTAATTCTAACACCATCTGAATGTGATAGGTGTATATTATTATATCTCTTTTGATGGAAGGGGAATCTGTGAGTAAGAAATTAAGCAATTTACTCACTGACAGTGGCAGAGAGAAGTATAAAGGCTGGGTGTCCTGATACCTGCTCTCTCCATTAACACAAGATGTATTTGTTCTTTAGAGGATTTTTCACTACTGGAGGTAGGATTCCTTTGCCTTTAAAAGAGAAATAGCTTTTCCAGTACTGATGCACCTTACAGTTTTTGCCAGAAATTACATTTGGCATATTCACTACACTGTTTCAGTTCCGCTCTCTCCCAGAAGGAAATAATTTGGGAGAAAACATCAGCATCTTGCTACATTAAAAATAATTTTTTCCAATAGAAACAAGATTTAAACTTGTAATTGAAAAGTATTTTAAAATGATAAAAAGCAAAACTAAAACCCATCTGCACTATTTTGTTTCACGGATTAATTTTTCCAGGCAACTTGCTTTCAGAATTTGTAATGAAATGTTTTAAATCAATGTGAATTACATTTCACATCCAACCTCTCCTGAGTGAGTGCTACAGACACCAAAAAATGTTTACACAGTTGTGTTGCAGATTCAGCATCCTGATCTCTTATCATAAGTTTTATGTGTAGAACAGACTCTCCTCATGGGAAGAAAATGGCACTTTCTAACACTGTGTCAGATACTTGTTTCATATCCACTGCTAGTTGTTACCAGAACCAGATTTCATGGCATCAGTTTTTGAAAGCAGTGTTCAAACGATGGGCCCACCTTTCTTCTGCTCTGTTGTTACCTTTTCTTCAGAGCAGACTTCTTCTGCAGTCATTATATCACAGCAAAATTTACCGTGTATTAGATCAACACTAAACTGAAACTCAGGGTATTAAGTCAAAACTGTGCATTTTTCACGTGATCTGAAATACCAGAGCATTTAATCTCTTGATCAGCTTTTTTGTTTGTTTGGTTGGTTGGTTTTGTGTGTGTTGTTTTTTCCCTGAATACCTCTAGAATTAAAAGATAAAGGGAAAATAAATTTTCCGCCTGTCCCGCAGTCCTTCGTCTCCCCCTCATGTCAGGAATGCGGGTGCTGGTGCCCCCTCCACTCCCGAGAAGCGCGGATGAGATCGGTTATGTTGGGTTGTGCCCTGGTGCCTCCGTGCCCTCTCTTGGCCATCGCTGCCTGGGTCTGAATTCAGAAACAGCTACAGAGTTACGGGAGTTTGCATAGGCCCTGCTTTTAAGAGTGCCAAAAAAGAAAAATAAAAGACCCTTGCTGCCCATCCATAAATACTTCATTCCGATCATTCCTTATTAATTCCTTGATTCACTGGGGGTGTACCATTTCCTTCGCTGCCGTGATGGCAGGGGAGGCTGCCCAGCTCCATGGCTCCTGGGGCGTATCTTCTCCACCAGCTGCAAGGCCGGCCGCGGCTCTTCGTCCACAAGAAGAGAGGCCAGCAGAGCCCTCCAAAGAGGACATCTGCCCCATGGCTGCAGGGAAGACTACGAGTCCTACAGCCCCTGGTCCTGCAGGCGTTTACCTCTGCTTGGCTGGGAGCACAGGGAGAGTTCATTTGTTCCACTGAGGTCAGTGCGTATGGGATAAATCATCCATATGCACGAGTGTTCCCAGTGGCAGGTCTGCAGTTAAAGTTTCCTGGCTCTGGCGAAGGAGGTGTGAGAAGAGCCCGTCCTTCTGCCCGAGGGCTGCAGGGTTGCGCCCGTGCAAGGGCAGGCGGGTGCAATGGCGCATGGGTGGTTTTCAGAGCCCAGGCGTGCGGCTGCTCCTGCGCTTGGGCTGAAGGGAGTTTGGAGGTGGGTCTTCTGGTCCTGCTGTCGCCCATGTGTGCACTGGAGCCGGGCAGGGCACGGCCACCAGTTACAGATCTGTTGGTTTGGGCGAGGTTTCTTTTGTGTGTCCGTCATGCGACCCAAGGGCTTATTAAAGCTTTTGTTTTTTTCGGAGGTAGTAAATGCTCAAAGCTCCCTTCTGACTTCCCTTGCAGTTGTTCAAGATCAGCATTTTTGAAATTTAATTTCTCTATGGTGTGTTTTTTCCATTGTCAACTAGGGTTTAACATGGTGGCTATGTTCATTAGTGATTTCTTTGAAGACAATGGTAGAAGATGCCTTTGATATAGCCCAGGATTTTATTATTTTTTCGTATACATTTTGGGTAGCTTTCTTCTGCGGCTTCAGAACAAACAAATGGCACAGATCTCACTGTATCCAGTTGGGAATACATTTTATTCTTTAGCAAAATGTTGTTGTAATAAAATGTTTCTGTTTGTTAAAATGTTCTCTGCTTTATTTATAAGCCACAAATGTGTCTTCCCATTTTGACTCTCACAAAAGAAGAAATTTTCCAATGTGCCTTAAGTTTGTTAGTTAATTCAATATGATGCCAATCAGATATTCTCTGAGAATTGCATAAATAATCTTTTGAGGCCCATGTTTTGCATGTCTGTGTAACATCCAACACAATTTTAAAGACTGTCGTTCTTGGGGATGGAATTGGAGGAGAGAATGTTTGAAGAGGATTTAGAATATTTGCTGCAATAAAGAAATTTAGGGATTACTCAAAGATCCTGTCAGTATTTGGGTCAGAAATATAGCCCAGAGGTATTAGTATGATAGGCAAGTATAAGCATTAGACCGTATTAGTGATTTTGCTACCATAATAGCACAATAGTCTATCATGTGATGGCTAGTCCACTAAACATTTATTGTGGATTAGCCAGGAAAAATGCGCAAGCTGTCTTGCACACAGACCAGGGAAGGTGACTATTGTTCCTTTTACTGGGTCCATCCTGCAAGGGGCATGTTGGAGTTGAAGAAATCATTTCCATCTGAATATTTTTAATTAAAAAAGGAAAATGTTGCTTCACTAGCAGTGGTTAGCAAAATAAGTAACGGTTGACCTATTCTTCTTTGAAAAGGAATATTTGAGCATGAGCAGCATGTGATAACTTAGATACTTGTTTTGGGAAGCCATTTTAATATCTTCTCTGAAAAACGGTGACTATATATGATAATTTTTATTACATTCCCAAATAACAATTTTCTGTGGTGTGATTCCATCTAAATCCTTTTGCCTACTCTAAGAGTATAAAAAGCTTAATCCATATGAATATTGAAATAGTGCTAGATACAAATTGAGTCTCGTCTGATGTTTCTGAGTGTTTTCCCATCTCATAAACATGTAGTTTTTCCAAAGGCAGCCGGAGATAATAGGCAAAAGTCTACTATTCCTTTTTGCTTTGTAAGACCAGGCTTTAGATCCTTTGATCCTCCCCTCCTTTTCCGTGACCTCTGCTAGGGTCTTAAAATCATACATTCCAGATTACACCTCCACAATTTTCTGTCCTGGGATGATGAAAGGATTTGCGTATTACAATAATAATGTAAAGAATCTTTTTGGAGCCTAGTTAGTACAGCTAATTTGAAACTACAACAAAAAATGTAATTTCCAAAGCAAATTACAATATTCATAAAATGTTAAACAGATACCTAACTAATTTCTAATCGCTCTTGTGTTCCTGAGTATCTTGCATTGGCCTTTTTTTAGGCCTGCCTGCCTGCTTGCTTGCTCCCATTTAATTTGTCCTTAGCTGTGTGCAGTGGATTAACTTTTCATCAGGGTGGATTAAGATTGAGCTGACACTGAAGCTTTCTTTTTTATTTTTACATGCGCATGTGTGTGGACGAGCGGATACGTGCACGTTTCGTTATCTCGCTGCCGATTCCTGGTGGGTGCTGGTGCGGACAGGAGCCCTGAGCTAATGAGGAAGGAGACAACTGAAATGGATGAAATGTGTGTTAAAAAAACAACGGGGGGGGTGGGGGGTGGGGAATCATTCCCTGGGGAGAAATTGCATTGAGGTTGCTGGCTGGGTCGGTGCGGGAGATTTCGTCGGGCTAAAATGATGTCACATGGAGTGAGGGCTTTAGCAGTTTTATTTAGCTCCTAATCCCCACACACTGCTCGGCCAGTTGTCCATGTGCGCTCGCCGTCCCCAGCGGCAAAGGATAAAGCATCTGGGCTGAGCGCGGCCGCCCTCTTCTGCGGCTGCACGGCACAGGAAGGGTCTTTTACTCCGCCAACCTGGAGCGAGAGCGGGCGGCAGCAGCCGCTGCATGCTTTGCTTACTAAGGTTTCAAAGAATTAATAATTCAGGCAACACTTTGAAAGGCAAAACCGACGGTCAGTGGTTTCTGAAGGCCCGGGAGGGCTCAGGTGGAGCACGGTCTGGTTTTGATGCACGCCGGAGAAGCGCTGAGAAGGAAGGTGCCTCCTTTTCTCTGTTTCAGTGGGAGCAAGTGGCCTCGTGGCGATGCCCATCCCCAGCAAGCACCCCAACATCGGCCGCTCGCAGAGCTGGGACGCTGCCGGCTGGTATGAAGGCAACTGGGAGAGCGAGAACGCCTTCGAGTACCAAAGGCCGCCCGGCCGGAGGAGCTCCCTGACCTATGGCGGCGAGGGTGGCTGGTATGAGCCGCCGCGAGTGAACGATATCATCTTGCAGGGCGGCGCGGAGCTGAAGCAAGAGGCGTACCCGTACCAGGATGCCGCCTTCGCCCCGGGGCCCCTCAGGAAAGGCTCTGTCCCTGACTTCGCCTACTGCGACCGGCAGGCAGCCATGGCAGGCCGGGGCTCCCTGCCGCCCCAGGATTACTACAGCGACCCGTCCCTCTCAGCTAGGTCGCCCAAGGACCCCCGCTGCTACCGTGACCTTGTGGTGAGCAGACCACTGGCGAGCTACGGGACGCCCGGCAGCCGGCTGTCCTGGGACCAGGCTTCAGGGCGCCTGCCCGCCCCGCCGGAGGCCACCCGCCTCTACAGGGACCCCAAGCTGGTCCTGGACGGGCAGCGGATGCGCGGCAGAGATGTCTCCCCGGCACGGTATGGCGCGGAGCCCCCTGGCCCGCGGTACATGGCGGAGCCTCCTGCTTTCCCCGGCAGGCAGGTCTACGGCGATGGGGCAGAGCGGCCCCCTGAGCCGGCGGGGGGCAGGCAGGCTGCCCCCACCTGCCTGGTGGTAGACCCCACCGGCAGTGCCGGCAGCAGCTATGGGCCAGGCAGGGAGAGCGCTGGCACCAAGGGCCCCTACGACAGCTATGAGGCGGCGGTGGCGACCCCTTCCCACCCACCAGGGCCCCCCGCCTTCCCTGGGCCGGAGGGGAAGAGGAGCTTTGACCCCGAGTTTGTGGCGCTGCTGCGTGCGGAGGGTGTCTCGGAGAGCACCTTTACCGCCCTGCTGCAGCAGGGCTTCGACTCCCCGAACCTGCTGGCCATGATGGAGGAGAACGACATCAAGTCCGTGGCTCCAAACCTGGGGCAGGCCCGCGTCCTCTCCCGTATCGCCCACAACTACAAGACAGAAATGCAGCTGCAGAGGCAGGAGCGGAGGAGCGGGGCGCTGCGCCCCAGGACCCGCTCCAACAGCTTCAGCCACCGCAGCGAGCTGCCGGGTGACTATGGGGCACCCCTCGGCTCAGGGCCTGCTGCAGATGGCCCTGCTGCCCCGCAGCCCCCGCCTCCGCTGCAGCCGCTCTCCCCGAGAGGAGGGGAGATACACCGCCGGCCATCCAGCGCCCCGACCCAGCACCTGCTGGAGACCACCACCTACCCTGCCTCCGCGGGGGCTCCTCAGGGGCCACACTTCCTCCCCAGTTCTGGATACAGCAGCCCCCTGCCTTGCAACACGCACCCACGTCCAGCCTCTGCCTACTCCGCTCCGGCCGGCATGCCCATGACCACGGCCAACCCACACGCCAGCCCCAAAACAGCTTACCCCACCACTTACACTGTCCCCATGGAGCTGATGAAGAGGGAGCGGACAGCGGCAGCGTCGCCAGCACCCAGCCCGCACGGCAGCCCGCAGCTCCTCCGCCGGCCGGGAGCACCGGGGGACGGCAGCCTGGCACCAAGCGGACCTGCTTTCCCTGCCCAGCTCTCCCCATACCCGAAGCTCAGCAGGCGCACGGGGCCCCCCGTCATCGTCTCCACCATGGCATCACCTGAACCAAGTAATTTCCGAAGGGTCTTACCCCATACGGTAGCTTAGAACCGCCTTGTTGGTGCTTACTTTACCCCCACAAAAAGACACGGTCAAATATGTTGGGGTTTCATGCCTAAATATTAGACACTTCCCTATTTAGAAAAGGAGGTAAACAGGATTTCTTCACAGGGCCATGCTGGCTACGTGGAGCTAAAGATGCTGGTTCTCACTTTGCGGTTGAATTCCAAATATTTTATTTGTTCAGCCAACTTCAGTTAAAAGTGAGCAGTATCTCAGATAATGCTTCCAGGGTTAATCTTGCCGTTCCTGTTGTTTGTAGAGAACGGGAGATTAGATACTGCTCTGGCTGAGCAATTAGGACTACAGGGTTTGCTGCAGATTGACTTTTTACCGCTGTTATCAGGCACAAATGTGTTTCTCTGAGGAAATGGTTAGCGTTGTTTTGACTGAATTCATCAGATAGCTAATGGTGTTGTTTGAGAATCAACTTACCTTTGGCCATTACCTAAGTCTTTTCTTCTTATTATTAATTTGCTGTTTTATCAGGCATACAAAATAAACCCCTCGATTTCCTTCTAGAGATGCTTGTAAGTGAAGTGATATAGCTGTTAAAGTAATAGGTCTGTGCTTAAAACTAAAAGCCTGTCATTAAGCACTAGAACAATAAAAATGACTGGTGGCTCCTCATCTTCCCTTCCCCTTCTAGAAGTGCTCAGGCTCTTGGCTGCTCAGATTTAAAGCTGGATAAGCTGAGCGGGCTCCACTCCTCCACTTTGGAGATGTACTTTGGTGATAACACTGAGAGCCTGAGAGAAACTAAAATCCAAAACCACACTGCTAAGTACAAGGAAATTTGGCAAATCCATTCATTTGTGGCTTGACTTGTTGGAAAAATGTGGAAAGAAATCCCTTGAAATGTTTTTCCTGGTAGTGACTGTACGAGCAGGGAATTTTCTCCCTGTGCAGTTCAGCTGAACTCCCATGCAAACAAGTCTCAAACAATGTGCCATACCAGCATACGTGCACAAAGCTTTAATAAAAGGATACCATTTATAGGCATAGAGACGGTGCCAAACTGGTGATGCCATTCCACAAGAATCTAAATAAAGAATGATTTTGTGAGTGGAAATGATAAAGTTGTCAAAATGCAGACACTTGGCACACCCCTTTCCCTGGCTTACCATAATTACACAGCTAGGAAGTAGATGCTGTTTCTTTCATGCTTATGCGTCCTTTATGTAGCTGGTGTAATCTATTGATTTCTCAAAAATGCTTAAATATTAGGCAACACGTTTTGTGTTGACATGGATTAGACGCAAAAGTAGTACATCCAGGCAGTATTTTTAAATAAACAGTTTCCCAAAGTCTGAAAAAAAGAAAAGACGAACTGGCATAATGCAGGGAACACAAATATGTTCATTTATTTGTGGTACGTTGGATTGAGCTGGTCGGCACCGATGCCGTGAAAGCCATGGAGCGAGGAACTGATGGAGCACATGCATTGGGAGCAGTCTCCTCCACTACAAGAAACGGACCCCTCCTTCCGTGTGTCTCATATGTAAATTGCAAACCCTGCTCTCTAAAAATCTAGATACTATCCCTTCCCTTTAAAAGAATTACCGGTGCACAACAAGAGGAAGCCAGCAGCGTTTCTGTGCTGCTGAGCTCTTTCTCGCTACTCAACCTTCCTTTTTTTATTTGCCTACGACCAACTCATTTGCATGAGGATGACATTTGTTGCTCCAGTAATTTCATCTGATAATGGCCAGCTTGCAAAGCGGATCTGAAAACATATTCCTTAATTATGTGTTGCTAAGCAACGAGAGGGTTTGGCCATAATCACAGAAAGATTATCTTCTCATTGAAGTCCCTGAAAGGTTTAGCTGAAGTAGGACCTGTAAAATTGTCTTCATTTTTATTTATTTCCCCTTTTTATTTTCCAAATAGCCTGAGAGGTTTTCTTCCTGTTAAACTATATTTTAAAAGTAGAAGCCAAGGTAAGACACATGGCAAGTGGAAGGATATGGATTAAAAATGGAAGGCGTGGCGGTTTGTAGATGTTTGAGCTGTGCTGAGGAATTACTCTTTCAGGAGCACCATTGCTAAGGAGTGTTCACACTTACACGTGAGGTGATAAACGAATATTACAAATACGTTAAGAAGTTTTTAAAAGATTGAGCGAATGACAGAAACTTGAGTAAATCTAGGAAAATTGTATTTGCCAGCAGGAAGAGACAGTATGTGTTTTTGGGAGCAACGAGCCTTCTCCTGCATGTAGCTTTGGCTGTGGATACTTGAGTTGCAAGGTGAAAGCAAGTTCAGTATTAAATTCTGTCTCAGAATGGCTGCAAATATTTTCTGTTGGTATAGGTTAATGTCTTCTCAGTCAGTGGAGGGTTATAAGGTATGTGTTATAGTCCAGTGATGTTTTGAAGCTTGTTATATGGATAGGGATTTAAAATAAACCATTTTGGTTATTTTTGAAGTCTTGTTGGACTAGGTATTGTAGTCTTTGTACAATGAGTTGTTTCTAGATACCTGATTTGTGATTACGTGCTGAGCTTTGACACTCCGTGTGGCTTCTGCACAGCTACTGTTTACTGGGGTTAGGGCAGAGGGCTTGCGGGAGGAAGGCATCTTCTCCTGCCCAGTATTTCTGATGGTAAAGGCAGCGTCCCGCGCAGGGATACAGGCACGCGGCGCATGCTTATGGGCCCCTTGCTTCAGTGGGGTTAGGTAAGGGAAAAGCAGCAACAAGATTTATTGCTGCAACTTCTTTGCATTTAATGAAATAATTATTAAGAAGTTAGATAAATTGCCCTTCCTGGGAATTGCAGAGTTGTAGGACACCTCCAAAATGCTGCATCTTCAAATTATTATGTTTGCTAGTATTTTTATTAGATTACTTGTTTTATATTTTTTTATCCAATGTTTCAGTCTTAAAGCAGTTGGCTGATAAGTCTTGTATATTTGTAGCTAGCCTAGACTTGTCCCAAACAAGGGGTCGGTCCAGATTTCTGTTTCTGATGATGGACTTAGGGAGCTCCAGTGAGGCCCAGTGTTTCATTGCATGTCTTGGATGGTTTTTCAAACTTCAGTTTATGTATGAAGATATGAAAGCAAATGATCACAGAGGGGGAGTTACTTCGCACAAGGATGAGGAACAGGGCTGCCCCGTACAAGTCGGGTAGGCACCATAAGGAAGGAGGAGCAAAATTACGTGGCTGTAAGATTTGGTTAAAAGCCTGACCTTTTCCTGAGCAGGGAAAGCCAAGCTGAGGGTAGCAGACTTCCTTGGACAAGTAGTTCTCTCCAGTGTGAAGGGGACTCAGCTTCTCTTTCATCAGCTTAGAGCCCAGCTAGAAACACCTTTCACTGTGATTAGCTCAGCTCTGCTTAGACTGTTTAACACTTGATTGTGATTCTTTTTATTGGTATTTTCCACCCTGTGACAGGTAAAAATTGTGTTAACCACACATCAGTTGCAGGCTGAAGCTGTTCATGTGGGCAGCCCCCAAGGAGGAGAAGGCATAGTCAGGAGGAAGAGCCTTGATGGTTGTTCAAGGATGGTTGAAAGAGCCCATCAAGGATGGTGAAAGGAGCAACATTTGCCCATTCTTTTAAGAGTACTGCATTGAAATTGTCATACCTTTCTATGGACAGAGAGAGTTTAGTGGAGATACTTCATACACAATATAAATTCCGTGAGCATTTGTTGATGTTCGTTTCTTCTTTGCCCAATGTACCATATGGCGGACAGTTCAGAAATCAACTTCAGGTTTTCTTCACTATGTTTTCTATACAGACTGTAGCATGTAATCACAATGTATACATGTAAGGCAGCTCAATTAACAATCCGGACTGAAACAGCACCAAAGGAAGCTCCATGCACTGAATAAATCTGATTTCATTTACACATTGACCTGACAGACCATAGCAAGCCCTTGGAGCCATTCCCAGCTAGTGTGTTACTCCAGGTAAAGTAAGTCTGCACTGCATTCACTGGCAAAACCACAGACTAATGATTTTAACTGGGATTGTAACTGCCATACAAAAATACTTGATTGCAATAAGCAGACATGTCTTGCTAGCGTCTGCTGTCCTGATGGTCACAGGATCATTTGCAAGATGTTAATAGGCAAGGGTACTAGGTGGAAATACTTGCAGTGAGGTTTGGGAAAGCCTTTGAAAGGCTCACAAGGACTCTCACCGGCCTCAGTTGGGCAGATGAGTGAGTGTGTGGGTGTGTGTTGTGTGTGGATCTTAAAATTGAAGTCATCAGAACTGCTTACGTTGGTAGAGTAAATGGCTGAAGAACAGAGTGTGCGAGAGATGTGTTGAAAACTACCTTGATAAAATATTGACTATCTTGGCCAATATGTGCACACGATTCACTGATAGCAGAGAATACGCTTTTAAAATACTTCTTTAAAGGTTGAAATACGCTTTTTATAATGGTTTTATCAAAAGCAATATAAAGTGTCAAACTCATTCCAGTTGCAGTTCATTGACTTTAGTGCCATGGCAATAAAAATGAACTTGGCCTGTCAGAGGAGAACATGTTGTCAGATGCACAAGTGTTGTCTTCTTCAATCTACACTTTCCTTTTACCCTGTGTCTGTAGTTCTCTATTATTGTTTGAACTTTCCTATATCCAGATCATTCTCTGACTATATTTGCTGACATTTTTTTAGCTTTTTCATAAGTAGTTTCCATAGCTACAAACTTAGTGTTCACAGAAGGAAAAAATTTTAAAGGTTTCTGATCATTATTGTATTAAACATTTTTTATATTTCTTCTCCTTGTCTTTCTCATAGCGTTAAGCTACAGACCAGTTTAATGAAAATGCTGCACAACTGAATTGTCTGTTATTTTTAAAAAGTGAAGTAGGTGCTGAGCTGCATCCTTAAAAAGCAGAAAACCAAAATCATTAAGCCACTGATTTAGGATAAACGTTGCAGACGTAGGACATATATTAGTAAGGTTTATATATAGCAGCTGGCAGATGAGCTTTTGACTTTTGCACCTAAATAAAACCTGACATTAACAGCATTCCACTGGCGTTTGGTAAAGAAAACTAATATTTAATCTCTTCTATCTGCAGTTTCTAGTGTTCTGTTAAAGATGAAATGTTACTTGGGTGCGGGGGGGGTCACACATGTTATTTTTCCAAGGGAACAGTAGTTCCACTTCTCCATTAGAGAGGTGCTGGGCAGCCGTGCCCTGCTTCAGTGCAACCAGGTGCATCCTTAGGAAGGGTTTGGGTAGAGGTGTGGTTCGGCAGCGTGGTGGGACCCTCACCCTCTGCTCTGGAGCAGCTTTGTTTAGCGATGTAGGAGGTTTCTGACTGCCTGTGCCTGGCCGGCATGAGCGCCAGCACCCTGTCCGGGGGCCTTGCCTTCTGCACTCACAATCCAATTAGCTGCTCCGGAGCAGATGGAGCGGATTAGTGCCCGGCTTTCCTTCCTCCGCCCTCTCCCCCAGTACAAAGGGTGTCGAGGCCATCAATCGGCTTAAACGTGGGTCCCGTGGCACAATGTAACACAGCCCTAGCCCTGCCTGCACAGGGCCACCCTGTGCCCCTTTCCAGGTGGAAGGCTTTCCAGTTGCGAGGCTGCTACAGTTCACTTCCCCAGTGTGATGGCTCCAGGTCTCAGGTAGTTTGGAGGACCTTGACCAAACCTCATTTGCCAGGCATAAATTTCATTTTTTGTTTGCGAGGAGTGTCTGCAGACCCCACTGCCAGATCCACGAGCAGCGTGCCCTGCGTTTGAACAGGCAGTGCCATTGCTGCCAGCGGTAGGGTCAGTGGTGGAGGCTTGTTATCCCTTCCCTCCTGTGGCATTCCCGCGTGGGAGCACCTCAGGCCCTCGACGATGCATTTCAACCACCAAGCATACGGTGGCCAAGGGAAATGGCCTCTCGCCACGTCTTGCACATGGAAGCAGAGGCAGCCAAGGAAGGGCTGGGAAAAGAGTCAGAGTACAGTACTCTTCCCGCAGTTCCCAAAAGCGTCATAGTTCCCGGGAGGAGGGTGATTTAGGCTCTGTAATCTGAGAGATAAGCAGGTTGTCACTGTAAGAAGGAAACCAGCAGGGCTTACCTGAACGGCTGGAGCCAGTAGAGATCCTTGGTACATACTGACATGAACAGCAAGATGGCATTCTCAGGTTTTATTTATATATGCGTATACATATACATGTGAAAATGGGGAGAAAAGCTCTCAAAAATATAATCAGTGTATCGGTCATTATCCATTTGGATCAGTACTTCTGCAGAGTCCTCATTGTTTGCCAGAAGTGACTTGTTTTGATTATCGAGCAATTTATTATTTCCTCGGTTGTCGTACTGATTTGGCAAGTAAATGAGCAGACAGGAGTTTCCTTAGACAGCATACACAACGATAAGTAATAATTTAGGATACGCTTTCAATGAAAAAAGTCAGAAAAAGAGGATCAAAACTGAGGTCCCACTGAAACATTTGGCATGTATTTTCCAGATGTGAAGGTGGTATCTCTGGGTGGGCTACCTCCATGCCAAGGAGCCACGTCAGGAGTCGCAGGGTGATGGGATGCAAGAACCTGATAATGCCCCCTTGACTTCCTTGCTGGTCTTCTTAAGCCTAACACATTTCCTGACGCTTGTTCTAACACTGCAAATCCCTGAGCGATTTCAAGCTGCCTCCTACACACTCCTTTACTGACCCTGTAGATTATCAGCCTTACGGTGGTCCAGTCTCTTACTGGAGTCTCTCACTGTTACTCGCAGAGTGAAGAAAACCAGGAATAGAAATGTCACATGCAGTCATTTGTTATGTTCTCTGCCTTCCTCTGAATGTTTTATTATAAAGTTTTAAATGAATATTCAGAAAGTACAGTAGTTCATGCAAGTGTATATATTTTGCTTTGTCGATGAAAGGAACCTTGATTACTATGTATTATGAAAGATAAAAGAGAGTATTCAGTGTGGACAGCAGAGAGCTTATCAGTATCTAGACCATCCTGTTGGGACACTGAAGTAATCAGGAAAGCTGAAACGTAGCTGTAGTTGTCCCGCCTGGCCAGCAGTTGCAATTCCTGTTGATCTCAAGCTTTCCCTGTCTTTGAATTCTTGCTCTTGTTGAGTGGACCTGCATAAGAGTGGAAGTTGCTGTCTTACCAGCTGAAACATTTGGCTTAAGAATTTTATATTTCCGTTTTGTTCTTCTTTGCAGCAGCTGTGGTTCTGTTTCATCTGCAGTCAGGGCTAAAAGGTCCAGAAACCAGAATAACCATAATAACACCGATGATTGCCCTGTAATGCAGTGCCGAGCAACCTGGCATGCTCTGCACTGAAACTTCTCCCCTTATGGTTCATATTTATTCAGCAGAGGAAGATGTTCTCTGTACTTGCCATTCATCCTAAAAACATGGGCTCCTGAGTAGCAGTGTGGCATCTCCCGTGCCATGCTCTGGCTGGAGGGAGAGCCTGTGTATCATCTCGCTGGTGTACAATAAAAAAGATACAAAGATGTATCGTGTGGACTAGCAGCCCCACACTGTGGCTCATCAGCTCTTTTTTTACTCCAGTTTTCTGTTTCTGAAGGTTGCATGAGAAAGGCCAACAAAATTTATATTTCTAATTTTTGAAGAATTTCTTCGGGACAAGTAGCTTCCAAAATACGGCAGTGAAAGAAGTTGTGCTTTCATCTAAAAAATGGTAGATTTGCCATTGATTTCAAAAGAAAAATTATTTTACCCTCTCCTGCAAAAGCCACAAACTCCACATAACTTACTTTTATTGCATTTCTTAAAATTAGATCTACAAAACCAATGGTTTCTTTAAGCAAGAGAAGCTGTAAATTTCATGCATTGAATGCCTGTGCATTATTAAAAATAATAGGTTATATTTGTCAAATGGATAATGAGTATGTTCCTTTCTCTGTTTTTCAGTATTTTAATGAGTACAGGAAATGTTTGCTATTTATTTGCTTTCAGATTTTACCAAGGAGCTCTGGAGATAATTGTCAAATTTCCACGTGTGTATCAATATTTCATGAAGTGCTGTTTTTCCTCTGTACGTTCAGGAGTTAGGTCATTAGCACTGGAGCTGTTATTAACAGTCTGAAGCAAGACATGAAAAGGAATTCCACCAAACACTTGCAAGTTTGCAATTGAATATTTCTGAAACAAAACTCTTAATAGAGGGCTTACGGGTAAAATAAAGTATTGGTGACATTGTTCCATTTCAAATGTCGCGTGTTAAATCTGTTAGAGGATTTCGTGCTTGATCTTGGTTTCTGCAGCTCGTAGGCCTGATCTGGAGAACACCGAGGCTTTGTCTGTGTGCATGTGTTTGGCCCCATGCCTGGCACTTGCTACAAATTGGGGTGTACCTTACAGAGATAGGATATCCATCCACGTCATGCTTTGGAAAAAAAAATTCCACCTTTCTTTCTACCAACAAATTAAATTCTGTTAAATTATTAAAGCTCAAACTGGTTTTAAATATAGTACCAATTGGCACTGATGTTGACTATTTAGTTTTCGGTTATTTTTGCACGGTCAGCCTGACTTTGAGGTGCAGCGCTGGCTGTGTGTTAAGAACTGTTGTTCTGCTTTGGATGATTGCCATTTAAAAATGGTTTTGTTGTGCATGTGGTTTAATGTTTCTGTTTTCTTCATTTCTGATATTTCAGTTTTACGTGAAATCATAATATTCCTGTTCTCTTTCTGATTAAGCAACTTAACACATTTTTGGTTTACCCAGCCTAAAACTGCAGCGTGTCAGGCTGTCCTCTGCTCCTATGAATGAGCTAGTCTGACTGGCTCACTGTGATGCTCTCAAGAAAAAAAAAACCTTAGAAAATGAAAGGGGTTCATAGATATGGACCCACTGTGCTCTGCTGTAGAGAGGGTGCTGTACGAAAATAATTGATAAATTATTGTGGCTTTCTGACATTATAAATGGGTGGGTTGCCATACATAGTTCACTAGGCACAGTTGAGTGGTAGCTGTGCAAAGAAGAAAAATGGAGACTTTGAACTTGATTGAATTATGTGAAGTCTGGAGCATTAGCGTGGAAATCTGAAAGTGTACAGTGAGCTGGAAGGTAGCTGGAAAGAGCATCCAGGTCTCCTGAAACAGAAAAGTGCTTCAGAGTTAGAGATGATTAAACCAGGAAGGGAAGAAACCTGAGGCTTTTGCACCTCTGAGAATGAAGCAGGAGAGGACTTCTAGCTGGAAGCAGGTGGGAAGTCATGGGAGAGTCCCCGGCTGCCTTGGAGAAAAGGACCCCAGGCGAGGGGACGGGACATGCTGTGGCAGCAGGAGGTGGGACGCGCCGTGACGGCAGCGGAGCGGAGCTGCATTTGCAAGACCTGCAGAGCAGGAGGCACGGAAGGAGCTTACTTGGCTGCTCCACCGCAAAAGCATGAATAATGGGCAGGGACCAGTGGCTCTTCCCTGGTGAAGGAGGGATGGGGTCCGGTGGGAAGGGCAGAGCTGGCTGTTTAGGGTTTGAAGAAGATCCTCAGAAGTGGCAGAAGATGTCAAAACTGGCATATCTATCTATCTGTCTATCTGTCTGTCTATCTATCTATCTATCTATCTATCTATCTATCTATCTATCTATCTATCTATCTATCTATCTATCTATCCATCTATATTTTGGGATAATTTTAAGATTCGTGACACTATGGGCTACAATAAACCGAAGCCGATCACTTGTGAATAGCAATGAGAATTGTGGTAACAGTTGAGGAGGAGAAAGAGAAATGGCAATTGTGCAATATTGACACAAGAGTGTGCGGAGATAATGAATTTGATCGTGGCTCAATATTATAAAGTTCCAGACTGTAAACAGGTATTTGTCAGAGGGAAGGTAGTGCTAGGGATGAAAAACAGGTGCTTTGCTAAGTAAAAATCACCTTGTAAAGGATTTGGAGCTGTGAGAGGTGTGTAAGAGAAATCCAGAGCAGATCCATATGACATTCTTATTTTTCTAAGGTGGCACATGGAAAAGACGGGGTTCGGGAAGTTGGTAGTAAATATGATGTTCGTAACTTGTGCTCAGTTCTGAAACGGAATTTTTCTCTCGTAGTAGTTGTTTCATGGTAGTAAATGAGCTTTGTCCTGGGAAATGCAAAGGGAAGTCCCGTTCTGCTGTGGCTTCTGTCCCCGGTACAGCGGTGAGACCGCTTGAGCAGAGGCTGGAGACAATGCGTAGCCGCAGTGTTAGGTCCTTAGTAGCGGTGGCATCAGAGAGAAGAGTGGCGCTGAGAAAAGCAAACCTGACCATTTGGTACCCATGCATGTGCATTCACGTGCAGCCGGCAGGCAGGCAGGCTGAGGCAGGGAGACGGGTAGGATCAGCGGAGGGGGAGACTGGTCTTTCACAGTCATGAAGAAGGCAAGCACATCGGCAGAGACATATGGAAAACAGATCTCACAGAAGGACTGGGAGAAACAACATTGGCTCCTGCTAGGCTCGTTGCTCGAGAGGTTTTGCACAGTGCAGATTCGTGTTGCGCAACTGCTTTACGGTACGGGAAGTTGCAGAGCACTTAGTGAGAGCCAAAGGAGATGCTCCACCATTCTCCCAGGGGGGCAGTGAGCCGCTTTTGCTCCAGGAAGGAAGAGGTGTCAGATGCCAGTAAGGAAGCGTGCTGCTTTAACTCCTTCCAGAAAGCCTCTTGCACTCCTCCCAGAGCCCTCACTCTCCAGAGCAGCAGCTGGACTCGCGAAGATAAGCAGTTTGCAGTGCAATTCCTGTCTTGCTTTTGGTGGTTTTATGGTTCGGTCGTGGATTGCCTGCACCAGGTGCCAAGAGTACGACTCCTCTCCGCGATGCCCCCTGTAATGGGGAGCATCTGGCCGT
The DNA here is from genome assembly GCA_034782735.1 of Sagittarius serpentarius. Classification (NCBI taxonomy): domain Eukaryota; kingdom Metazoa; phylum Chordata; class Aves; order Accipitriformes; family Sagittariidae; genus Sagittarius; species Sagittarius serpentarius. The sequence continues at coordinate 38,674,481 of JAVKLA010000093.1, read as the reverse complement.
ACTCTGCACACTGGGACAGTTTCCTCGGGAATCTCCAATTTCCTTTACTCCCGCTCTGGGAAGTTACTAGGCATGCTGAGTTAATATGCCTCTTACCTGTTCGTTTGTTTAATCCGTTCATAAGGCACGTAGCCAAAGCACTGCAGTACTGAACGAGAAGTACATACTAAGAAATGCCGGACAGCCCGGGCAGCAGCCAGGCTGCAGGCACCACTGAGCATAGGCAGGGCTGGAAACTGCCCCGCAGAGTCAATGGGAGCAGCATTCCTTTGGTGCAAACACATCTGGAGAAGTGCGAGAGGAAGGAAGAAGGTAGGAGGGCAGAAGAAAGGGGAAAATACTGGAATCAGCAACAGTAAGCCAACCAAAATAGTGCAGCGGGACAGATGGTGCCCTAAAGGTAGCCGGTTTCTAGGAGAGTGTTCCATGCTTGGTAAGAATGCTGCTGGTAACATTCACAAAATGTTTGTGTTTTGAATTTTTTCTACGCTCTCTCCTAAGCACAAGACTCTGGCCAAGGAGAAACACGGGTCGTGGACCATTTCCAAGGGTGCACTTGAGATGCTCTTACTGTAATTGGACACGAAGCTGTGGCTTCCCAGGGCTGCGCATGCTCCTCTCAAGTTGGCGTAGTTACGTGCTTTGCTTGTTTGCCTCTAGCTTCTACCCTTCACGGTGTTAGAAATACTATGACTCAAGTCCATCCAAATACAGCAGTGCCGTAAGTGGGTAAGTGGGTCGTGAGCCCTTGGGGTCTTAGCAAGGATTTTCAATCAGTTTGGCAAAATAGCAAGTTAAAATTGTTTTTTTAAAAAATTGATTCCCAGATCCAAGACTTCACATCATTTAAAGTTAATTTCCTTGTAAACAGAATGTGTATCCTGTGCTTTGCTGCTTTTTATCAGCCATGTGGAGCTCCTGGGTGTCAGCTGTCGGGTAATTTTGCAGGTCTCCTGGGGTGATAGCCATATTCCTGCTGCAGAGGTGTTCGGGGCAGAGACCCTCCGAAGAGCTGCACCTCTCCCTGTCCAGTTTGGGATGATTTTTTTCATCTTCTGCATGGAAGAGGATCGCAAGGGTGTCCTCTGAGATTTTCTTTTTGGAGCCACACTCTGAAAACTCAGCCGTCCTGCTGCTGTCACTCTCCAGTCACCTGTCTGCAGACGGCAGCCTTGCCCCTCAGCCTTCCTCATGTCAGAACCCGCATTTCGTTTCATTCTGGCGGCTGGTTTGAAGCAGAAAAACACAAACACCCCGTGCTCAGTCACACAGGGTGGCAGCCCGCCACAGCGAGGAGCGTGCGCAGCCCTGGGAGGCCACAGCTTCATGTTCAATTACAGTAAGAGCATCTCAAGTGCACCCTTGGAAATTGTCCATGACCCACGTTTCTCCTTGGCCAGAGCCTTGTGCTTAGGAGAGACATCAGTATGTTGGTTTTCTGCTGCAGCCAAGAAGTGTTTTCTCTTTTTGCCTTCCCAGTCTCCCCAGATGCACAGCACAGCTGCCTCTTCCCTGGGAGCACTGTTTTGGCACCGACCATTTGCATTTCCATAGTGGGATGCTCTATCGTCTCAGCGTGACAGGTATCAGCTTCTTTCTGATCGCAGGTGTCAGGTGCTGGCTGGATTGACAGACCTGCATGCGACCAGCACGGGGGAAAGCTGCAGTTTCTCTGCCTGTAGTTTTCTTCACTTTCCTGTATAGTCACCCGTCTCTCCGTTGGGATGTACCCTGTGCTGGCTTGAGAGATGTGCACAGTCTGAAATGTCTCTTCTTAGAGAGTTTATGGTGCTTGCGGGCTGGGATCTGGTCTGCTGTGTAAAAAAGCACACAGCCTTCCCCGTTAGCGTTTTGCATTTGCTACACAGCTCGCTAGTTCTCCTGCAACAGCACGCCGGGTCTCCACGAGGACAGCCGGGCAAACCTGGCCAGCAAGCGAGCAGCGAGGTGTGGGTTTCTCAGGCTTCCTTGCAGTTGGTCGTACAGCGCGGGATGTCTCTGTACTCTCCCATTGCCCATCGCCATCCATCAGAGCAGGGCAGAGGACTGAGAAGACCACCACCGCCGCTGTATTGACAGGGATTCTCGGACACTGTTGAAGCTGGGGTGACTGATGCCCTGAGGACGTGCCAGCAGCCTCGCAGACCACGTTGTGTGGTTGCAGCTCATGATGTGAAATGCTTAGCTGCAGTAGGGTTGTCCAGGGGATAGAGTGACAGCTTATCAAAACCAGAGAGCAGTTCTGTGTTTGACATCTTGAGGTCAAAACCTGTCAGTTCCTTGATTTTTTACAGTGTCTTAAATCACCTGGGGGATGTTTTGAGCCTTGTCAAAATGTATTAATTAAGGCCAAGTCATATTCACAAGCTTGTAGTGCTCTGATTCAGCAGCAGGACCACGTTTGATTTTCAGCCTAATCACTAGAAGTGGTTTTGGAGGATCTGGGGGGGCTGATAGAGCCAGTTTCTGTTTCTTCCAGAGCTGCGTGTGCTACAGTTTTTACTTGCTCTTTGCCTTGGCTGTCTGTAGCATTGTTTTCCTCCTCCTTATGAACACAGCCAACTTTCTAATTAAAGAAACCACTCTGCAGCCATTGTGGCTGTTCATTTGAGTTCCTTGTCCACACCAAAGTTTCCAGCTCCCCAAAAGATTTTAAGTCCCGACTTACTAGCTGAAGGAAGATAGGAGCTTTGGCTTAGGGCAGGCTCTTACTTTAACTCAGTTAAAAAGCACACATGGTGCACCAAGCACCGCCGTGTGCAGCACATTGACTTCGTCAGAGCTTCAAATCCACCTCTGGCTATGACAAATACTGTTGAGGTTATTTTTCTATTGGATTCTTATATGAAAAAAAATAAGTTATGAGAAATAAATATCATTTTGTGCTGGGCTTTACTGCTTATTGGGCTTTGAGCCTGAAAGGATTTAAAAGTCATCATACTCTTAAGGGAAAGTTGCAGTGAGAAAGAGGAGGTGGAGGGTTGCTCCAGCCAGCTGTTGTGATTTGGGAAAAGGCTTGTCCTGACCAATGGAAAGGAGACCGGGACTGAGACGGAGAGGCAGCCAGCGCTGGCGCAGCTACACCCAGTGAGATTAAGACCGAATTAGAAACTCAGCTTGCAGGGGTTTATCATTTCCTTTATATTATGACATTAGTAAATGCAAATCTTTTTTATCTTAGTGGTTATCCTGTCTTGTATCTTTTGTTAATGGGCATTGTCCTTACTTTATGCTGCACTAATAACTGTATGACGAGGATGGAAACATATTTGCATGTCTTACTGTGCGGTGCAAAAGTACCTGGGTGTGTAAGGAAAGAATATGTGCACTCCTTAATGTCTGTGTGCCAGCCCCTCTTGTTAGTCTCGAGTTGGGCGAGAGTCCTGGAGACAATGCCATGTTAATGCATCACAGTTCAGTGCTTTTGATATTTCACAGTGAAGCACAATAACTTTTTTTCTCATTTCGTTTCTGAAGTACACAAAATTTGGAACATATGCACTGCGTTAGGATTAATTGCTCTTGCCAGTCAACCCAGAGGAAATGCTCAGGTCTGGTTGCTCACCCAGAGGGAACTCTGTGTCTGCTGCTCTACCTTTGCAACCCTAGCAAAAGCAGTACCTTCTGCTTTTCAGATTCACTGTAGGTTAAAAATAAACGGCAGAGACCTAGCCATTCACACCTGGTTGCTGTGGCGGTTTAGAGCTCTTTGATAAAAGCAGCATTTGTTGCAATACTATCGTCCTCACGCTGGTAAAACTGGGTGTATGGAGGGAGGCTGATGGGCGCGTACAACATGGAGGAAGATTTGCCCAGAGCCTGCTCTGCACCATCAGTCCGGAGTGGACCGGGAAGCTGGGGCAGGAGAGCACACCCAGCAGATGCACGCGTCGTGTAGGGACTGCGCTGTGTGGCCAGCTCAGGGGAATACACCCGCACCCCGGCCTGGCCTTGTGGCTCCGGGGAGAAGCGAGCAGCCGAGGAGCTGCCCGATTTGCACCTTTTGCCCAGGACTCCTGCACAACTTGGCTTCACTGTGGAGGGCCACAGTGGCCTGATGCTCAGCTGGGGTTGGGCTCTCCATCCCAGTAGATCTGCTTTCCATCCTAGACAGGTCCCATATGGAAGGGAGTTCTCTACTAGCCAAAATAAAGACACTCAGCAATCTGCCAGAGCCAGTTGAAGCATGTAGTCTTTTGCAGGCAGAAAGAAATACAATTTGGGGTAGAGGATACAAAATACATTTGCAAGGCATCTGAGCCTGATGCTAAGACATTCTTTCTTTCAGCGTTGTTGTTGCCAACAGCTTCTCTTATGCTCAGACCAAAACTATTTTGGGTGGAACATTTACTCCCTACTTTCTAGCAAGCCTGGTCGCAGGAATGAAGAATGGATTCTTTTCACTGGCCGCAGCTGGTTTGAATGATCCCCACACTGAACCCATTGACTCCAGGCACTCCTCATGTGAATCGCAAGGAAGTAGCAACTGATTTTTTGTTTATGTGGCTGACAGGGTCAGAAACAGCGAAGCAGTCTCAAGTCGGCTGAATGCTTGAATCCAGGCACGTGCCAGGGGGGAGTACAGGTGCCCGCTCTGTACCTAATGCTGGCAGCAAGCGTGGTTCACCAGCTCAGTCCAAAGTAAGGAGGCAGAAGAGGGTGAGACTCGTTTTTGTCGTGGGTGTCCACGCAACATCCTCTCCAACACTTCCTGCAGGGCCCCTGGAGAGCACATCAGCATGGCTGCGTTTGGTACAGGAGATCCATCATGCTCGTTCGACGGGAGCCTGAAGAGGAGTCCTTCAAGAATTGTGACCTTTGCATTACATACCAAGCAAGAAAAAAAAAAATCTTGAAACCCATCAGTGTCTGTTGGCTAGACCCTGAACAAGGCATCAAGAGGGATCTGCTTCAATGCACCTCTCAACGTCTGCTTCTTCTGAGGAGCAACAAAAGAGCTCGTTTTAGAAAACTCAGGAAATCATTTCCATTTTCCTGTGACTGAGATCTGTGTATCTTATTGTAGGTGATCTCTCTGTTGAGAGCAGCTTCTAACAAGTTTATGCAGAAGAATCACCTTCCTTTTTCCTTCTGAAGGAAGAGGATTCCAGGGAAACAAATAGGCACAGAACTTGTCTGCTTGCAGACGGATGACAACAGGTCAAGGAGAGTGACCCACTTGCTGGGTTGAGAACCAGGGAGACATGGGAAAACTCTTGCTGAAAGTAATGCCACTAAATGGAAAGAGGTTTGGGGGTAATTACGAAGCCACCTCTGTATTCTTAAGTATTCTTAAGAAAGTCAGCTGGCCATGTATTACGGATTTTTTTTCACAGTATTGGGTTTTTCTTTGTACTATCAAAGGTTTTAATTAGAGAACTAGATTACACTGAGTAATGTACAGTTTACCTCTTGGGTATTTGTGGAATGAACCATGAAAACACAGACATATTTGTATGTGAAATTGTGAAATGCTTATTTAGCTGAGTTTCTTGATGAGCACCGCGTCTTACTTCACCTCTTCGCCACATAGCCTGTACCTCTTGATTACAGCCAGCAGGTGTTTTCATGTCAATGGCAGCTAATGTGTGAGAGACTTTGGGATCCCGTAGGACACAGGCACTACGTAAGATCATTGTTGCTGCAGGAGCGTTCTTTTTCAAGATCCCGGGGAGTTTTCTCAGCACGCGCGGTTCATTTGATATGTTTTGTAATCTGTAGGATGTAATCAAGTGTATAAATGTGTAGACAGGGGTGTGATGCATCAGCACCCATCTTTGCCAGCTACTTTCTACAGCAAGGCAGGAAACTTTGTCAACTTTCTGAAACTTCGGTGCAAGACTCTCCCTTCCCCTCCCACCCCCTTCCCAAGAAAGAAATGAAATCTGATTAGTTCATTTTGCCATACCTCGCTCTTCTGGTGAGTTTGTGGCATAATTTTAAAACTAAAAAAATCAATTAATTGAGAACAACCATAGGGGATATAACTACAGCTCTTAGGTTGATAGGTGATGGGTTTTATTGAACCGATAAAATATAGAAAACCGTTAGAGGAAAACGGCTTACTGCAGTGATACAGTTCAGTGTGATTTACAGTTTTATAACTATAGGCAAGTTTGAAATATTTTTTCACTATCTTCAGTATACATTATTAGATAAACCTATAGCTTGTGCTTGCCTACATCGGCACTGACTTTCTTCTCTGTGATAGTGAAGAGACATAAAAATGAAGACATTTTCAGCCCATTATACTTTAACATGGTTTCAAGAGCAGTCAGTTTCTCTGCAGTTTGGATTTTATTTGTCTCTTAATGTGCTGAGGATGTCTGTAGGAAATGCCTCGCAGCAGCCGCGGGAGTTGCAGTGTAGCTATCCTTTGCATGCACAAGAAAATAAGACACCTTAAATATGAAGATTATTGACCAAAATGTCAGCTCACGAAAAAACAGAGAGAAAATACAGATCCTTGCAGGAGCACTTTGTTCCAGCATCCTGTTCTCCCTCCTTCAGCTCTTGTTGCATTGCTGAGGTTGCCCCCACGAGAAAAGCCACGTGTCAGAGCTGGGGAAGGCCAGGGCAGGGCTGCCCAAGCTTCGGTGAGGTCCCACGTGCCCCGCGCTGTGACCAAATGAGTGTGGTGAGCTTCGGGGGCTGCTGGGATGCAGCCTGGAGCCAGGACAAGCCAGGGCTGCAGCGCTACGGCCCCTTCCCAATGCAGTGGGAGGGTAGAAAGGAGCACCCGTGGTGCTCCAGGGTGGTGGTCAGAGACCTCCGTGAGGCCCCATGTGCTTGGGGGAGCGGTGGGTGTTGAACTGCTGTAGCACAGGAATAGCTCGTCGTTCTTGGAATCGCAAAATAAGAATCTGCCACTGTGTTATCTAGATTAATGAAGATGAAATGTGCTGTATAAATACATCTGAAGCACGATCATGCCGTTATCCCTTGGGCTACTCTGGCTCACAAGGAGAAAAGGTTGATTTGTATTTATAGATGATTTTGCTTGCTCTGCCAGTGTTCATTTTTGTTTTATTACGAAACCCAGGGAGCGTGTATTTCTTCTACTCAAAGATGTAGCAGATTACCAAAGATTTTTCGAGATTATAATAGCTTAAATAGCTCTGGTTGAAGATAAATTTTTCATCTATCATTATTTGTGAGGGTTAGTGATACTATTTTAAACACTGATGATAAATTAGGAAGGTTATAAGCTCTGTTATTCAAGGAACTGTGCAATATTTGGACACTGAACGTGGTTTCCATAAACCAGAAGATGTTCGTGTGCAGCTGACGGGGCTGAGTGCCCTCCAGCTGGTGCAGGAGAGGTGGAGATGAAGCAGCTACAAGGGTAGGATTTGCAAAATGCTGAGAGTTTAACCTAGCCTTGACTCGAGCCCACCCTGGGCACACAGGGAAATCCTATATGGAAACCCTCGACAGGGTGATCGTCACTCGTGCTGACAGATGCGGTGTCTCAGGGTGAACAGGTACTTTTGGTGTCAAAGTTAGTGATGGTGTTTAGTAGGCATTTCTTGGTCCACTGTTTTAGTTTAAGGTGTGAAATGTGTGGCTGTGGATTATCACTAATCAAAGGAGGATGTTTTTAGGGTCAAGGATAAGAAAAAAATGTTAAGTATGTTCTCGCCTGTTCCTAGTGCATGTTGCTCATCCAGGGTCCGAGTACAGCCCAGCTGGAAAGCTTTGGAGGGGTTTGTTTCAGGCTCCGAAAGCCCTGAGAGGACCAGAGAGGCGAGATGGGGTGGCTGGAGGCACCGCAGCTTCCACCCCAATCCTTACTTGGAGCTTCCTTCCACTGTAGCAAAAGAAAGCATGTCTCCAACATTATTTGAGATCTTTTTGGAAGAGTTTTGGGTTGTTCCAGCCACGTTCAGGTCCAGAGGCTGTCGAGGCGGTGCTGTATCAGGAGGAGGTATGTGGAGGCTGGGGCTGAGGCCTCCGGCGCTGCCTGCGGGCGGGTGCATGCAGCCCCCAGACCTGCAGCCCGTGTTTTGCAGCAAGGCGGGAACGCTAGCGGCCGGGAAAAGCCTGGTAAAGGGGGAAAATAGAGAACGCGAAAGTTAATCATTAAACTTTTTCTGTTATCTTTATTCAGCCAGGAAAACTGAACCTAGGCAAGGTTTGCAGGGAGAGATAATATCTTTTATTAGACCAACTTGTATAGTTAGAAGAACACGTGCTTTTGGGACCACATGCTTTTCTTCAGATCTCCACAATTGCACATTACATTAAAAATAAAATTAATTTAATTTTCAAAAGGTTTAACGGATATTTGAAAGAACTGAATTTAAAAGCAACTCACAAAAAAAGTCTCTCATTTGGTTTAATTTGATTTGGACATTTTAAGAAAGATTTAATACCCCTGACTTACTTACAAAAGATTTTTTTCTGGCTTGAAGTGTACTAGTAGAAACCTGACTTGTGTATACATGGAGTCAAAATTTATACATGCCATCTCACAAGCGTGTTCTTTTGTGAGCCTGAGAAGTCTTCGTAAGCGTATGGACAAGCTGTTGTTTCTTTCTGAAATACAATGCCCTTTTGCAACTTCAAGATACTCTCAGCATACAGGAATTATTAGTGAGCAGCTAGTAAGGCTCTACAAAGGTGCAAAGTCAGGTTTAAAAAGGGTGAGTTTAAAATACAGAGTTCTCTGCCCTGACCACCACTTTTTTTCCCTCGGTCTAAAAAAAAGGTGATTAAATGATAATATTCTAAGATTTGGGAGTTTGTTACTTATCAGTGTATTGTTATTAATCAATGTACTTTCTGTGGTACAGGAGATAAGATGCTATTATTAATAACATTTCCAGTGAGAGGTTTTGTACGTTCACCATGACCTCATGAAATCTTCAGCTTACAATCCAGTTCTGTGTGGAGTGTTTCCTTTTTTCTTTTTGGAGTGCTTTTTTTTTCTTTTTTTTTTTTTCTGTAGCCTTCTACGTCGTCCAATACACCAATTTAAAATTCCCTCAGTCCAGCTTAGTCTCAGCTGTATTAATGCATGGCTCGAGGGCACAAATAGCTGAAAAGGGCTGTATTGTGTGGCATCTCTAAAATCTTTTTTCAGAGACGTTGGATAAAGAGATTGAGGTTTCTTGGTGGGGGGGTTATGGGTTGGGGTTTTTTTCCAGCTGAGTGAACAGCCTTGCAGGTGACTCAGGGAGAAGATATCGGGGTGGGAGATGCTCCTGGGCCCCGCGTCCCCCTGTTCCGCTTGAACTCTCCAGCAGAGCACGCCCCGCTGGGAAGGTGGCTGCAGGCACAGAGTGGGATCCTTCTTCAGTTTACTGGTGTACCTGGGAAGACAGCTTTACAACAATATTAAAAATAATAAAATATGTTAGTTAAGGAACATGGGTCGAAGCAGGAGTGAGTTTCTTTTCAATACTTTTCCTAGGATATTACATATAGAGCTCTGTCTTCTTAATGCAGTCATGACCAGTAAATCCTGCCTGAGGTAGAACAAGTCTTTTCCAATATGTAGTTAAAAACAACACCCAGAAAATACTCGGGTTCTGTAAGATTCAGAAAGTATAACTCAAGGGGAAGGTCGGAGCTGGCTGTTTGTTCCCTCAGCGCTGCCGCTGCCTGCAGGGCTGTGCCCGGGCAGAGCGGCTGGTCTGGGGTGTCCATGGGACAATGCTCCCGGATGAGCTGCTTTGCTTACTGACCCTCTGTAGCTGGGAAGACCCACAAAGCAAACAGCCTCCCTCCATAAACTGTTCCTCCGAAGGATAAAATCAATTCTCATGTACATCTTCCCTGTGCTGTGTGGTGCAATCATCTTCTTTATCTCCCATGCCAGTGCACCTTTTTGCCTGGCAAATAACTGATAACGCGCCTCGAGGGGATATCAGCCCGAGCCAAGAAAGCGTTTCTGTTAAGGACAGCACGCACTGAAATACGTGCTAAGCTGAAGTATGTGCTCGAGGGTCGCCCTCCACCACGGTGGGTTTCCTGGTGGCCCCAGTGACTTCCTTGGGTGAGAGCAGAAGGGCCAGGAGCTGGGGAGCTCGGGGATGGGCACTCGGCCTTCGGGGAGCACGCCGGGGGAGGACCTCCTGCCCAGGCTGGGGCCACAGAAGTAGCGGAGTGCAAATTTTGTTTGCCAACCCTGGGAGAGCAGGTGGGTTTTGGTGGTCGCTGCCGAGCCCAGAGTTTTGTTTGCTGTGTTTTTATGCTTCTGGGCTGCTTTAAATGTCAACAGGAATTCAATGTGAGCCTTTTTTTATTTTCAGTGTAACCGTGATAAAATCCTGTGATACACTTCTAAAGCATTAGTTGTAAAAGTAAGGCAACTTTAATAGCAAGTAGGTTGTAGTTAAGTGCTTTCGAATGTTAGTATTTAGGGGTTTTTTTCTCGCTTACTTATGATCCCGTGCTACAGGGGAGTGAAGGTGTTTATCTTAGGGAAATGACTGGGATTTGCAGGCATTCAGCACCTCCCAGGACCTTCCAGGGTTATTCCCTCGCTCGTATATTTCCATTTTGCCATCCTTTCTGCACTAAGCAAAATTGGTCTCAAATTCCGCAAAAGCAGTGGGAGAGCACGGGGGGCTCCAGGTACAGACTGAGACAGGGAAAGAAATGGAAAAAAAGGGAAGCAAGAAACTAGGACAACAAAAGCCGGAACCTTGTATGGGCTGTGAACATGCTGCAGAAGAGCTGGAAACTTGGCGGTGGTTGGGCTTCCTCACCACGCCGAGGTTTCCTTCAGTTGATCTTTGCTGTGGAAGAAGGGTGGGGATCTGAAAGTGGGGACGTGGCCAGGAGCAGCGATAGGAAGGGAGAAAGTTACCAAATGTCGAGCACCCTTGGCAGAAACAGTTCACATTCATAGGTCGAAAAGTGGCTCTTTTGGTCTCCAGAAGGGATGACCTTGCAACAGGGTCGCTGAACAGACGGTTCCAGCTGGGCTTGTGTGCTTGGCAAGTGCCCAGGAGCTATTTTAATAGGTCTTACAAGGGACAAGGCCTTGGCAAGACCTGTGGGTTTTGGAATGAGCTCACCATCTTTCTTCCTTTAGTAGCTAGCAAGCAATCACTCAAGCTGTGGAAGAGCCCCCGAGAGCACACATGGTGTGGCTCACAGGGCTCAGGGACAACCCAGGGACAACCCACGTGCTTCTCTTTCGCTGGTGTGCGTCACTGGGAACAGCGTCACTCACTGCCCGTGGCTTGAGGGTTGTGCGCCTTTTATCACTTTGATTGAAGACGCTGGAGAAGTCCAGGTGGATTTAAAGGACTGAAACCATCCCTCGCCCCAGGCCAGGGCTTCGGTGCTCCCTGGGTGGTCGCAGCTCCACGGCCCATCTGCTGCGTTTGCAGGAGGAACAGAGGCAGCTGCCAACCCCCCTTTTTGGCACTTTGCACTTGGCCAAAGGTTGCTTTGGGGGAGCTCTTAAAGTCAAGCTGGGCTCTTTCTGAAGGCTGCCACATTGCCCTCGTGGAAGGAGCATTAGGTAAAGCCTGGGCTGGATCCTCAGTGGGTTGTTCTCCCTTCTTGCTGCAAACAAATGACTTGAGATGACAACAGCTACAGGTGGACATGGAGAGGAGGATTTATCTTCCCAAAGGCTGCCCAGGCTCCCACCCCAGCGAAGCGGTCCTGTCTCTCCAGCTTGCTCATCTGTGCAGTAGGAGCATCACCATACAGGCAACGCTGTGAGCCAACAGTGAATGGCAACCACTGTCCTCCCCAGCACAGAAACTCCTCCAGCGCCTTCTCAACCCTCCTCCGGGATCTACAGAAACACTCCAGCAGATCTCAGAAATGCCAGCAGCAAAGCAGAGCAGCATATAGAAAGCCCAATGTATATCGTGCTTAAAAGATTGATTGCACTTTCTGTCCTGCATAATGGGAAGGACTAATGTCAGTGGTTAACGCCAGCATAATTTAATTCCTACAAATATCTCACAACATGCCATTTTCTTTGTTTTCCAGTCAAAAATCACTCATTATCAATGTGCAAATGCAAGTTCAGAAGGTGCCGGTGGCACATGGACAGCTAGTGTGATTGAACCCCTCGCTTCCCAAAAGCTGAATCCAAGTGCTTGCTTTGATGGATTACCTTCTTTTTTCATCGGAGGGAAATTTCCAGTCCAAACCATAGGGCTGTCAGTTGTCCATGTGTGTGATAAAACCAAGTTTGCACCCCACAACACCGGTACGTTGTTGGCAGCCCCACTGCTGGTCTCGTGGTGGTCTCGGGCAGCGGCGTTTCAGGCTGTCCCCATGCCAGGGCTGTCACTGCCAGTCGGCAGGCTCGTCTTTAGCCTTAGTTTTTATATCTCATCTTCCAAAATGTCTTTACAAGCCTCTGAATCCCTCAGGGTGATTTGAAGTCCCAGCAGCCTCCTGCTCAGATGGCTAATATCAGCAGCTCTCCCCTGCGCCCTCATTTAAAGCATCAGCATCGTTCTCCTTGGTTTTATTTATTTTACCTTTAAAAAAACCAAACAACCAACAATGAAAGCTGTCCATTTCCTGGAGCAGCTCATTTGTTTTTCACTGCTGTAGTTTGTTTCCATTCGGGAAAAGATAAATGGATAAAGAGGATAGGGAGGGGTCCAAAGGAGGGCTGGCGTGGGATGTCATCCCTCCTGCATGATGCCGTACGGCTGGAATGTGTATCTCAGAGGTGAACATCACGCGTATGAAATGTAAAGAATATAAACTGCAGCTGAAGTGGCAGCACTGGAGAGAAAGTATTTTCTCAGGTTTCTGGATAATATCAAGAAAGCCATCCTCTAAGCACTACAAATATAATTTGTTTTCAGCATGGGGCTTGATAATGGAGCATGTTCAAAGAGAATTTACTGGGTTTTTTGCTACCTTTTCCGTATTGTTTTTAATAGGACCTGCAAAGCTCAGCCCTGAGCGGTGGGACAGTTTGAGAGTACATATGGTGTCTGAATCATAACCAGAACACAAACCCTAACTGGGGTTTTTCCCTTTTTTTTTCCCATCCCTCTCTTAAAAAAAAAAAAAGAACACACAAAACTGAGCTCTTCTGAGCAAGCATTTTTTCTCCCAGGTGCTTCTTTTAGCTTTCCTGGTAGCATCGCTCACCACCCCCTGTGGCCTCTCCCATCTGCTCTGCCATCTCTCTCACGTGCCCTGGCAGCTCCCACTGCCTCCCCGGACTCGCCATCCCGTCTGTCCGTCCGTCCCCTGCTCCGCGCTCCTGCTTCTGGGGGTCCCTGGCCAGTCCCTGGGGCCAGCGCATCCCTCGGGCAGCCCCCGTCTCCCATCGCCTTGCGTGGCCATTGGGAGTTTCTCCCTAAGACCTTGCTTAGCTCCTTTTGCAGTCGCTCCTGTTAACCCACGTGTGAGCTGGGGCAGAAAGTCACAGGTTGGTGTTCGTAGACACAGATTTACCCACCTGGCAGCCTGGGAATAACCAAAACACCGACGATTTGATATGGTCCGTATACAGCAGAGGCTACATATCACTATTCTGTTACTTTTTTATTTTGTTACACCAGTTTGTGTACTTGTGGCTGTATCTAGAGTGCTCCTGGATGAGCTGTAGTTCAGTCCAGAGATTATTTCATAGAAGAAGAGTGCTCCAGAGTTTTGCAAAGCTTGTGCTTGGCTTTCCTGCCCCAAGACCGCATCCCCGGCAGCGGCTTACGCGTAGCTCAGTGCTTTAATGGGAGTACGCAAAAGGAGGTGAAGAGGTGTATCTGTTTCTAGTGTGTGTCTACAGGAATCCAAGTAAGAGTAAGAAAGTACCGCGTGTGTGTATATATATATATATATATATATATATATACTCCTTGTATTTTTACTGAGCTTTTCTTTGTGATTGCTGTAGTTCAGCTGGGGACTGTAATCACGGTGTTCGTATCGGCTAATGAGGATATCATTTTATATGGGAATTTCGTATGAATTTTTAAAAAAAACATTCCTAAAGGAAGCCCTGAAAAGTTATCTAAAAAATGAACTGGCAAAAAGCCAGTTCTTACGTGCTGATGGGAGGAAATATGCTGGAGAGGTCAGGAGTTTGCACAGGCCCTTCCCGATGGCAGGTATGAGATTTTTCCTTTCCGGCAAGAACCCTGCCCCTCACAGGGCAGGATGGGCCTTGCTGTATTTTTGTTCATCTTTCTGGAGCTCGGAAGTTTCACTGCAGTGTGGTTTCCCTCACCGGAGGGGACTGCCATGGACCTGGGGGTTTTCTCAGCAGGCTGGAAGTCTCCTCCGCTTTGCCATCGTCCCCTTTCCCTGCGGCAGCCCTGGCTGCGAGCGTGGAGCCCACCAGCTCCAGCTGCGTTGTGAACATCAGTTCAAACACCCAGGTCTCCTCTGAATGAGAAAATTTCCCAGTCTTTTCCCGGTAGGATCCTGGCAATCTCAAAGATGCTTTGCTTTGCTTTAAAAAAACCCACATCATGATTTTTTACAAAAAAGAGATTTGATGGCACTTTCTAAACTGGCTGTGTATTTGTGTGGCTCCTGTCTGTACAGTACCAAGTGCCTCCAGAGTATTTACAGTTAGAAATAACAGCAAATATCTGTTTTCCCCTAACTGCGAGATAAAGACTGTCTTATTTCATTTTTTCGTATGCATTTATTATGAGAAGCATTTATTAACAGGAAAAGTTAAATGAAAGAGCGAGCATCACTTGTGACTATGCTGCGGTAGAGGAGGGTGGACCTCTGGGTCCTGCAGCACCTGCAGTGCTTTCCAAAAACACCCCTGTCCTCACAGACGCCTGCCTCCCTTCGGCACTTGCTCGATGGCACCTTCGCAACTGGCTTACGCCTTTCTGCTTGCAAGTGATACTGCTGAGGCTTGAAACCACCAGCCCGTGTGCTGTCTGTGACCCACAGAGGTGGCTTCCCAGAGGTGTCTTCTCCCTGCAGGATCCCTGAAGCAGGATTGATGCTGGTTTACAGCCCATGGAGAGGGTGGCCCAGGGCCACCAGGGAGTGGGGACCCCTGAGCCACCTCGGAAAGGCACTGCGGGACCCTGGGGTTCCAGCTTGTAACGCAGGGGTGACAGCTGGGACAATAAATCTGTGGAAAATTTGAAATGCTCAAGCAATGGCAATGTAACGTCACGAGAAAGATGTGCCTAAATCCCCTTGTCTTGTGCTCGGAGACTGGATTTTAGGGAGGCTGACAGGTCTTTTGATGTTTATGTTACAAGTCCGTACAAGCTTCGGGTAGTAAACCTTTGTTCTCCTTATTCCTGACTCCGTCCTCCGATTCCAGGACTCTCCTGGGCATCCAGAATCATCCGAGAGGGTCAGCAGGACCCTTGTCTGTTAGAGGGCTGCGTGTGCTGATGAATTGCTGCCCATTTCTTCTGGGTGTTTCCCTTGGACCGGCTCTGGGTGGTTCAGACCCCCCCCCCAGTCTGCAGAGGGGAGGGATGATGCTGTTTGAACCAGCGGGATGGTGATAAAACAGTGATGGAGAAACACAGATCCGCACAGGCTGGCCTTGTCGCTGACAGGTTCTCCTTATACTGCATTTCTGCCGGGTAAAGCATTGTAGCCAGTACCGCCAGCGCAGCGGCAGTGCTGTGGTTTGGTTTTGGCTTCCATGGCTGAAAATCAGTTTGACGGGTCCAAGTTGGTTCGCACAAAGGCCGCCTAGATCCCTCTGTTAACTAACTTGCGCCGCTCTCTAGCCAGGGAATGACAAATGCGGCGCTAACAGTATTAAATGGGAGTGAGATGCAGATTTTTTTTTTTTTCTTCTTTTTTTGGATGAGGATTGTCTCTAGCTGTTGCTGCCACTGGCAGTGACGATGGCGACTGGAAAGAGAAAAAAACAACTGCTCCAAGCCGTGAGCTGCCGCGTGCTCTGGAGACAGGGCATTGCACAGGTACGACCTGCCCTCCCTCACCGTGTCCCGCAGCGGCACTTCCCCGCGCTCCGCAGGAGCGTGGGATCGGGCTGACGATGATACGGGGCTGCTTTTACCTATTTGGGACAAACTGGGCAGGACCAGCAGATGGGTGTCTCCAAGAAGATGTGAATCCTTCCAGCAAGCGCGTGTCATTTCTGATGCTGAAAACCAGTTGATTTCCACATGAAGAAAGAATTTGGCCCTTCGTTTCTGGGTGCTAGGTGAGATCAGCACAGCCTCGCTTTCCCCCCGTGCTTTGTGTTTGGTTTTGTGGTGCCGCCGCTGCTGCTAAAGGCTATCATCCTGTTTTCTGGAGCCTCGTTCAATATACTCTGCATGGAAAGGCATGTTTCATTTTTAAGTTTAAAAAACCACACACACACAAAAAAACCCAAACAAACATAAAACGCAGCGTGGCACAGATTAAATCCATTTGAGACAACTCGAAAAAAAAAACCGCCGTATGTGCAAGTCAATAGGAGGAGGGGAGTGGAAGGGGGAAAAAGCAACTGTGACATATACAAACCCTTTAGTGTGCATAGCATAAGATTTTTTGGCTGGCACTCACATGATTTTATTCAAGGGCTGGGAAAGAACTACGATTAGTTAAAAGCTTCGGCAAAGTCTGGAGGGAGTGCTCTGAAGAGTTGGGAGCCGTGCAGAGGTGACTGTAACTCCTCTCGCAATTTCAGGCTATTCTTCTGTGGCTCAGGACAAAAGCCTTTTCTTTTCCCTCCGTGTTCAAAGAGACATTTGTCTTGAGATGTTGCAGCTGTGGGCCGCGGGATTGCTTGTTTGAAGATATCCCCTCGTAGACGAAAGGAGAGGCAACGCACTGAAAAGTGGTAGTATTTTATCGTGTGTGGGTTCCCCCCCCTTCTCCTCCCTCCCTCCTCCTCCACTGCCATGTGTGGTTTTTAATAAGAAGAAGAATGTGGAGGCAACATTTTCCAGGCAAGGGGAAATTTCCTGTTTCTTTTCTGTTTGTTTAATAAAGTGTGTAGTTGACTGTAAAACTGTAGCTACTTTGTTGTGAACGGGTAATTCAGGCGAGTGTCAGGATTGCTTCTTGATGCACTTTTATATACTGCAAGTGAACATGTTTAAAGCCTTTTTTTTTTTTTTTTTTAATGCTGCGTGGCGTAGGGAACTGAGATTAATAAGAATTAGGCAAATGGCTTCTGCTTTTGTTTCTGTGAGATAGTACCAGCCGTCTTGCGGTCACACAAAGGCTGCCATTTAGCAGGGAGCACTCCCTAATTCTCTTGGCAGGGGTGCCATTGGGATCGGATACAAGTGGGTGGCAAAGGGGAGGAGCGGCAGGAGAGGACAAGCAGGCTTTGTGTATTAAAAATGAAACAAAAGCACTTTATACACGGGGCTGCGTGCAACAAGCTGCGCTGCCTGTGAGCCGGGGTGGAGTTTGAGTTCTCAGTGTGACTGCAAAACCTTTCTTTTTTTTTTTCTTTTTTTTTTCCCCTTTTCTTTTCCATAAACCCTTCCTCCTCTCCCTCTTCTTTAGCAAGCTCTCCCTGCAATGCTGGCGAGGGTCCACGGGCAGCTGAAAACGCCTAAAAAAATACATATCGAACAATACTTGCCGCAACTTTGCGAGAATGGCTGGGGGTTTATCGGCAAAATCAGCTTCAGATGGCAGGGGAGCCACTGAATTTGTGAGGCTGTTGGGAGGGAGAGCTGATCCCACCCCAGCCCCAAGGAGAGCTGGTCCGCTGCCTCCTGCCCGCACCACCCCGGCTTGCTCTGCTGCCTGCTGCCCGCTGCCCGTGCGCGGGGAGGCAGCGATGGGCTTGGTTTACACAGCGTCGTACCCCTCGGTGGAGTCAGCCCGGTGGTTTTGCAGCGCGCGGCAGAGCGAAAGGGTTAATGGCTGCGATGTTTTGTCAGAATTTAGCGAGGGAGTGTCTGGCCGTTTAATTACTTTCTGATCCGTGGCATACCTTGTTCTTAACGAAGCAGTCGCACGCAGAACAAACGTGCTGTATGAGCTTGGGTAAAAAGAAAAGCGGACCGAGTTGAGCTTTTGGTTTTGTCAGCCCAAATGTTTTGGTTTGAATGTATTTATGCAGGAGGTAGGAACCAGGACGGTGAAGAATAGACGCAGGGTGGTGGAGAGGCAACGAGAGAGGCAGGCGAGGAAAATAGACCGCGGTTTAAGTTGCAAACCTGCCAATGTTTTTTATTAAAACGTAATTTCCATACATTATGCACTTCATCTCGTATTGATTTGCTTCAAAACTTTCCTTGTCGGCTGAAGTAAATTCCCTCATTGAAGTAGGAGAAATGAGAGACATTCCTCTAACTACCTCGCGGTTTCCAGCCAGCATTCACCCTCGGCGACTGCACTTTTGTGTGCGGGCGAGGGTGACATGCCTAAGAAGCCTGTGTCATCATGCACAATTACATCCCTGATCCAGAGCAAAGACACAGATGCTGTTTAAAAAAAAAAAAAAAAAAAAGCTGTGTTTCATTTGACTTTCAAAGAAGCTTATGTAATGGCAGCATAATAAAACCGTTATTTTGGGGCTCGGATTAAATGTCAAAGTTTCAGATAACCCGTGGTTTCGTCTTCCATGTGCGATGCTCGCAGGAAGGCACCCCCAGCCTCCGTGTGCCCGCTGCTCTGCCTGAGGATGGTCCCAGTCCCCGGTGGGCACCGAGCTCAGCTTACCCAGGCAGAGGCATAGAGCTGTGCGGCGTGGGGACGGGGATGGTGGCCGCTGGGGCTGGGACCACCATGGCCACCTTGTCCCTGCATCAGGTTCCTTTTTATTTCCAGTTGCGGTGTCAGGCTGGTAGGTGATGCTCTAAGCCTCAGAGATCATACACGTTCGTAAGTGTTTAAGTCAGTGTTACAATTCACTTACTTGTTAACCTGAGAAAAGAATCTAGCTGCGGTATAGTGCTTCACATAAGGATTGTGTAAGTGCTCTGAGATTTGTACCTGTTTTTATTCTTCCTTATCTGCCTATGGGAAGCTTCTTTCAGTTACCCAAATCATCTCGGCACTCTACCCTGCCTACTGACAGAGTTGCACTTCCATCTGGATGAAATGCATGCAAACATAATGTGTTACTTCCAGTACACACTAATGGAGATCTCGGTAGGAAAGACAGAGAGAAGGACCTATTCCAAAAACGTTCATGTGTAATGCTGAAAATCTTCTGTCAGGTCTGCTGGGTTGGTTGGTTCTTCATTTCTTAAAGCAGATTCAATAAAACAGGAATGGAGAGCCATTAAACCCACTCCGTTAAACCTGCCTATTTCCATGGGGTTATTTTTGCCCATGTAAAAGAAATGTAAGTACGTGCTGTCCTGCGTTTCATACGCAGCAGTGTAGATCCCTCCCTGGGGCGATGCTCTTGGTGCCGGCGCAGTCTGGAAGGCATCGCTTTGGCCCGTAGCACCCACGTCTGTCACATACGCGTCAGCTGGTGGAGATCTTGCTAATACTTTACCCGACAGCAATCTAGACAAAAAGGCACATTTAATTTTCCCTTAACAAAAAAAAAAAAAAAAAAAAAAAAAGAGAGAGAGAGAAATCAAGTGCATTGCTCTTCTCATTGGTTTCTTGCGCTCACTGTTGTTTTTTCTGGCACGTGGGGCTGCAGTGACATGAATCCTGGTTCTGACCGCAGTCCGGAGGGCTGGAGCGGTACCCAGCCCTGCGCATGAGGGCCAGCAAAGAAGCCTCCCGCTCTCGGCTTTAGTGTGACTTACTCAAACAGTGCCGCAGGCAGTCGCATTTGTTCTGTAACAGCCCATGTGAGATGTTTGACCCCCCAAAATACCCACAAACCACTCCACGGAGTTCCCTCAGCCAAGCCCCATGCTTGCCCAGCTCGCCAGCATCAGCAGTTTCACTGTGAGTAAGTAGTGATGTAGCGTGGCAGGGGAAATCGCTCCGATCCAGAAGTAGTGAAGGCATTTACTGGGTCTGTTCGCCCCTCAATAAAAGGGTCGCACAACTGCTGTGCTTAAAGGCGAGACAGATGTTGGCTGGTAGCCCTGGAAGGTTCTTGTGCAGAAGCGGGGTTTTGGTAAGGACTTTGCTGGGGCTGCTTGTGTGGGGGTGTCCTGGTTAAACCACGACAGGGGGTTTGAAGGTTTGAACCCAAACCCTCCAGACCTGGCCATCTCACGGGGCGGCAGCAGAAATAAAACACCGCTTTGTGCCCAGAGCACCCACTCCTCCCCACCTACGCTTTTCCCAGAAACCACCTGGGTAGCTGAAAAAGATAGCTGAGATGTTTTGTACAGTCCTAATGTAATAAATGGCCTTACTGAGTGGTAAATGGAGGCGCAGAAATTTCTAAGTGACTTGTCCAAAAATGAACCAGTTAATCCCCAGCAGAGCAATAAATAGGATATAAAAATCAGGCTGCTGCGGCCCTTGGTGGTGATCGTTCCTTTCCTCACCTCCGCCTGGAGAACATGTTGTTGTGAAATGAGAAAAAAAGCAGCACAACTGAACAGACCCCTGAATACACATATTTTCAAGGGAGCAGCCCATGGCGAAGTGTGTGCCTAAGTGTGAGAAGAACGGCGTCCTCCGCTGGCACGAGTGCACTCGCTGCCGCAGTGGAGCAGGGTCTGCAGCCATTTCATCTCGTATATGCTGGTCCTTGGCGCTGGCTCCGGCCACACATCCCAGAGCATCCTGCGGGGTGCAGGGATAGACCGGGTTTGGTTTTACGAAGTAAGCTGTGCTTCGCCATTCCCACTTTGAAGCCTTTTGGTAATTAATAACATAACAATATATGGCTGTATGCTAAAGAGGTCTTTGGTGTCCTGCTCTTTCTGTGCTTTTCCGGTAATACTTTTTTTTAGTGGATGTCTGTTCAGACTGGTCTTTCTGAGGTGGTCAGAATGGTACAGTCATTCCTTATAAAAACAGACCAAGTGCCCGTGTACGTCTGCGGAACGAAATCCTGACCCTCCTGCAGATGAGTGAAAAAATTACTGCTGGCTAGGGTTTTGCTCCTAAGATGCTAAATAAAACGGTTGAAGCGCCTGGCAGCTCTGGCTTAGGTGGTTTGTTTGAAATGGGGCCTGTGTCGGTGAGGATCAGCACAGCGGAGATACAGCCCCATAAAGTCAGAGGTGGCTGAAATGGGGTTGTCCATCCCTGTCCTGGGTGCAAACCTCGCTGGGTTTTCTCTCCAGCTGGGGCAAAACAGCAGCCGTACTCCCAGAAAGAAAACTGGACCTTAGGCTAAACTCTGCATTGCGTTGCCATCGTCCCCCAAGATTTGTTGTACAAGCTGAAACCGTGTGCTGCTGCCCCTCACCTGACACAGGAACCGCGCGCAGGTACCGCTGCTGCCGGGGGACTTTCCCGCTGCTGCCGGTGTAAAAGCCGCTCTTCTTCTGCTTGCAGGTATTCGCCCTCAAATCATGAACGGCCCCATGCACCCCCGGCCCTTGGTGGCACTGCTGGACGGCAGGGACTGTACGGTGGAGATGCCCATTCTGAAGGACTTGGCAACGGTTGCATTCTGTGACGCACAATCAACTCAGGAGATTCATGAGAAGGTAACGTGAGCTGCGAGGGCGCGGGCGGGCCGGGCTGGGGGACGACGGTGTGCTCCGGCCCTCCTCTTCCAACTCTTCTTGAGCAAAAAGCGTACGGAGCTGCAGGTTGAGTCAGTCAGCAGCTAACATCAACAGAAGTCGCTGCAGATTAAAAATTCATCGAGGCTGTTTGAGAAGCCAGATGTTATTTTGGAAAAAAAGAAGCCACCTTACCGCTTCGCGTCAGGTTTTTTTACATCAGTATTATTAACGTTTCTCGTGTTTTTGAAGCCTGCTTGCTCGGTGCAGCAGTAACAGAGCTCTGCACCTCCCTGGGGCGCGGTGCAGTTGCTCTGGCTTTGCTCGCGCCGTCCCGCGCTGCGGCTGGTGGGTCTCCTGGAGTCCTGGCTGCACCTCGGCAGCTCGTTTCTCCCCGGCAGCGAGCGGGTGAGGTTTGGGCGGCGTGCAGACAGATCCGTGCAGTATGGATGGGTGTTTCTGCTTGGAAGCTCAACTACTTGTAAATACTGCTTTTAAAATTACTTCTTGTGCACATTTAGATAACTCAAAGGAGGTATGAAGTGATCAGAAATCACTTCCAGTACCTGGGAAAGAGAACTACAAACAGCATCAGTGGTGATCTTTGCAGTGCTTCAAATATTAAATATGGGGGAAGGAGGACAATTTTTATCAGGTATTGATAGATGATAGATGAGCCAGTCTTGGAGAATTTGGATCAGTTTGGGGTTTCCAGAGCACCAAGGTAGCTTATAGTGAGCACCGATGACAGTTTGAATCTCCATTGAAGGGGACAGAGTACAGCCTTACATGACTCTACAGCCTCACACAGATCTTTTTAGGTACTCTTGAAAACATACAGGAAAGGTTAAAGTAAACAGTGTGACAGGTATTCGTACTTCCAACATACAAAAGAAGGCCAAGGAGTTATCAGTGACACACAGTTGTGTACAAAAACAATAGATACTGCTGTAAAACCAAATTCCTTTTTAAAAGCAGAATTACTTCTGGTTGGAAGCAGAAGGATTAGCAGATAACCACATGGAAAAGGGTCCAGGTGAGCGACGCTCAGTTTTCCTCTGCCTTGTCTCCCCAGAAGTAACATCATAATTTTCAGATATCCATCCAGTCTGTTCCCAAAGGGAATAGCCTCGGTGCCGGTGGGTCACACCCCTGATGGTTTTGGTGACACCTGGAAGTGTCAGCTTGCACTGTGCCTGGGTCAGACAGGAGGCCAGCGGTAAAAATGTACAATTTACTGTGTAATATTCCCGATTCGGGAGCTGCAAGTGTCCCCGCCAGGTGTCCTGGTGGCTCCTGACATCGCTGTTCTGTTCCAGGTATTAAATGAAGCTGTTGGGGCAATGATGTACCACACCATCACGCTGACTCGAGAAGATCTAGAGAAGTTCAAGGCCTTACGGGTCATTGTTCGAATAGGCAGTGGCTACGACAACATTGACATCAAAGCCGCGGGGGAACTTGGTAGGTCTCAGCTCTGCAGCCCGATTCCCTCCCACATCCCTCCGAGTCTTTGTAATCAGCACAAGTACCTGCTGCTTCCCACAGGAGCGTGCTGGCAAAGTGGAGTTGCAGGCAGGACCTCCCAAAGGGGGTTGATCCAGCCCCTGAAATTACAGGTGCAGTTTACATTTTTTTGCATGTAGAGAATAGTATCGCAAGAAAACTTGACCATGAAGTAAACAAAATGGTGCAGTTTTAGAAGGCAGCTTTTAGGCTCATACTGTGTTAAAACTGCCCCATCTGACTCCTTTGTTCCCACACTGTCCCTAGTTCCAGCTGTCCCCTTGTACCAACAGATATCTGTATGGCTGTTCTATTTCTGGCACAGGACAGTTGACCTAGCTTTAGGAAAATTGGAGGAAGTGTGTTCTATTATATTTTGTTAAGCAAGATTAGTCTCTTGATCTGATCTGGTTCTCGGAGTCGTGCCCACGCCGCTGGGAAGGCGACATGTGGGACGGTGGAGCAGGAATCGTGTGTTGGGTTGTTGCCGCCTCCTTTGCCATCTCATCAAAGGTGCCTCAGGAACCCGAAAAAGACATTTACTGTGGGTGCATGTTACATGGACTGCCAAAATACGGAGGGTCACATTGTCAGAAAGGAGCCCCTGTGTCCAGCTATGGGCTTTTTCTGCACGGCTGGGTTCGGGGGGTGCGTGCAGGCTGCGTTGCATGGCTGTCAGGTGGTGCTGGGGCCACCCCACTTCCGTACTGGTTTGGGTGGTCACAGAGACCTTTGGCTGCACACCCCCAGCTGCGAGAGCTTAAGTGCTTCCTTTATTTTAGCAGCTGAGTTACAACCGGTTTTGATCATCTGATCCCAAGATTCAGTCTATCAAGCAGTCCTACAGTAGTGTTTAGGATGTCTTGTATTACAGGTTATCTCTGGGGAAGTGAAGAATAACGGCCATTTCACATGAGCCATTTTACAAAGATAATTGCGATAAGAGAGTTTCAAATAGTCATTCCTAAAAAAGCAATTCTCAATATAGTGAATTATTTTTTTTCAAGAGAAGAACAGTGTCTTCTCAATGTAATGGTTTCTTCATGTTTTTAACTCTTATTGTTATTATCCATTATAACAATGTTCCGAGGCTTTGAACATCGAGAAAGGAAAAATAGAACGAATAAAGTAATGGGATACTGCAGTATAATCCTTCTTTTTATACTTGGCAAATTGGGTGGCCAAATGATGTGGTTTCGAGTAGAAAATGTAATGACTGCCCACAAATGTAGCGTAAAGTTTAATTGGAATTGCTTTCCATAAGGTAGTTTTTAAACTGTGCAGTCAATAAATGACCAGTGTCTAAACACGGTGCCTGGCTGCGCGCTAGAGGCCGCCTGTGCCTTGCTGGCTGGGCTGGTGGGACCAGTTTTGACCCACTAGAAGACTCTCCCAGGACAAGACGCTGGTGTTGAACCATCTGCCGTGGGTATTTAACCCCCGGTGCCAGCAGCTCCTGCTCCTGGGGGCACAAGAGTAAATAACAGCGCAAGAAGCTCGTGGGAAGGGCAGCGCGGTGTCATCCAGCTCCGTAAGCAAGCGGTCCATCGGAAAAGGGACAAGTGCCAGCAGGCTTGGTGATGGGGACCCTTGGCAGAGCTGCAGGCTGATGGGGAGCACTGCCGGGGCCACCCATCACCCTCCAGCCTTCTTGTCTCTTCCCTTCCCCCGTGGGCAAGCACAGCCTCTGCCTACAAGTGGGCAGGAGCAGTTGCCTGGTGCTTAAACATGTGGACCCTCCCTCCCCCTTCGTTAGGGACGTGAGCAGGCGGTCTGCGTGGTTTCTGGGCTGCACCCGTGTCCCCGGGGCAAATCAAAAGTTTTCCCTCTGTGGAAGAGGTGGGGAATGTAAAATGAGACAGCATCAGCTTTAAGAGCTTGTGGGGACCAGAGCATCGTGTCCCTGTCACCTGAAAAGGAGAGGAGGCGGACAGTGTTTTTTAGAGGTTGGTTGGTGGTGGGTTTTTTCACCCTGTGGAGTCAGGCAGTTTTTCCTCCCAGTTTCTGTAGGTCTTTCAAATAGCCACAGGGTGGAAAAAGGTTTTAAAAACAGAAGAGCAGCTCCTGGGAGCAGGGATATTGGCAGGGGGATGGGAAACAGATTTTCGATTTTGAATCGGTGCCCCTCACAGTGGAAGGGTATTTTCTGAATATCTTATTCTGTCTTTATCTCCTGCTTTTTCATGGTTTCTACTCAAAGGCCTCAGCCCAGTAAAGCACTTACTTAAATACACATCCATCTTTAAATATGTGTTTAAATCACGTTGAATCTGGTGGGATATAAGCATGTGCTTAACTGCTCTGCTGAAGAGACGTGACATTAAGCACACGCTTACACACGCTACCGAGCCTGGACAGGGCAACGATCGGGGAGGCATTTTCAGTGAACTTAA
This sequence comes from Sagittarius serpentarius, assembly GCA_034782735.1. NCBI lineage: Eukaryota > Metazoa > Chordata > Aves > Accipitriformes > Sagittariidae > Sagittarius > Sagittarius serpentarius. The sequence goes on along the minus strand of JAVKLA010000093.1, from coordinate 38,649,127 downwards.
TACTTGCAGCTCCGAGTGGGGACACCAAAAAACCAAAACAGAACAAAACCTTCTGTGACAAAGGAATAAAAGGTCTGTTATCGAGACCCCTCACCGGGGCAGGCAGGTGTGCGGTGGCAGTGCCGGGGTGGGAGAGCTGCTCTGGCCGTGGCTGTGCCCCCTGCACTTCCCAAACTCTAGGAGAGCCTCCAAATTTTGTGGCGGGAGCAATTGGTTCCTCCTGCAGGCATGTGGGTGGGTGTTTGTGGCAGGCGGAGGCTGCGCTGATGGTACACATGCCGTGGTGGTGGCAGTCACCCCAAGCCTTGTGGGGTATTTTCAGTTGACTGTTCTGGTGCTTGTTGGTGGAATGGGAAGCTGGCTTTGCCACGCCGACCTGGTGCACCATCCTGCTCAAGTGCACCAAATTATTGGGCTCTAAATAATTTAATGGTTGAACAGTCTTGCTGTGGAAAAGGACTGACTTCTGCCAGCGCAATTTAAGTCACTTTGAAGGTAGATTAAGCTAAACAAGAATAAGTCTTTCTATTGCAAAACAAACCTTTGCTGCTGGAGTTACTCCTGCGCAGCTATCGCACTTGAAATCTGCACTTGCCCTTACTCCAGAGAGACGCCGGGGTGTAGGGGACCCCTGAGCATTACCGGTCACGGTGGGTTTTTTCAGGCTGCTGTGCCTACACCATGCACATCCTTGGAAAACATTTCTCCAAATGCTTAAAAAAATGATGGGCTGGTAGGGCGATGTGAGGGTGAAGGGCCAGGAGCCCCTCCGCTTTGCTGTGGGGCGGGCAGCCGGTGCTGCCCTCCTGAGCCACGGTTGTGCTTTGTGGTGTTGCCTCTGCAGGGATCGCCGTCTGCAACATCCCCTCGGCCGCCGTGGAGGAGACGGCCGACTCCACTGTCTGCCATGTCCTCAACCTCTACCGACGAAACACGTGGCTTTACCAGGCGCTGCGGGAAGGCACGCGGGTGCAGAGCGTGGAGCAGATCCGGGAGGTGGCCTCCGGTGCCGCCCGCATCAGGGGGGAGACACTCGGCCTCATCGGCTTCGGTACGTCAGCGAAGGGCAGGCAGCCTGCGAACGGTGCGTGGAGCACTGCCGGCCCAGGGTTCAGCCTCTGAGGAAGACTCGGCACCACATCATTGCCCTGGGAAGGGCCTAAAATGAGCGGGTTTTTTTTTCAAAATCACGACCACCACAGTGAATTGGTGTGAAGTAGGGAGAACATCTTACGCTGATCTGCTGGGGAAAGAGCTGTATTTTGTGAGTCTTGGCCGAGTTGTTGGCGGCGCGCTGGTGAAAGCCGGCAGTGCCCCAAGAGGGACCACACCTGGTAGTGCTGCTGTCCTCTCCCAAAAAAACCCATCCCTGAGCCACAGGTACACCAACCCGGCTCTTCCTGAGCCATTCTGCCCTGCACGGTGGCAGGAGGGCTGCGTAAATAAAAACTTGTCTTCAGTTCACCCGTAGCTATAGAGTTTCGGCATCAGCGGTAGCTTCAGCACCTCTGCTGACAGCCCTCTTGGACGTCCCTTTCGGGAGCAAAGTCCAGCCATCGTAAGAGGGTTCAGGAGGTGTGTTCAGACAGCACAAACTCACCCAGCACTTGGTGGCCAGACACACACAAAGTGACAGAAACTTGAGAAGAGGAGATTTTGGCGAGGTGCCGGTTTAGGGAGCAGTTCTGGCTGCGTTACCGGGCCTGTGCCCCCCAGCAGCTGGAGAAGGGCTGCCATTGAGGCAGCGCCAACTGGGAGCCAGACCAGTTGCAGCAGTATTTCCACTCGCTTTCTGCGCAGTAGCTGTTTTCCCCACTTGCTTCATGCTGTTGTCTTGCAAAGCTGTAGGGTAATTAGTGCAAAAAGCTGCCATATGAGCATGTTTAAGTGGGGAAACTGAGGCAAGGCGGGTGGGTGAGGTTAGAGCAGGAGATCCGGGTTAGCCCAGCTCGGTCTGTCAGGGCCAGGGTGAGGGTGGCAGCGTGTGCCCAGCTGTGTGCTGGCAGCTGGACGTCCATGCAGGCACCCAGCTGATGTCCCCCGCTCAACCATGCGTCCCTGGGGCACCGGGACAGCGTCAGGGGTGTGCATGCCTGGGGGGACATTGCTGTGCACCGCTAACCAACCAGGCACGTGCTGGGCTGCTGCACCGCTGCTAGCTGGAAAAATTAACAGATAACTGGAGCCTGCGCAGCCCTCGTGGCGGGGACAGGCGGTGGGGGGGGTGTCTCCAGCAACACCACAGACATCCTGCCCCAGCACAGCGGCTGTAGTAGCCCTTTGCTTCCGAGCCACGACAGTTGTCTTCGTCATGCCCAATTAACCAGCCGTTCAGCAAGAGGCTGAAAAACCTATCACAAACAAGTTGCCTAAGAAAGGCGGCGTTTTTTCCTTTCCTTTTTTGGCTTTTCTTGGTAGACACAGCGCCGCAGAGGATTGTTTCTCTGCAATGGCCAGAGCTGTGCGTCGGTGGGGCTGAGCCTTCCCCACCAGACCTGCACAGCCACGAACGGTGCCACGTGCTCGAATGGCTGTGAGCTGGCAGGTGGCTAATGGCCTCACTCTTCATTTTGTCTGTTTTGTGTTGTTTTTTTTTTTTTTAATTTTAACACAAGCATCTCACATTTGCTAGACTCAAGCACCGCCCTCCCTGTGCAAGGTGGCCTGGGTTTGTCTTCCAGCCAGCTTCCCTTTGAGGACTGTCCTGGAAGCCCAGGAGGTCTCAGGGGACACCCCGGGCTAGGCTGGGGCTCAGGCTATGGGGCAGCTCAGCCGCATGGAGCGGGGGAGGTGGGAATCAGTTAAATTAACCCCTCTCTTTCCTTTGCATACAGGTCGCACTGCGCAGGCTGTTGCGGTCCGGGCCAAGGCGTTTGGCTTCAACGTGATATTTTATGACCCGTACCTGCAAGACGGGATAGAGAGATCCCTGGGAGTCCAGCGGGTCTACACGCTCCAGGACCTGCTCTATCAGAGTGACTGTGTCTCGTTGCACTGTAACCTTAATGAACATAACCACCACCTTATCAACGACTTCACGATTAAGCAGGTAATTTGCCTCGCGTGCACGACCAAGGAGAGCTCTCTGCTCTTCAGTGGGCAAACCCCGAGTGTTGGTGCTGGCCGTGGGTCCCTCTGTGGTCACGGCCACAGTAAGCCAGTGCCTCAGTGCCTATGGGCTACCTCCAAAATAGCTGAGTGCACCCAACAGCCCGTCTGTCACCCCCATGGTGTTTTTTGGGGGGGGGTAGCGTGCCACTAAGTAAATGAGCCCTACACGCATGGCGTGGAGGCAACGGCAGGAGCAGGGTTTTTTTTGCCGATACCAGCCAGAGCTGGGCTTTCTGTAGAAAACCCACATGCACCGGGATGGGGATTGCTCTGGGGCAGGAGCACAGCCACTCAGCACGAAAAGCGGGGTGCTGTCCCGGCCGGAGGCACCCCGGGGCACCTGCTACTGCATCGGGGCGGAGGTAGGAGCGGGTGACTGCACCGAGCTCACGCTCATCTCTGTCTCTCTCCGGCCGCCGTCAGATGAGGCAGGGAGCGTTCCTGGTGAACACGGCACGCGGGGGGCTGGTGGATGAGAAGGCCTTAACTCAAGCCCTGAAGGAAGGACGGATACGAGGGGCTGCGCTTGACGTGCACGAGTCTGAACCATTTAGGTAAAGCTCTGGCTTTTTCTTGGGCTGCCGTCCGTAGCGGCATGGCCAGGGGTATGCAACACCCACGCGCCTTGTCACACAACGCCAGCGCTGGGGGACAGTCGTGCTGGTTTGAGAAAAGGCCACGGCACCTTTGCAGCGTCCATCGGGTGTGGGCTGGCACTGGGGTTACAGGTGTTCGAAGGTCCTCTGGGAGCTTAGAACAAGCAATCGGCCCGTGTTTTAAAAAAAAACAAAACCAAAAAAAGCACTCGCTAGTGCACAAGAACAAATGTACTGTGTGAGTGTTGGGTATTTTTGCCTGCAGGCTGCTGCTAGCTGGGAAGGGCTCGGTTATAAGTGAGAGTGCAGCTCCTCTCACCCCAGATTGGGGATGGAGGTAGCACGAGTGGTTTGCTTGTGTTTTCAGAAGCAATTATTAAAGTGTGCCCCTACAGAGAGGGACCCGCCCTGACCACTCCCTCCCACGCTGGGCTGGGTGACCTGCAGCCTGTCCCTGCACCCCCGCACTGCTGCAGAGACCCCCCCCAAGGCGTTCATTCCATGGGAACGTCATGAACAACCACCCAGTAGGTTGTTTTTTCAGCCCTCTTGGCTCTTCTTTTCAGTGCCCTGCACTGGAGCCATGCTTTCTCCCCAGCATTTCCGTGGCCATTTTGGGCTGGCAGGATGCTGTTGGGCTCCTTCCAGCCCAGGTAAGGTGCTGGGGACTGCAGTTTGCATACACAGAGGGCAGACCACAGGCCTTTTGCCATTCATAACATACTTTATTCTCTTTTTAAACATCGACTAATCTTTCTTCTTTTTCCTTCCTGCTCCCAGTTTTGCTCAAGGCCCATTGAAAGATGCTCCTAATTTAATCTGCACTCCACACACCGCTTGGTACAGCGAACAGGCATCACTAGAGATGAGAGAAGCTGCTGCTACTGAAATACGGCGTGCGATCACAGGTACCCGGCCCCGCAGAGAAGCCGGGGTTAGCTCATGTGTGCGCCTGGAATGTGAGCCAGGAGGGGCAGAGACAGGGCTTCACCCTGCCCAAAGACAAAGGGATCTAACCCTGATTTTCTTCCCAGCAAAAGAGCTGGGAAACCAAACTTTACTATTCTGTCATTTGGGCATGTTTGTAGTTGGGTGAGGGTTTGTTGTGGGTTTTGTTGTTTTTTAAAATCAGTGGGGCACGTGCAGCATGGCACAGCCTAGTGTCCGTGACTGGGAAGGACAGTGAAGCAGTAATTGGTGCCCCTTTTAATGGTGCTAACTCAAAAGATGGTGCAGACCATAGCCGACTGCACGCCCAAAGCAGTGAAGGCACCCGTGTCCAACTCTTGCGGTAACTGAGCTTGCTCCAAGGTGGTGGTTACGATACTCCAGCAAATGCGTGGGTCTCTCGTCCTAAAAAAATCACCCTCCTTGTTAACGTGGAAGGCATAGCTTCGTGTCTGGCTAGCCCCTCCTTTGAAAGCAGTGGGCTCGAGGGAACAGCTTTCCTGAAAGCAGAGAGCTGGGACTGAGGGTAGGAAACCGGTCTCTAACCTTGCACCTCAGGACAGGCAAAACGTCCTTCTGGAACAAGGGATATGGGATTCTCCCCCCCACATCCTTTGCATTAACAAATACAGTGAAATGAAAAAATTGTAGCTTATTAGAGGGTGATAAAGCTAGGACCCGCCTGACACGTACTTACCTTTATTACCAACTCCAGGGCGCATCCCAGAAAGCCTAAGAAACTGCGTGAATAAGGAATTCTTTGTCACAACAGCTCCGTGGTCAGTAATAGAGCAGCAAGCAATTCATCCAGAGCTCAATGGTGCCACGTACAGGTAAGCGGGAGAACGGGACCACGGCAGCGGGTTCCCCCGCAGAGGTACGGTTTGGGATTCCAGCTATGAAGTGCGCGTGAAAGTCCAAGGAACAACTGCGGCATTGGCTCAGCCGGCAACTCTGAAATCCCCCTCCTTGGGGACTGGTGGGCACATTGCTGGGATTACTAACGCTGCTTGATGTAACCACGGGTTTATAAAGCCTCCTATTTATAGAGCCTTAATTCTGGTGGGAGTCACTTGTACAGCATCTCCGTAAGTGGCAGGACCCATAAACAAGCAAGACGTAACTTCTAAACTGAAGAAGCGAGTGCAGATTTGCTCTGCATTTCTGTCCGTGCTGTGAGCTTGGCCCAGCTTGTGGGTTAATGAGCCCAGGTAAAAACTCCAAATATAGGTCCATAGTCAGGTGGCCTAATTTCCACCTAAATCCCAGAGATTAGGGTTGCTTATTGCTCCACTTTGGACAGCTCAGAGGGCGCCGATAGCAGACATTAGGCATGAGGACTCAGCTGGAGCATGGCACATCACCACTGCCAAAAATACTCCGAGATACAAAAAAAAAATCCTGCGGGGCACATCAGGTCGCGTTACAGGGCAGAGAGAGGCAGAGGCACGTTCGGCAGTGGAGCCCTTGAGAGGGCAAGGCCCCGCCTGCGGGTCACAGGCAGCGATTGCTCGCTTTGACCAGCAGAATGCATAGACTGGAACATCCCGCCCTGGTGAAAGCGTCCCCCTTGGTCCTGCTCTCGACTCCTCCGAAGCACGTGGGCAACGCCACTACCCTGAGAAGAAGCCTTGGCTTCCCGGCTTAACCTCTGCCTCTGCAGGGTGCTTCATCCTTGCTAAGCTCCTCAGGGCCTTGGTGCCCCTGTAAGCTGGCAGCTGGGGTCAGCTCAGCACCTTCACGGGCAGGTAAAACCTCCCATCCCCTCCCGGCTTCCCCCTCTGCCTTTCCCTAAGGCGATGGTGGGGGCAGGGAAGTGCTTGTGCTTGGGGCCCTCGGTCCCCACACGTCCAACAGAGCTCCAGAGGGTTTTGGCCTCGTTGCCCCCACATCACATCTTCCCTGTGGACAGCTCAAGACATTTGCATTTCTTCTCCTTTCTCAAACTCAGTGCCATTTCTTGGAATACGTGTAACTCACCCTGCCCTTAGAAAGAGAGGTGGACTAGATCCAACCCCATTTTTCAGCTGTGCTCTCTGGTTACATGAGGAAGAAGATGCAGCTCACCTTCCGTAGCGGGAAAACTTTACAAACCGGCTGTAGGTGTTCAAAGGCATTCATGCGCAGGGATGATTTAAGTCAGCATGCTAGCGTCTGGCATTTCAGAGAGCATTTAAGTTGATTCCTTACCCAATTTTTCAAAAGCGAAAGGCTTCCTCAAGGTTGAACCACCTGTTAGAAGGTACAGAACAAGACGCAGTCCCGCTATTGTAGTGGATGCTTACCCAAGACCCAGCAGCATTGGTTTAACATTGAGCTGTCCCTTGTAATTTAAAAGGAAGACCGAACTCGGCTCTAGTAGAGCAGTGGAATCTCTTTGCTGCTCATTTTCTCCATGGCCTCTGCAGTGGTGGTTGCGTGATTGACACTGTCTGTGGCAAGCTCTGACGTGACAAACCTGCCTCTCTCTGTCCCCTCTCCCAGGTATCCACCTGGGATGGTCAGTGTCGCACCGGGAGGAATACCGGCAGCTATGGAAGGCATCATTCCCGGCGGCATCCCTGTCACTCACAATCTTCCCACAGTGGCACATCCTTCCCAAGCTCCATCTCCTAACCAGCCCACAAAACACGGGGACAACAGGGAACATCCCAACGAGCAATAGCAGCTAATTTAAAAATCATTCAATAAACTTAGGACCAAGAGACATTGGAAAAGAAGTTATACATGAACTAAAAAAGAATTTGATACGAAATTTGTAATGTTGATTTTGGACAGACGCATCATTGATGTTCCAGTGTTAATGACAAAGTGATAGCAGTCAAGACTGGGGAGAAGCCCTGAAGAATTCACCTGCTTACTGAAGCGCTGAAAACTAGGATGTGATACATTAATGATCAACTTCTGTTACTGTGTGTTAAGTTTCCTTCATCTGTGCATCAATCACATGAATAAAAGTAGTTTGGGTTTTTTTTTCCCCCCCCTCAATTCCTTGGGAAGGACAGGGCTTCTGCACCTGTTTTCAAACCACTGCATTAAGCCATCTTTACAGAGTTAACATAGAAACGTTAGAGGAAACCATTATGTGGCTTCAGCCCTTTCCTTACTCTTGTATCTGGTTACCTCTTCTAATGGGAGGCATCAGTACTGGCTTAGAAGTGGAAGGAAAAAAAATAATAATCCTTTTTGCAGTCTCACAGGGCCAGTGATGTGTAACAGAAGTTCTCCTGCCAGGTTTAAGTTCTAGCCATTCCAGCCGGGATGCGTGGCACAGGGAGGGCAGAAAGGGCTTCTGGCAACGGCCGCTGCCCTCCCAGGCTAATGAAAAAACAAACTGCCAGTCTCTTCTCTGCCCAATACACTGAATAAAGTAGCTGTGCATTCACCTACGCCCTGCAATGATGCAAGAAAAAAAAAAAAAAAAGAAAAAAAGAAAAAAGAAGAAAGTATTAAGTTTCACACACTATTTGTACTCAAATATATTTTCTCAGTTTTAAATCTGCAGCTATTTTATCAAGTGGAAAAAGTCTTGAGCTGGAAAGGGTTCAAGAATAATGTTGCATTTCCTTATGTCTCAGGAAACACTTTTTATGGTAACTTGTCAGACTGTCTATGAACAAAACCCACTTTTTTAGACATTGATAAAAGTCTTCTTTTCTTCACGTGATATTTTATACAAGAACACTTCAAAATGTGTTACTAGATGTGACTGATTTTAACAAATCCTATTAGATTTGTATCAACTAGTTACATGTTATATTCATAGTCTTTTGTGAATCATCGCCTTTTTGTTTTAAAAAGATGGCCTATTTTGAGCCTTTGTATGGGTACATTCCTGTTTCTGTGACAAAAAAAAAAAAATCTTAATCTGTCCCAAACAGAAAAAAAAAAAAAACCAATGGCTATCAGAAGTATGTTTTGTTTTAGTGTGTTACCGTTCTTGTATTTGTTTATTGTAAAGGTGGACATTTAGCGTTCGGTGCAGTTTTCAATAAAAAGTGATAAAATTTCTATAATTTCTGAAAGGTACGAGCTCGCGCTGCAATCTGACTCATGCTTCAAGCTGAAGACACTGAGAATGCACCGTAAGGTACAGAAATGTAACTCTGGTCACACTGTGCCCTCCTCCGAGGCCGAGTAAGATTTCACAGAGGAGAGCAGGTGAGTTTTCCTCACGCCTGACTTCCAGCACTTGAGCAGCAACTGGGACCCGCTGGTGTCACGGTCAGCAGGAGGGTGACGCTTAGAGAGCCGGCATCAGCATCGGCCGAGGATCTGCCCTTGGCTTCCTGCAACTGGCTTTGAGAAACGCAGTAGGAACTCGGTTCAAGCTTGCCGAGCGCAGGGCCGTTTTAAAATTGCACTGCTGGGAAACGCTTGCTGAATTTAGTTTGCTATCCAGACTTTCAGGTGGTGCTGTCCTGTAAACTTATTTATAAGCTGTGAATATTTAAATCGAGTGGGACATTATATGCAGTCCAGGTCGAAAAAGATCACTGTGGATTCCATTAAGCTACAAAGGCAGCTACACCTCAACATTTTTTGTACATCCTCAAGAAATGAAGCATTAACAAAGCACTAGGGAACAGAGCTGGAAACATGCTTGCGAGATGCTAGCAGCCTCAAGCCTCGCTAGACCAGAGGTCCGTTCTTCTGTCTCCACCCCGTCTTTCACGCTGCATCAAAGAGCACCAGCACACACGGCGTTGGATGGGGCAGAGAGCTTGGTCTGGAAAGGGACTAAAAAAAAAAAGCTGAAACCAAAAAGTGTCTAGGTTACAAAACTCTGTATTTTGTTTGCTTTAAATTAAACTGAAAACTAGTTACCAGCTTCAAACACATTAAAAGAGAGGTCACCTTTTATAGATTGTCAGTGATCAACATAGCTCACCAGTGATTATCCGTGACCACCACAAGGAACCAGGATGATAAAACAGGTTAGTTACAGAGAAGGTATTTGGGAAACACTGAAATGACGGTAAAAACCAAGAGGAAAACATTAAGGTTTAGAGTTGTCTGAAAAATTAAACTAGCTCTGGTACTGTGATTTGTTTTTAAATAAGCAGTTTCATCTCAGATGGGTGCAAGTACTTCCCTGTGTCGCAGGATCTCGCATGCCGGTGGTTCCTCAGGCATCCGCCGCCAGCAGCGGACTCTGCACCAGGACAGCGACAGGCTTAGTTCAGACCCCACAGAGAACGGCAAATGCTGTAGTTTTCATCCAACACCCAACCTCCCTCTCAACCAAAACCCAAGGACGGATGCGAACGTCGGCAGACAGCTTCTACCGAAGTGCCACAAGCTCAACAAGGAGTTCCCAAGAGTTACAAACCAAAGGACACGTTTCTGTAACAGGCTGCAGTTTTAGAAGTTCCCCTCCGCTGCCGCGTTTCAAGCGCCTGCAGCGCAGACGCCAGCGAAACGCGCAAAGAGAAGACCCGTGGAAGCAGAAAGGGAAGAGTATCATCGCAATTAAGATACGCCGAAGCACCGGGAAGCGGCACGCTGCAACTCTCAAATGGAAAATTATTGGGCAAAGAAATGGGAGATAAACGGTTGCTGCTGAGGACCTGTGCTGTTACTTTGCCGACAGCCATACCACTGTTGTCACTCTCAAGGACAGCAGGCAGTGAGTCTCCCCACTGATGACGGATGTCAGAGCAGCTTAAAACAAGCAGCTTGAAGGTGACAGACACTAAATAAAACCTAAAAAAAAAAAAAAGAGGTTAAGGGAAGTTACTGAACGAAAGCGGGGGGGGAAGGAAAAGCAGCAATTAAATAAGGGTCTCTAAATGCACACAAACCAATTTTGTTAATGGAGTAAACACAATCTAGTAACACTTGCCATAAGCCATGCAGCAGAACTTTGAAAGAATCCAGAATTACTAAATTTTAATATATTAAAAACAAAAGAAATACAAGGATTTTCACTGAGGAATTCATAAATAAAACCAGAAAAAACGACCAGATGTAAAGGAGGTAGCAATGAAAAGCCAAGTTCTGTACTAGGAAAGCGTGTGCTGCTGCGAGCAATAATGAGGAAAGTAACACTGAGAAACCCAATCTTATATATTTATATATATGTACTTGGCTAAAAGAGCAGAACTTGCTGACAAGCTGCAAGGTAGCATTTGCAAATTAATCTCAGTATTTGTAAACTTTCAAGTATGTCATTCAAGGAGAGTACCCATGAACATACACTGACCACTGTGCTAGCACAAAGCAGGAGTTTGCATCTCTTTAATCTACAGGTACATGAGGTTTGGATTACTTTGATTCTGAAAAAGATACTTCATCAGTTCCGAAATGACCTGTGAAGCGTCTTAACCTGAACATACCATTTTACAGCACATCGGAACAAAACAATAATGATCAGGAAAGCCAAGAGCTCTGGAGTACCAGGACTGTCCTCTCGTACCAGAACTAGATAAATATCGGAGAGCACAGTGCATGCTTCTGAAAAAAACAGCTGAACTGACTGCATGGTGAACTTCCACTTGCTATGGTGAAGTGCTGGCTAGGGACGGGCATCGTCGGGCCACAACGCAGGCTGCCCACGTACAGCAACGGGAGATGAGGAAAGGCGTGCTCATCGAATTTGGCTCAAGGTAGACTTTCACATTGGTTATTCTCCCCATGTTACAAGGAAGCTTTTACTTCCCTAAACAGAACAATACTGCGGAAAGCAAGGATGGGGGTGGGGGGATATTAAAATTCTGCACAGCTTTTTGCACACCCCTTGAAGTAGCCTACTGAAGGGAGGAGCTTATCCTTTTGTCCATTCAAAGGGTGCTCTGCACAGGGAAGCCAGTCCTGGGTAAGCTAGGATCTGAATTTACAGCAGTCAGGCTGCTGAAAGAGAACTTCTAAAGCTGGCATACTCAGTCCTGAACGAGAAGGACCTCCAGAAGCGTACTGGGTTACACCACGACAGACAAATGATGCCACGGTGCAGGCCAACTCGGGTGATGAAAATTCTCATCCCAGCTTACTCTGCGTTCAGTTCCCCTGACAGAAAAGCTTTATGTCCTCAGCTAGACAAGGTATGAAAGGATTTCACTACAAGGTAAGAAAAAGGATCAAAAAAAAAAAACCAAAAAAACAAAAACCCAAAACCAATTTAGAAAGCAAGCTTGAAACAGGACCATATGCTTGTGAAGAACCTCTTTAGTATCTGCTGTTTGCCTGTTTCGTTCAGGTAAATCATACATACATTGCAGAGAAGCATGCATTCTTTTACCTGAAAATTTGTGCATGCACCAATCAGAGGAGATCTAATGGCCAAAAAGAGGTGAAGACATTTCATAATAAACCTCGATGGAATCCGTGATGGGAAAATTGCTAGGTTAATACAGTACTTCATTATTTCTATACTTTTGGTGTTGTCACCAAGTTTATGTAGGAGTTGTGCACATTTCAACACCATCTAAGCAGCATTTGGAAGAAAAAGCAGCAAGTTCCTCAGGGTTTCCATAGCTCTGAACTACATAAAAATATGTACTATGGGGCTTCTTTCCAACTTCTAATTAAAACAATTTCATCTCCTGCAAAATTCCTTATTCAATCACCACACCATCAAAGTGCTTTTCAAGACAACCTGAATTGCACTGTATATGTAAAAACTGGCATTAACCTTTAGTGTTTAAGTGAGATTTTTAGATAAACTTTATCCATTACAGGTTACATGGCTAAAGTTATCAAATATAATAAAATTTCTACTGGAGAATATACTCTGAACTTACAATCTTAGGAACTTACATAAGTTTAAGTATGGCCACATCAATCAACATGCAAGAAATTCCCAGGTTTACATACTGAGAAATATATAACAGTGCTTTTAAAAACAACTGTAGCATAGATTCTTCTTTTTAATTAGAACTGCCAAGTGTGTTCTCACTAGATTTAACGACCAAGGAGTAACCCTTTAAAAAGGTGTTTTTTCATTTGCAGCAATGTTTAAGTTGATGAAAGAATAAATGATTAAATAATATATCGTTTGTATCACAGCAAGACGGAGTTCTGACAATATGAAATTCTCAATCATGTCCGAGTTCTCAAATTTCACACAGTTTTAGTATATGCTCACTGGAATAAAACCCCTATACTTTAGGTCACTTCTCTGAATAAATATTCTTATGTATACTGAAAGGAATCTATTAACTATTGTAAGAATAAAAAAAAAAAAAACCAAAGCAAAAAACCCAAAACACTTTTCCAGGAAACAAATCATTTCACTCAATGAAAAATTTAGCTTCTCTTCCAGTTTGTTCCATAGAGTTTAGATTTTATTACATGGGCACAGCAGTAACTAAAATATTAGTGAAATAATGAATGTATTTTTGCTTATGACTTGCTGTGGATATTTTGTGCAAACAAAAAAAAACCCTCAATCTGACCTGGGCACTAGTGAGATTTCACATAAAAGGGCCTTTCACGGAAATGTGTCAGAGTATCTAAAAGGTGATGCAGAATACCAAGTTCTACTGTAAAAGAATCTCGGAGGGAAGAGATATCCATCTAAACATGTGCTTTCATAAGTGCCCTTATTTGAAAAATTTCTTTGCAATAATTAAGATGCTGGTATACTTTTCCTATTACACAACCTCTTACACAACCACATGCGGTACATTTATAGACAGATTTACAACCAGAAAGAAAAATGTTTTTTTCTGTCTTGATAATAAAATTAGCTGTTTTTTGTTTCTTTTTCTTTGTTTTTATACAAACGGTAGTCCAGCCCATTTCGCTCTCTTCACGCAGCAGATGAGCTTCTAGACTCTCCCCATGCTGGTTAGAAAAATCCTTTACAGCATGTTTTCCCTTAGAATTGGGTCGTTCCACAACGAACTGCTAGAGCAGAACGCCAACTCCACGTCCGACACTCTGTGCTGGTAATTTTCTTTTCAGTTTCTCATCATCATTCATCATCATCATCCTCATCTTCCTCACCATCGGAAAGGGATGTACAAGGGCGGATCTGTCGGTAGCGATCGAGCCATTTCTCTACCATCTGGGTGACCAGCGGATGATTGCGCCTACGAGAGCTTTTCTGCATCGCAACGAGAACCCCTCCTTCTGTCACACAGCAGTCCAGCCACTCCCGAAGCAGCTTTTCTTGCTGCTCCTCGTTACCTATCTTTGGGGGACAGAACACAGCTTGAGAATGAGGCAGAATTACCGTACTACTTCACCACAGCCAGGCGTCTCCGAAAGCCAAACTGATGCACACTGCATTTTCAACCAAAATTTGAAGGCTCTGGCAATATTCTCCAGCTATTCTTCCCTTCTAAATTTTTCAGATGTGTATTTCCAATATAGCCTTCCAATATTTCTATTATTTGTGAGCAACTAATTATTTATGGTAGGCACCATATATAAGGAGGATCCTAAAAGAGCCTTCTGGCTTTAACAAAGCAGTTTTTAGGAGTCTAGCAGTTTGACACGAAACACTTCCTCTTGTAAGACATAAAAAATGTTGTGGCTTGCTGAAAAAATATCCCTCTCTAGGCTTAAAGCCCATACTTTTTCTCCCTTATCTACAGAATGCCCACTTTTTGCAATTACTTCAGGTTTTCCAACCCTCCCTTCCCCCACGTACAGACTTTACTGAAGTTGTTTCCCTGTATTTATCACAGTTATTAAAGAAGAAACAAGTTGAGTTTTGTTAGAAAGAAGAGGTACAGTATGCTGTAACTACTAGCCAATATTTGTGTTGCATTTTTTAAAAAAAGGCGTATTTCAGTCTCACATTAGTGTCCGAATCCTTATTTCTGGGTCCTTTTCAATGTATGCTTGTATTCACATGCAGAGTGAAGTTACATTCAATTTACAGAGCTATAAATAAGCATCAAATTTGTGGGAAAATATCTTTCAGAATCACCTCAATAACAGGAGGGAAGGGAGCCGTATTAATTAAACAGAACAGCATACTCCCCATAATTCTTTGAACTGCAAAAACATATGGGGCTAGAGAGGTTGCCGAGGCCACAGCTTAAATAAGCAGCTGTGACAAAGGCTACCAGCTACACAGCCATTTCTTACCTCTTGAGCAGAAAGGAAGTGAATGTGCAATAATTTCCTCTCGCTATCCACCAACGGTAGAAAAGTAACAGTAATATCATCATCAGTGTTCAAGTTAGCACCAGCACCTCGATTGCCATAACCATCGTTCTCCATGGCAACCAGCGCAGAGAAATGGCCCCTTGTGTAGCCCAGAGCAATAGGACTTTTCCAACAAAAACTCTGTTCCCATAACAAAGGCAAATACACACCTACGACAAATTAAAACAAAGGGTAAGACTCAGAACTGTCATGTTCAACAACAAAGAATCTTGATACAAACCTGTCGCTTTTGGCTAAACACAGTTAACGGCAGCACATTAACAAGCATTTAAAACATACTTGGTTTGGTCTACACTAATACAGGTCACACTTTTCAGTACAGCTAGTTATTATTAGACTAACATGAGATTAGTCAAGTATCTCCGCAACTGTGCAAGTTTAGACATAAAGCCATTACAATTACAACCAATACCACTTTACCACTGCCCTAAAATCTATGGGCTATAGTGTAGTGATGAACAAAAATAAGGTTAGAAAAGCAGTCTTATGGTTGGTAACTCCTCTTAAAATAAAAGAAAAAAAACAAACCATACAGAAAGAAAATCAGATTCTGCATCACAGAAATAAAAGCTAGTCAGATGTCTATTTTTACCAGAACAAAAATTCCACCATCTGCTTACAAAACTTATTATTAAAAGAATTTACTGCACTAAGTGTTATTCAGCACCTAAGTATGTAGCCCATACCAGAAACAATGGGACTTCTCATAAACATTGTATTAATAGATTAAATAAACCCACATCAATTATGCATATCTAGTCTCCAAAAAAAAAAAAAAACCAACCCCCAAACAAAAAAACCCAAACACTGAAGAGCAGATGCTATTTTGTTCAGATACAACAAATTACTGATGTCACAGATTCCGAAAGAAATTGCACTTTTTCTCCCCACCATTTTTAGCAGTAAAGACAGTAATTTGCTTGAGGTGCATGAAATCACAAAATAAAACTAGAACTCCTTTCTTCTAGGAACATAAATAATTCTTGGTGTGTACTGCTGCAAGACAACTTAAGCAAAAGCATGCCTTACCTTGTGACAGTTTAAAAATAGCCACGCATAAACTTAAGTGCACATGTAGCATAGCAACCTTTCATAGTACAGCTACTGCCAGTAAGTTAGGAACAGACACTGCAGCAAAACAAGGCACTTCACTTCTCCAACATCCATGCAGATGGAAGGGCAAGGCTAAAATGGAAATCTGAGGCAGGGGGTGGTCTTGGAGGTTTTCCTTAAGTTTAGAACTCATCTGTCTTTGCTGCAACAAAAATCAGGGGGGCTGCCAGTAAATACTTGTCCCTTCCCCCCTCCCCATTCTTGAATTACCAATCAAGAAATATCTGAAGTCTCTCCATTTGTTTTAGATTAAGATTCACACAAGTTTTTACAACATCTAGATCTAAGGACAAATCCACTTAATACCTTCTCGGCACTCCCTTCCTCCCATCCTCATGACAATGAAGTCTCACTGTAATTCAACACTTAAACACAAAAGATGCAGAACAAGGGGTAAGTGTTAACCAAAAAATTCAAGCCTTTACATGTAGGGAGAGAACCCAACATCTGGTCAAAATTCAAAGTTACACTGAAAAAAACATACTAACAGCCAAATGTAACGCAGTCCCTCAATTCCTGGAAACTCTTTCTTCATGCACACTCAGAGAAATAAATTCATAAACTTTTCTCCAATCTTTAGTCTCAAGCATCGGCAAAACAATCAAGCAGCAAGGGTTGGAAACTGATTTATTAATATCGTGTGCTTCATTTAAATATGATGGTGCCATCTATATACATGTTGGTTAGGTTACCGAGGCCTTTCAGCACTGGCAGCATCTGCACCCTCAGGATGACCGCTTCCCCCTCTTCTTCCACAAGTTACGATCACAGAGATACATCACGC
>JAVKLA010000093.1:38617824-38632353 GCA_034782735.1 Sagittarius serpentarius | reverse complement strand
CAGAGATACATCAGGTGGTCTCCTCCTTCCACTCACGAACCGCGCCAGCTCCTCAGCACACTTACACTAGCGTGGTGGGCTGACCTTGGCTAGCTGCCGGGTACCCACCCGGCCGCGCTCTCACTCCCCTTCCTCAGCAAGATGGGGGGCGGGGGGGGGGGAAACCAACGACAAGCTTGTGGGTCAAGATAAGGACAGGGAGATCACTCACCAGTTACCATCACGGACAAAACAAGATACACTTTGGGGAAGTTTAGTTTAATTTATTACCTATTAATACAGACAGTTAATGCCCTGCTGCCCCAAACTGGTAGATTTTGGCCCCAAGCACAGAAATCACTGACAAGCAAAGGGTATCATCTCTACAGACTTCTCATGTCTCATCTAACAACGCAGAACTCCTGCGTCAGGCATAGCTACGTGACCTTTCAGGAGTAGAACTAATCTGTTTGCCTTGACATAATCTCCACATCGAAATTCAGCAACTTTTTGGAAATTTTTTTCATCATTTTATCTTAGTAAAAAATCCACACTAATAATTTCCCCAAGACAAAAGGATGTGTTACACTTTCTACTTCTCAAAATTATGTGATGAGCTCCACAAGAAGGGAATTTCAAGCATTACCAGGAAGCATATCTAGTGCTCTTAAGATTTACGAAAGTCACAGAATCATAGAATTGCTTAGATTGGAAAAGACCTATAAGATCATCTAGGCCAATCGTTTAACCTCACACTGACAAGTCCCCCACTAAACCATGTCCCTAAGCACTACACTACATGACTAATGATGTGACTAATTGACATAAGTCAATCTGATATAAATTGAGAAGGTAGTGTAAAAACAGTTGACATGCACACACGCTACAGAAAGTGAAGAGTATGGGCTAACACCTGTCCTGGAAGCCATCCACATAGGATGTCAATTCTCCAACCCAATCTGATGATAATTTCAGTCAGTCACCTTTTTTCCTGTTTCATTTTAAAAGCTGTATATTCATGCCACTAAATACCTGCAGCTAGACCAGGAGCGTACTTGAGGCTGAGTAAATGGATCTTTCATGTAGAAGCCTTAATATTTAAAGAAGCATTAACAGTCAGTTGCAATCTAGGAAACAAGGAGGCTGTCACTTACGGGATTCACAGCCATTACAGCAAGGATGCCAAGTTGGAACAAGGAATCCCTGGAGTAAAAAATTCTGATCAGGGAGAAGATTTTGGGGGTGGACAGGGGGTTTACCGTACCTTTCCAAGGTGCTACAAACTGAACTGTGATGTTAAGTAAGCGTTAAAAAAATTCATTTCCCCATCTCTATTATAACCTGCAATCCTTCCTTCTTTTTTGGTGAATGTGATCTTGCTATATAGCAAGTCAGTGAAGCCCGAGCACTCCTCAAAGCTTCACCGAAAGGGCATGTGCTAAGCAAAGCTCACATGTAAGGAGACTTGCCTTGGCAGCCCACACCACCCTCAGTCCGACGGCTGTTCGGTTTCAGCTGTGCTGCTAGCATTTAATTAGCACACATTAACCACAAAAATGTGGTTGGACAAGGACAGAAGTAACTCCAGGTAATTTGACACAGGACTCCTCAGTTCACCTGTTCACAGTGTTGCGTGTTTCTATGGATGGATGGATGCGGCTTGTGGCAAGCAAATAACAAGTCATAAATATTTGTCTAAATTCCTGGAAACACATGTCTAGTAAAAGGTTGTCCCAGACACCCAGTTACCTTCTGGTTCACAGAGCAAGAAAACAATTTCAGCATATTTAGGCCACGTAACACTTGTCTGCCTCAATGCCCAATCTATAAAATAAAAACATTTTGCAAACCATTCAGCCTTTGAGTTAAAAGCAACACAAACCTGAAGCGTCAGATCTATATCACATGAGTAACTGTTCTTTCCCAGTCTATCCTTTCATCACCTCAAATAAAAGGTAACATGTAACTACAAAGAGCACTACATTTATATACTCTTCAAAAAAGTATTTCATTTCCTCACATAAAGCAGTTTTGTAAGTTTGGGGTAGTGACAAGCCAAACAGCTTTTCAGATTTTCTGAAGACTCAAAATCGTTACAATAGGTTACACACTTGACATTAACGCCACAGCTTGGAGTTCTTCTGTACATTATGGGTTTGCCTCCTTCCAAAGTTCGTGTACTTTTTTTTAAAAATCACAAAAAGAGCTGTTTCGGGAAGTCCTCTACCAAGCTATAAATAAATAGTGATGTATTGATAAAAACAAGTGTAGGGTAGTCATCAAGCAGATACGCTTGACCCCGGGAAGATGGGCCGGGAAGATGGGCCATGGGCAAAACAAACGCCCTAACACCCTGTAATACAGCCGCAGCGCCTGATCAAACAGTTCTTTCCACATGGGTTTTGTTTACTGCTGAGCATGTACAGATGCTCCCAATCCCCTCTTATGTTAGCATGCAATACAGAATAAAGTTGCCCAAATGCGTATTTGGCTTGCAAAATTTACAAATCTACAAACATACGTCTAAGCAAAACTGGACTGAGTCAGCTAAACATCTTCGTATTTATCTTAAGGACAGTTAGGCTGTTTGCTCAAAAGACGAGGAGAAACAGTCAGAAAGAACCTGATCCAGCTATGCAAAATTGTAGTACTGCTTGAGAAATAGGTCAGTATTTGCATCACACTTGCTGTAAAGTGTGAATTACTGAAACACAGATAAATTTTAAACACTTCCTTTTAACTACATCATGGAATTCACTTCTGCAAAAAGTGAGATTTACATTATCAGTCGACCAGTACTTTGTAATCATAACTAAGTTACCTAATCTTATACCTCACATCGTAACTGTTGGTAGAGCATTTATGAACAGAGTTCCTTCCTTTTCAGCATCCACACCTACATTCAAGTTGCCGCCTCTTTTACTTTAATTGACTACAAAAAAGCCCAAATTTATCCTTCTCCCCCCTACTTCAGTTTCTCTACCCTTCTTTGTACACCCTTGCCTCTTGCTTAAAGGGTGGCTGCTTTTCACTGCTCTTAAGGGCTGCTTCACGAATCGCCTCCTGCGGTGCTGCGGAGCGACAAGGCATGCCCCTTCGTCCTGAAAGGGCACCCAGTACCACTGTCGCTCTGGTGAGAAACTACACCAATGCAGACACCTTCTGCCTGCTTCGCCCCCAACTCTGTAAGCCTCCTTCAGGAAGTGCTAAATACAATTTAGCTTCTAAAATGAAGATTTACAGCCATTAGTACCACAAGCGAATGGAATTTCAAATTCCATTTATTAAGCCTCTTGTGTCTTACAGCAGTACAAACCACACAACTTTTGGTAAGTTTTCACAATTAGAATATTTTATATAAATTATAGACTAAAGGCATGTTGAGTGGAGGTCAAAACACATTTTTACTGTGGCTACAGGCAGCATGCAATTAAAAACTGCAAGTTTTGAAGGGACTGTTTTGTTCTTTTTAACAGCTAATGAAAATTTACCTACAACATAATTCCATCCTCTTCCAGCTAGTAGCTTGATGTCACTCTCCTTTCAACTCTTTACGTTTATGATTTATAGCAGAACCCTTTTTAAAGGTTAAATTTGAAAAACTCAAGGCTTACCTTGAAAGCGGGTATATCCTAATGTTTCTCCTCGGAAACTCTTATAGTATTTTACTCCATAAACTATAATTGGTCTTCTAAGAATATGTGCAAGTACAAAAATGTGTGTCTGCTCCAAACTCGCTCCAGGCTGAACCAAACACAAAGAAAGACATCACTTAAAATTTACCATTCTCTACTTTGAAATTTGAAAAACAGTCTCCAAATTCAGACAGAAAATGCTTTTAAGAGTGATCTAGCTTTGAAAGGAAAAACGAAAGGCTGGAAAACTATTACATATCAGTTGGAAATAAGCAAAAACATTTCAGCTTGCACAAGAACTTCATCTGTCAGTAGTAATTCTTTGTCCTATTCCCCAGATTCAATCTAAAATATTTCATTCCCCAGTTAAGAAGCAAAACTCTACATAATGTTTAGTCTAAAAATAATTCACCCGCCTGCAGACAGGTTAAGGTAAATACCTTTTGATGATAGGAAAAGAGCACATCCAAAACAGATCACAAGAAAGTAACATCAAAATTGTGTTTACACTTTAAAAGAGCAGCTAAAAGTATTCCTATAGTTGGAAGCTTGTAAGAATGTAAATCTCATTTTGGAGGGGAGTTATAAAATATCAACTTGCTGAAGGTTTAGGTAGGGTAAGCTTACAGATTTGTAGGTACGTTTTAGGAGGCAAGTGTTGCAAGAGCTAGGAGGCAGGACATTAAAGGGACAACTAGGTATTAGTTTATTCTCTACAGACTTCACTCTGTCACCAAAAGAGCCACACTTTTTTGTACTGTACTGCTTAACGGTAAGATCAAAAATTAGAATTTTAAAGGATCCTTTCCATCTTGGCAGAAGAGTCTACCCAGTAATACTTTACGATTGCTGGCTTAAGAGGAATGTTTTCCTTTATACATGAAAACTCTTACTCCTGAACAACACTTTGAGTTCCTGAAATTTCTTTTCAGAGGTTACAATATCCTTTCTAACAGACGTTTTATAAAGAAGTTTTCTTACCTGGCTCGCAAGAGAGAGTATGAATGCCCAGTCTTCCTGCCACTGTTCCTCTCGCAATGAGAAATGTAAACCAAAGCTTTGGGAATACCACGATTCCCACTCTTTCCAGCGTGTATAAAACCTAAAATTTTAGAGAGAGAAAAAGAGTGACATTTACTCAACCACCATATACCTGTGAGCAATATTCAAACCTTTTAATCCTTTATCCCAAGGAAAGAATGGGGAAGAAAAGAGAGCATATGTCAGGGAAACTGGATTCTGTTTTGGCTTTTCATCTTCAGGAGACTCCATGTGGTAATCCTCATTTAAGAGATCACTTGGGATTGCAATGCCTACAGCAAACATGCTGTAATAGACGGAAGTTCCTAACAGTCTCCTGGCTAGTTTGATACTTCTTGTAATAGGTTTTATGAAGCCTTATTTAGGAATATTTAAGTGTTGATGTACAGGGAACATAACTAAGACATTCCATTTCACATAACAGGAGTTGCTCATTGTTCTGGCACAAACAATACAGGTATTCTCTATTGCTGACCATATCACGATCCAGTTAACTCCAAAGTACTTGCATACAAACTTCAAATAGACAGCGGTTAAGAGACAGAATCTGTTTTATACCAGTTTTTGGAGCAAAGAGTATAGTAATCTCAGATTAGGTGGAATAGTTATAAAGCAGCGTGGATAAGAGTCGAATACAGAAAGTGGGATTAATCCGATTTATACTGGAAGTTTTAAAGTCACAGGATTTCTATTTTCCTGTTTAAATTAAAATGAGCATTTTTGTACACTAGTTTAGTCCTAATGTTTTATCTTTTTTAATCAATTAAAAAGAAAAATGACCTACACATTAAAAAGCAGATGCTGGCTTTTTAAAATTTTAAACTCAGTCTGATCACCACAGTATGAAAAGGCCACAACTTCATATTAGGAACACGGGTTTAGTGAAGAGTGCTAAGCCAACTTTTCAACAATGGCCTTTACTGTGAATACAAAGAAACCATTCTGAAGTTCAGCTTATTAAAAAAAGTCATGGAAATGAACTCATTTAATTAAAATCTGAGAAAATTAACAGACAGTGAGTATGTGTGGAAGAAACCTTTCCTGTGCTTTCAGTAAAGATGTAATCATCCTAAAATCTTGGTGTATATAACAGCTGTCACCAACCAGGCTGACTTTCCCAAGTACAGCTAAAACCTTTGCATGGGTTAAAAGACCTATTAGTAAGACATTTCGATAGGTCTGTATGCTCACTCACAGTAATATATCTACAGGGAATCTTCCAGATCTATCTACATTCCAGTTTCTATCCAAATAAAATCAATTTCCTCCATCTTTGCAGCTGATAGATATTTTGCCTGTTTTCCCCTCAAAATCTCTAACCCAACAGCTTGTGCTAAATGAATTAATTGCCAGGTCTCCCAAAAGAACTTTAATCAAATTCTGCTTAAAAAAAATAAAAGAAGGCAGCGGGGTGAAGGGAAGGAAAGAAAAGGGGGTGGGAAGGGGAAAAAGAAACAAAAAAAAAAAAAAAAGAGGGGAACAAAAGAAACAGGGAAAAAAAAAAAAAAGAAAAAATGAACTACCCCCACAAAAGATCTACTGTGAAAATGTCTTCCTAAAGCAATTTCTTCCTTGAGTTAGACAGCCACAGACACAGTTATCTGTAGATGCTCACAGGAGGTAGCTTTGTAGACAGAAGTCAAGGCTCGAGATGTTGATCTCATTTAAAACAAACTTTTCAGTTCAAACAAGAGAACTGAATGCATCCGTAAAAACAAGAACAACAAAAAGTCTGAAAGCCAACTTAGGGCATATGCCCATTCTCCAACAAAAGCTAACAGTGGAATACAAAAAGGGACAAATGAGAACACACTTTTGAGTAAAATAAACAAGTGTAGTCATTTAAAAGGTGAGTGGAAAAGACTCCACAGGCCAGAGCCTCTGGGAACTTCCCTACTGAGCTTTTTCTGAGCACCAGACACTAGACTGCCTCTAGTAAATAGATTCTTCTTTGTTCAGCATCTAAACAAACATAACAAGGCCAAATGAGTTACGTGAGTGTTCTGTGTCTGACTCTAGAAATACCTCGTTTTAAGTGTCCTTGTGAAGGCTCTGAAGAACAATTCCACCAGATAAAAATTTAAGCATACTGTTGTTGAGACTAGTGATTGCGTTTCAAAGCCTTTTCCTTCAGCAACTATCATTAAAGCCAGTGATGACGATGTCACTTCCTATCTGCTGCATCTCCTAGCCCACAAATTTAAAAGTAAATATATCTTCCCACATAGAATCTATACAGCAAATATAGGATGTACAGGATGATCAATTTACAATAGAACTTAACTAAAAGACTTCTCACACCCTCAATCTGGATTTTCTGAAACGCATTATGACTCAAGTCTGATCTAGTATCACCACTAACATGTCAGTTGGCTCTTCAAGAATTTCCATCACTAACAGCCTCTGCAGGCAGTCCAGTCAGTTCCTATTAAAGGACATAGCTCTGTAGAGGTTTGTACAAGAACCTGCACTTACTTTTCCAGTAACAAACTAGCAAGTAAGATTATCCAGACTGAAGGTAGGCAACTGTATTCAGAACTATAAAGGAACACATGAAATCAGTTAAAAACACCCTGTGCTTCCAATAAGGAGAAAGATTAAGTAAATTCAGAGTAAAATGCAAATTCCATCTAGCACATGAACTAAAAAGCTTAACCAGATTTAATACACTTCAAATAACGAGTGTTATGTTAGATACAACAGTAAATCAACAATAGTTAACACTAACATTTTGAAAGATTGGTTTAAACCTCAATAGTTTGCAGCACATTTTTGGATACCATGCTTGGTTTTGTTACCCGTAAAGAACAAAACCTGATCTATCATAAATTTCTGTTCTGGCCTCCTGGGAGCTGCTTGTGATGCCAGGGACATTCATTCCTGCATGGTCAAGATGCACACTCCATTATAAGCAACTCTAAAGTAGTGACAGATCCATTTGGAGACAGGTTCTCGGGAGAATCGTTACTGAATGAAGCACCACTTCATGTAATCCAGCTCTGGATGCTCATTTTGGGAGTTTTCTCCAAACAGCAGGCAGCTGGGGACAGTAACCACAAAAGCTACTTACAGGTACCACTAAAATTAACCTTTGTTGTTGAGTTCCTGTGCAGTGTATGGAGCAAGGGGACAGGCTCCTTCTCTAGTATGCCTGCTGATAGTGTTTCTCTTGCCCTTGATTGCAAGAACATAAGAAAACTAATCACCTGTGCCTTACGTTATTAGTCTTTATCAATCTCTTCCCTTAGTCCCACTACACACTTGAGAGCTACTGGAGACTGCGGGGGTCCAACTGTAAGACTTTTTTCTCTAGCAGAGGCGAACCACAGTATCGGACTAAAGAAGGTTGCCAATGTAAAACAACTTTTGTTGTTTTACAAAACAATGTTATTTCTATGGCCAAATGACAGCACTAGTTAAAAGTCAACACTCTGCTTTACTGCCATTATTTTAGCAGACAGAACAGGAACAAAAAGAGCAATAGCAAATAAAGCTGTAACTAAGCAGATGGCATAAAAATACTGAAAAGTTTATACAGGAATAAAAGCCTATCTTCTATTAACAATCTCCTGCAAAGCTTCCACCAAGCAGCAAGGCATGGCATGTGCATGATTTACACTGCAAGTATACAGAAATTCCAGTCTTAGTAACTGTGGTTAGCGCACGAACTCTTGACAAGCACACAGCGTAAAATATTTTACTCTGTTTTAAATGCTATTTGCTGAGTATCACATACCATCACTGAGTTCAGAACGTCCAAGTTTCCAGTGCTCTCACTTAAAATACACTAGATCTAGATTACGACATGAATCACGCTGTGACTCAACATCTTTGAGGCACACAGTCCACAGTAAATTGGGGAGTGGTGGCTGTGTTTCTTTTTAATACTATACTACTATGCTACATGGAACACTATCTTTAAAGTTGACATAAAAACTAACTTACCAATGTGAGCAGTCATGTAAACTGTCATGAAGAGCTTTCCGCAGCACTGAATCCTTGTCGTAAATGCCCCAAGTGGCTTGTAGTACTGAATCAAGCAGGCAGTCCCCTGCAGTCCGATTCCAAAGTGCATATAATCTGCTGTCCAAGCGCGTACCCAGTTCCAGTGACCAGTTAATAATGGGAGATTCCTCTTCTAGCTCTGCAATATGACAATAGCCTCTTTTAAAACCTATATTCATTTGAAGTCTCAGAGAATCCGAACAGCACAGTAATACCATAATCTCAACAATTTACATGGATAAAACTAAGTTTTCCTTCATACTACAAAAATAGGTGAACTACAATGGCTAAAGGCATTCCTTGGGCAAAATGCTGTCAAGAAAAGAAGGAAAAGAAAAAAACAAACAAACCATAGCCTTAAACAAGGCGTCACATCATTTGTTTCAGGATTGTTGCTGAAGTGGAAAGATTTGTTCAGTTTTCTTTAAAGAGCCCGTGACTTAAAACTGTAAAGCTTTACAAATCTTTAAAATTCAAAGATACATTACAAACATGATTTCTACAGACTCCATTCTCTCTCTGCCTCATAAACAGACTGTAAGCATTTAACTAAAATAATTCCAGAGTGAAGATTAACTTGAAAGCATCAAATTTATATTTAAAACAAATTCAGGCAACAAAGCCACATATACACACACACTTTTTTTTTATTCACAGAAAAATTCTCTAATGAAAAGCAAGGAGAGATTCTAGCCATTCTCAGAGCATTTACCTTTCTGAACATCTCTATCAAGTACTTCATCAAATAACTTTTCTTGGACTGTGGGCGGTAAGTCTTCAATATCTGGAAAACATAGAAAGCAAATATAAAAGTCACTTAATGTTACTGTAAAAGATACACATTACCAGCTGATGCTCAGGAGAACCTGCGCAACAGCTTTCGCCCTATCATCTCTAATGGGTCCTCTGAAAAGCTGCTAATATTTTCAGGTCTGTCATTTGTGACCATAGGCTTCATAGAGTACACTGAAGTAAATATGTATCTCAGACTGACTGTCATACCTTTTATGCAGAAAGGATCGTCACAGCACATGTAGGGTAAGAATGGATTTCTCTGAAGGAGAAAGTGAAGTAAAGAACCACTTTGAGGTGGAAAAAAAAAAAACAGAAGAGTATTTTCAACCCTACTGTATTTAGGACAGCTTCAATCCTAAGTAATAGTTTTCCACCCATCTAAATGGCTTCCCCTCCCCAGTCTCCCCCAGCAGACAGGTACAGTTTGCCAAGAGATTTGTCCTTGTACAGAACATCCACTTCCTTAGTCATTTCACGCAGACTTCAACAAAATAGTTCACAGAACCCCAATGGTTTGCAAGCCACAGTCTGCAGGTTAGAAAACAAGAAATGGAAAACTACTGAGCTATGACACAGAAAATGCCACTACTGACAACTGTTCCAAGAGCTTTACAGACAGAATCTGCAACTGTGGATCTACCTCTTAAAAAAAAAAAAAAAGGCAGAATATTGTATAAAGGGCAGAACTCTTTTGTGACTCCTGTATCGCATAAAACAACACACACTGTCACACATTCTAAAACACAAACATCTGCTACACCTTGAAGATTTGCTCATGGCCTGCATTTCAATGCAAGATAACTAGTAAAGGGTTGCTAGGCAGATTAGCAGCTAGAGAAATTTTGCTAGCTTCAGCACAATTGTGAAACTTAAATACTTGAAAGTTAAGGAAGTAAATCAAATAGTTAAACAGAAACACCTAGCATCCCTTCAGGTAGTCTACGGGATGATGACTGTGCTCTAAGTGGTATTTCAAAGGCACGCAGACCAGATCTCTCAATTCCAGTGTGGGTATCTGTTGGTCCTGCTCAGATGTCCAATACCCTAGGGCATCTAAAAGTGAAGACCACATTTAGGCACAGGAGTTGCTACTGAAGCACACTATTGTTTGGTGCAGGCAGGGCGTTGTGGAGTGGTCTTTTTTTTTTTGTTACGATTGATTTCTTTTTTAAAACTAAAACTGGCTTATACCGTGGCCAGCAATCAGTTTAAAAGTTTCGCACTTTAACATCTGTGCATTGGCTCTTCAGGAGGATCTTATCCATTTATTTGAAAGATTGAGTGGAAACTGATTTATCTCTACAATGTAGTTTAGGAACATCTGAATAGGATTGTGTGATTTATATCACTATCCTTGGAAATGCTGTGTTGAGACCAACTGCTAACTGTTGACTACAAAAGATGTTCAGCTGACTGTGATGGAAGTGGAAATACACTGAGAGTCTTGATGTACAGTAGATTTTGAACATTCTTATTGCTTAATTATTTTATGGCTATTACATGTGTCAAAGAGCTGCACAGTGGTTTAATGCGTCTCTTGAAAATATTGAGCAAATTCCTCAGTTCTGGCAACAGCAACATTTCTCACGTGTGTTACCAAACTGTTCTGTTGCCCTTTTCCCTTCTCTCCCCAAACAGCAACGAAGTGTTAGTCTCTAGACGTTTCGTACACCCACGCTGTCTGCCTCTCGTATATGACCCACAGAATAAGACTGAATACAGCCCCTCAAACAGATAGTTGGTAGAGTGTAGTAACTATTATCCAGACTTTTTAAAGAGGAGGAGATGAGGTAACATTCAACCAAAGAGGTTCCAAATACAATTCTTAACAATGCTACTGCTTTATAAAAAAAGACAAACAGAGCTGCTGATTAGTACAGTTTCCATCTCCACATTTTCTTACCTCTGGTAAGATTTCTATTAAAGGAAACAGCTATTGAAGACTGAAAGTCTTCTAATAGCTTTTTGCTAATAGACAAACATTCTCTTGATTGCAGAGTACCTCAAAAGTATTCAAAAAAGTGCTATTGCTATAACCAGGTACAAATGCAAAGAACAGCTCTGGGCCTTAATGGAGAGTACTGAAAGCTAACATAGCTACGTGAAAAGTCATATTAGAGCCCAGAAACGTCTGGGCTCCAATCTTAACTTTAAACACAGCCTTTCCTTAGAATATACCACTTCTCTTCAATTTCCTCATGTCTAAAGAGGACAACAGATGTTCATTTCAGAGGAACAACGTATGGGTTGAAGTGTGCAAACACTGAATATTAGTAAGGAAATTCAACTACTAGATCTGAACTAAGCTATTAAAACTTCATAAATAAAACCTATACACACAACACACCACCACCACCACCAGAAAGTCAAAGTATACACCCAAAACAAGTTAGGTGACAAAAAAAAAAATCTTCCATCAGTAAGAAGAATTTTATAACTACCTGCAGGTAACGTAAACGTTACAAGGTCAGTCAGAAAATAGCAAGCAAAGTCTCCCTTTCGTTGATGAAGAGATGCAGCAATTTCACGACGAATTTGTTCTGTGACCTCTGGACACACCATGGCAGGAATGCACTTTGCTGCATGTTGCGATACCTGTAACATAACACAGTTACTGCACTCAGTATTATTTCTAGTTAAATACGAAGACTTGGGAGTGATAACCACCAGCAGACAGTATTTTGTCAGCAAGTAATGCAACAGAAGTGTAAACATTGGTATCCTGAAAGATTAGATGCTTAGTGACTCTCAATGAATTATTGTCTCGTTTGTCATGTAGCTGATAACATAAAGCTGGTTAAAAACCTCTTTAAATCAAAGAAGTGAATTAACAGGTGACTACTTCCAGCAGCAAAAGGAAAAAAAAAAAAAGATAAGAGCTAGATAACAATAGGAAACTTACCTCCAATCTTATGCACGAGCCCAGTCTACATTTAACAAAAGAACTTCATTACCACAGCACATGACAGTTTCCTACAAAGAATCTTCCTAAAAACTATGAAGCTAAGATACTTAAATTTCTCCAGATCATCACTGGCAGCAGGAACTCGTTCAATGATACAGGACAACTGACACAGGGATGACACTAGATCTATAAAAAAACAACTTTAAGAGACCCATTTTCACCAGTTAATATCCTAGCAAAGGAAAGTATCACTGCAGCTCAAACACTACTAAGCATTTTCACAAATGGTATGTTGAGTAAGTATTCCTAGAAATTGAAACAAAACCGAACAGAAAAACCTGTAGGACAGTATTTCCACAAATTAACTTGTTTTTAAACGTGTAACTCCACCCAGATAGCTACATAAGCAGCACAAAACTACTGATACTAGCCATATATAAATATATACTCCTCTCAAGGCTTTAGCTACATTTGTCTTGCTTCATTTATCTACTTTTTTTAATTACTCAACCCTACGCATTCCATCATCCTTTTCAGGCATGGTACTTTCCTCAGGAACACATGCTTTCAGAATTGCATTAAGCATCAAAAGAGGGAAGGAGGCAGAATAAAAATTTGGCTCTGATGAGGTGAGGAACCAGAAGTCTGAGATGAAGAAAACAGACAAAAAAAAAATTAACAGAATTACTTATGAGCCTTGTAACAGGGCAAAGATGGCAGAGGACAAAGATCACCAGAGATGAGGCGGACCATACAGAAATATACAAGGAAGTGGAACATGCAAGAGCAAAGGGACCAGAGAGAGGAACCAACCAGTCTATAAAATGGGCAAAGAACAGGAAAAAAATGCAGCAATTTTGTAAAGCAAGACATTTGCCTTTCTTCAGAAGAGAAGCTCCCAAGAAAACCACGGAAGAAAGACCAGGTAGACTTATTCATTAACAAAGCTCAGAAAAAACTACGCCATCATTGATCTCAGTGTTTTGCTTTCAGGGCATTTCCTCTCCCCCACCCAAAGCACAGGAAGCCTCACAATAGCTCACTTCACTGCCAGTAAGGTCAGAACATGTGCCAGGACTGCTCATTAATGAGAAAACTGAACATCCTCAAGACCACCAATAAACATACAGTCTTAAAGTAAACTTGCTTCTTAAGGAGAACCATCAACAAAAGCACAAAGCAACAATTCATGTATTCTAACAATATTAGCCTCTATCTTCTAGCAGAGTTACATGTCACTGGCTGCAAACAATGGTGCAGTTACATAAGGTTCCCATTCAATCTACGCAAGGGCCAAAGTAACTCACCTCCGTAAGCAAAATCGCTAGCATATCTTGTCTCTGAAAGCGTATCGCCAGATGTACAAGCGTGTACCCAACGTCGAAAGCAGAAGGGCGATTTAGCAGGCGTACTTCATCTGCAGTAAGCTGGCGGGCAATATCTCCTCCTGATGACTTGTAAGCTTCAACAGCAGCTAAATCACCTTCTACAACTCCTGAAGGAAAAAAAAAAAAAAAAAAAAATTGTTTTAGCTAGTGAATGACCCATTCTGGATCAAGCTACCTTATTTAACACAGTTTACCTCTATCTATTCTGATACAGACCTAACATATGAAGATCAACTGCATACCAAGAAACTTGCACATTTTTTCTTTTTTTTTTTTAAGCAGAAGACTACAAAGTATTTACACTTACCTCACCTCCTAGACTACTTCCACTATGCAAACTAGTTGGAAGAAATGGCAGATCAAAAGCCAGCTATGAAGTGGTGCTGAGGACCCTTGATGAAATACAGTGTAACATACTTACGAGCACTTAATTTGATGAGCAGTAGTGAGGGAAAGTCATTCATTCATAGTACAGAGATTAGTTTGATTATTGTATCTTCCCTTTTAACTTATCTTAAAAACAAACTATTGGATCTAAGGAACAGATCTATTAAAAGGTTTTTGGAACAAAAGCCTTTTTTTTCCCCAAATATGGTTTAAAACAGTGTTGGAAGAGGGTACAGAGCACAAAGTTTCCCT
Organism: Sagittarius serpentarius; assembly: GCA_034782735.1. Taxonomy (NCBI): domain Eukaryota; kingdom Metazoa; phylum Chordata; class Aves; order Accipitriformes; family Sagittariidae; genus Sagittarius; species Sagittarius serpentarius. Next base: position 38,617,966 of record JAVKLA010000093.1, on the reverse strand, counting down.
TCAGTTCACCGTCTCTGCTACTAATTGAACTTACACAGTTATTCAGGATACTCTATTAATACTGAACTAAAGAGACATTACACACACTGTGAGTACTTTCTAAAGCAAGATGGGGGGGGGGGGGGGGGATGACCCTAATCCC
>JAVKLA010000093.1:38581282-38614888 GCA_034782735.1 Sagittarius serpentarius | reverse complement strand
TTCCTTAATCCAAACAGCCAAGTGACTATTTGGGAGGAGCAGGGGGGGCGGGGGAAAGCATCAGGAAATTTTTAGATCAAGTCCAGACAAACTCAGTTCTGGATGCACTCACTCAGTTCTGTAACTGAGTCTCAACAGATAAACATGACACAAAAAATCAAACCATACAGAGCTCGTTCTGCGTAATGTTTTGCATAGAGACCACTGCCAAGTCTACTTCCTTGTAAGAAGCTTCCTCTTGCAAACCTGCTGCATGCACTGAAGTCTGGTACTAACCTGCATTGAAACAGCTGTGACCCAAGTACTCAGAGCATCACTACTGCAGGGCTGATATTCTACCACCATTACAAATCTCTTCGGCCTCTCTTAGCCACAGCAAGAAAAGTCCAAATTTCTCTTTAGCCATTCTACCAAGTATCTACTCCATTTATAGCCACTTCAAAGGAACAGGGAAAATTCGTGACAGCTCGTCAGGTGCCAGCCTGCTTACAGTGCCAGTCAGTACCTCCAAGGCTGCAGTGAACACTAAGCAAAAATATAGCAATAATGGGCAAACTGCCAGAAATCTGAACCAGAAAACACAAATCTTGCCCCAAAAACTATGTGGTAAACTTGCCTACATGCAACATTCGGAAGAACTGCCTGCAATTCCTAAATTCAATATCACCACTCCAAAATGAGGTCTGAATATGCTTTTATTGACAACAGGAGGCACATTCCTACAATGGCTTTGATTTCTGTCAGATGAATGACAGCCTCCAATTCATTAAGCCTATTTAAATAAAGCTTAACAAAACACTATTTACAAGAAATATTACAGAAATATTTACTGATGTTATAATTCACTATATTTCATAACACACAAGTGCCTGATTAGTTACAGAAGCAGCTTCTGAATCGCGTTCTGATACAGTGCTGTGCCAGTTGGATTATTCCCCACTGACACCCACTGCATTCCTCAGACTGTTAAAATGTCAAAAGGAAGGGTGGCATTTGCCTTAAGATTGTTCACACAGCACCCGTGAGTGCTCCAGCAGCTAGACCCCTTGCGAGGGCATAACTCTGATCAACTGCAAAAGCTGCACAAATGCAAACACATCCTTATGACTCAATGTCTACTTCTGATGCACAGAGAACAGCTTTTCTTTAAAGTGGACTCCAGAAATGTTAGTTTAGTGTTGCAACTGAAGACATCAGTCTGTCTGTGTGTTTGTCCCCCAAAAAGTTTTGTTTTGCTTAATGCACAGACACATGACTATAGCCTGACATCCTAAGTGACAGGACAGAACGCCAAACGCTGCACCCATGTCATGAGAAAATACAAGTGTGAGTTAGTAGTCTGCGTTTACACATTCAACTGTGTTCCCATTGTTTTTCTAGTAAAGACCCGACTCTTACAGATAGCACAGTCAGGAAGATGCAATCTCAGTTTATATGAGAAGACACTTGATAGAGACAAAGAAGGTTATTTTAAACAACTAAATTTAAAAAATACTAATCATCCAGTAACAACTATTTGTACCGTCCTGATCCTGTATTGTTCCTGCTACAACTGTTACAACTATCTTCGTTATTAGATATATTACCTTTGCTCATATTAAATAAGCCCGTAATTGGCCTAAATGCTAAAACCAAACTACTTCAGCTAAGGTGCTATTACGTTTATTCTTTAGAACATGTAAATATTTATAGGGTTTAGTGCAGTTAAGTAAACTTGGAAAATACGCAGGAGCTTACAGGCATATGTAGTAAACTAAACTCTGTTTGCCCTCATTGCACAGTCCCAATGATTTCAGAACAGACAGATGCAAAAGTTTCCAGAGAAAATACTATAGCAGCAGCCTTTATTTACTTCACTGTCTGAAGGTTCTGGAGCACACTGGCTGGCACAACTCGCCAACGAAATAGGCAAATTCCTTCAAATAGACTTGATGCAGTTCTGCCATTTATCTATGGGGCAGCAGAGAGGCTGGGCAAGACAGAGCTGGGCAGCAGCACTGACCCTTAGCGGGTCAGGACAGGAGCCCACCAGCTCTGTGTACAGTTCCCAACAGCAGCAAGGTTTAAATACGCAGTGAGAGACACTAAATCAAGTAAGAACAGAGAATAGTAACCCTCGCTTCAACCACACGTGCCACCAATTTAGTTAAAGGTTCCTCAACAATACCTCAGTTGAACTTCTGTGGAGACAAATGAGCAATTGCAGGGCAGCAAAAAGCAGTGGGTCAGTCAGCCTACAGTAGCTCATTCTGCAATAGGCTCCCGATCCTCAAAAACTGTGAAAGCGTCACTGTATAAACGGCACATACACAGTCTTGCATATACTACAGGGCAGGCACTCTGCATCTCTGAAAAGGCTGAACAAGATTAAGCCGAAATGAAACAAGCAAAACCAAAGAGAATTAATTTCAGTAATATACCTTCTAAAATAAATAGACCATTTTTTGCTAAAATAATGGAAGAGTGTGAAGATGTCTCTTTTTAGATAAAATAGCTAAAGAACAACCAAAAGATTTGAGATTTCTTTGATTCAAGGAGGTAGCAGTGCTACAATAAACAATGTGTTCTCACATTTAAGTAGACTACAAAAGGAAACACTTCATCTTAAAGACGTCATTGTGCCTCATACGTGGGACACTTGTAATCAACTTCACTATTCTCTGAACTGCTTGGCAATAGAAAGCAAGTTTCTCAAACAACCAGATTATACATTTTACAAGTGAGAAGCAGAGACATATCCCTCTGTAACATACACCAGGTCAGAAACAGAGAGCCCTGTGCTGCTTCTCTTCTGCTACAGATACAATTGCAAGTGGTCTACATCATACATATGCTCTCATTTACACATCTACAGACCAATCCTAAAATTGGTTTAAGTGCCAAAGCGACCTTCCAGCAAGCGAGGGGCTGATCACCTGACCCATTAAAACCTAATTCTGACACTTGTTAAAAATCTTAACTGCTCCTGTAGCACTGAGAGTGCTGAGGGCCCGTGGTTTGACCACACAAGCTGTGGCATTCTCTGGAGCTCAGCTCTCACCCACTTCCAACTATTCACCAGGGGCACATCAGGTGACCAAAAAAAGTTTTATTATCAATAACCACTCTACCATTTCAGCATTTTGAGCACCAAAAACACTGAGTCTGAGAAGAATTTTTCCTCTTAGGGGAAGAACTCCTTTGCAAGCAAATATGACACATCAATTAATACAAAAGGGAGGGATTGTCTGAAAAACCTTTCTGGGACTCTAACCACACCCTTCTGTTCATTCTCCTCTTCCTTCATTTCCAGGACCTCCCTTGTTACTATTTGCACACAATCAACAGCAGATCAGTCTCTAGCTAATGACAGCTTGAGACAGAACCTTCCATACACTAAATTTTTTAAATTCTTCAAGCTCAGCAACTAAAATAAGTAACTTCCAAGAAAACATGTACCTTAAACCTGAAGCCATTCAGTGCATAAGAGTGTAACAATACCTATTCTTTCTTCCATGCAAACAGCTCTTAACCCTACAGTCCATGTAGTATGTTTCTAATATATCATTACATGAAAGCAGCACACATGTAAGAAGAACTGTTGCAAGATGTCCTTATCCCCTCTCTTATCTGTCAGAGGTATCCATGCCCTTTGTTGCATTAAGGGCCCATCAGCTGCTTGCAGGGTTGCACCCTAAAGGGAGGCTGGACAGTGGAAAATCATGAGTGATACTAAAGTTAACCATCAGTGCTTCCAAGGTAAATTTAAGTAACTATTTTTAACGTGATCATTTATTAAATTATTTTTAGCATAAAGCATCACCAAGCATTTAAAAAAAGTAGTCAAGAGACCAAAATAAAAGTGTTTCAAGAGTTAAGATCTTCTAACAAGGAGTAAGGCATGCAGAGTTTTACTTACTCTGAAAGATATATACACACACACACAAAAATGTAAAGTATTTACGACAGAATACATGTATAGGACACAGATGACAATACATGATTTCTCTAAGCTTACATCATTGTTCCCTGGCACAGCAGAGAAGTATGCCAAGTTCATGCTTCCCGGTATCACAAAGGAACAGGGGAAGGAAGCCAGGCTGTACAGCTCACACCAGGGACTCTTCCCCCCCAACCATCCCAACAGGCACTGTTTGCCATACTTAGCCAAGGCCAGTAATCACCTGTCAGTGACTAATTCATGCTATACTTCCCCAAACAGTTAAAACCAGCCTGAATTGACACCAACAAGGAACGAAGCATGATGTTTCCCCACCTCCAGTAGCTTGCTCCCACCCATACACTTCCCACTCCCTTATTACAGCATAAACAGCCCCATCAAGGTTTAGCTGTACTGTGGATGTGATGAGGAAACCAGCCCGGGTTTACTAAAACAGCAAAACCAACAAACAAAACAACCACCACACCCTCCACAAAAATCTCTCCTCACCAAGCTTATCAAGCTTCATCTTTAGCAATATTAGTTTCCAGATGCATTTCATTGTACGCTGGCACGTGAACATGCCAGGAGGACAGAAAGAAGCAGCTAGGAGGGCTGCTCTGGGTGGCAGTGCCAGCTGAAACCACCTTGGTACGTCAGTCCCTTCAGGCTGCCTTCACTGTCAGCGAAGAGCCACGTGCTCGGCAATACACGGAGCAGGAGGTGGCCTCCATCTCTCATGTAGCTGCAGAGCAGTCTGGGACACTGCCCAGCCAACTTCATACCTAAATCTGGACAGAACGACTCTCCTTCCCCCACGGGGTTTCTGAATGCGTGGGTAACACATTTGGCACTATTTCAGAAAAATGAAGGGAGAAAAGGACAAAGGAAAAAAAACCTGTAAGAGATAAAGTAGTTGACAAAGGAAAAACTAAGCAGACACGTATGCAGGAATACTAGGAATGAACTAACAGTCCTTTTAAGGTTGTACTGCAAAACAGATTGCTCTAAATATTTTGGATTTGTTTAAGAAACATACTCTTAGTTGTTTCTTTCACACAGCCAAGAAGAATGCATGTGTCTACTTGGTTTCAGAGCCACCATCCCCAGCAGGGGAGGTCTGGCCCGTGATGGTAGTAGCTACCTTACTGACCTGAGTCGAAAGACAAGAGCATACTCTCTTGCAGCAGTTAATAAGCAGGGTTGGAGGAGAAAGGAAAAGGAGAAGAAATGCAGTTTACTTTTAATCTGTTGGCTACAGTTCAAGCTCAGGAGTTGAACACACAACCCAAGGATCCCCAGCAGCGCCCTGCAACACACTCTGCCAGCACCACTGTAAAACCCAGCCCTCAAGTGCCAGAAGGGGAGCTTCAGCAAGTTCTCAAGTATAAGCCCCAAACAAACTCTGAATGCTAGAGAGACTGTATAGTCAAAATCACCTTCATCCATTTGTACCACTTAAATCCACACCCAGCTGTAACCAGCTTCACCAGGCCCCACAGCAGTACTGCTCTTGCACCTCAGATTCCCTAAAGTCCCACAGGCCACCAAACCTCTTACAGTCTCTTTGGCATAGATACCACAAGTTATATAAAAGACAATGGAGCTTAATTTTAAATACACATTAGCTCCATCCCTCCATCCCCCGCTCCCCAAGAAATGAGTCACTTTGGACTTCACATTAACCTCGTACTAGGCCACTACAGTAGAAAGCATTGGTGTCCTTGCAGAAGCCATTTGTGATTTCTCCCTGTAATTCAAACTGGCATTTGTAGCAAGTCATGTCATTCACCAGCCATACTTACTAGATGTTCTGCTTCGATTTTGCTAAGTTTTAACCAAATGATCAGTTCTAAAATCTCATCCTTTTGAGAAAGAATCATTTGATGGATACATCCACTGCTGCAAAAAACAAGCCAGTAACAAAAATAACAGGCAAGTACATTCACTTGCTGAGTTTGAAAGGGGGAATGCCCCTAATTCTTCTGATTCGGAAAGAATACCCTCCATCAAGGAAACTATTCATGCTGAAATGCAAGAGTTGCAGTCATCACATTTTGTACAGCCTGGATTTGCAAGAAATAGAGGCCTTGATGGCATGTTTATTTACTGAGGTGGGTAGAGCATTAATGGATGTCTCCAACAAAACAAAACCCACAAACACGCACACAGAGGTACTTTTCTAAATCCACACAAGATATATGTCTATCTTCATGTTTCAGCTAAAAAGAACAGATGTGGGGAAAAAAAAGTAGTCTGATACATGTTTTTAATGAAACCTGGCATTAAATTTAAAGTCTAGTAAAAAGAATTTTATACTAGAGTTCAGATGCAAAGAGGGAGTTCAACTAAACAGCTGTCCTAAAGTATCAAACATTTTCCTTGGTACCTTCTGAAAGATAATTTCTTCTAAGAAAAAAGAATTTTCTCCTACTCCTGCTCCTCTAATCTTTAACTTCAGGGAAAGCTACAACTTTGTACGTCCAAAAATTTTAAACTAATACATATCTCCCACATAAGACAGACTCAAAGCAAATGGACCCTCCACAACTGGTTGAGCTTAAACTTGGGAGGTACACAGTCTGAAACTACCAAACCCTAACAAGCCACCACTTCTCAGCTGGACTGTGGTAACAGACTACATACTAACTCTTACTCCATCAATTTTCACAAACTTACTTGACATTTAACATGAACTTGTCCTATTTTACAATTGTGTTTGGCTACGGACTGACAAGTGTTCAGCTCAGCTACTTCACAAGAGCTCCAGCTGGCTAACAAACTAAGTCACAATAACTCAGTTGATTTCAATGGTAAGAACATATGCTTCAGGCAAAAATGTTCAGTTGACAGTTAAATTGTTTTAAGTGTGTCACGCTAAGACAACAGAACAACCGGCACAGATGTGGCTTATTGCTTTTAAAATTACTGGTTAAACTGGTACACCTTTCCAATACAGGTAACGCTCTGCAAAATGTCCAGAGACAACCACAAAAGAATCTATGAAGCTTTCATCCATCTTCCTAACGTTATTCCTGCTACAAGCAGTTGGAAAAATATGACAGCTGTGATATACAAAGTGAAATTCTGAAATGAAGGACTGATAATTAACAGCTTTGGTTGCTGGCTTTTCCCCCTCAGTTAAAAAGTTGAGGTACAGTAAGTGTTTAAGTTACAGAAAGGAATCCATGAAACCTTTCAATAAAACAGTGGTAAAAATCAGTACACAACTCCATTTGCATTCTGGCTTTCTCATCAAGATCCCTTCAAGATACCTTCAAACTACTTTAATTTTAAAAGAACCAAATCATTATTGCATTACAAAATTTCTGTTAACATAGTTTTGAGTTTCATGTACAACTGTATAGTCACAAGCAAAATTAAATACTTGCAAAACTCATGTTCTTAAATATAAGCACAACCACTCCCACAGAGATTAAACCTGAAAGTATGAAATATTTTAAGTAACATTGGAATAGTCAAAAAAATTCACTTTTCAAAAAGCAGAGGAAAACACCCTAAATATTTAATACAATCGCTATCAGAACGCAAAATAGACTCTTGTAAGGCACAGGAACAACCTCCGACAATTGACCTTGGGTATTCCATAACTTACAAAATACCACAGAGAATTTCAATTGCTTCGTTTCAGAAGGAAAAAGCACTGCGCATCTGCTAGCATGTAAGGAGCTGAAGGTAACAGGAAATATTGAGGTATCTAACTATTTTCAAAAGGATATGTGCTTGCCCAACTATGCATGCAACACAAAAATAAACTGGAATATTTATTAGCTCAGAGAGACCAAACCCGTGATAACCATAAAGACATTTACACTGATGAAATATATTAAATAAAGCAGCTCCACAAGTTAAGTTTTTTGTTATAACAACCACGAAGTGACTTCATGAAACATTAAGGAATAGTATGAGACAAACTAGTAGCACCAGAGTTTCAAATGAAGTGTTTTGCTCTAAAAATAGTTGCGTTATTTCAAGTGTTTAACCTGCTTGTATGCTAGGGCACAAGATATCTGCTTCTGGGAAGTTACAGCACAAAAGTTAACTCACAAGGTCAATAACTGAAGAAAACCCTGCTCTCACATGTCTCTGTTCTTTAACAGCATTGGGAGAATTATCCAGAATTTCCTTAGGAAAGCACTAAAATACAAAACAAAATTGGTATTTGAATTTTTTGAAGCAGTTGACTACAAAAATACTTTCAGAAAGCCTGTAAACATTTACAACACAGTATCTGTATTAATACAACATTATTACTTTCAAGGTCAGTATTACACATGCAGTTTCTTGGAGCTACATATTTTGGTGTTATTTTTAACATCTGACAGAGCATCTTGTACTGTTGCAAGCTCTACACTGTTTACAAATACTCCCAAGCTGCAGCTGCTGATTCTACTAGCATATCTTCCCATAGCAAAAAGAAGAGTAATTTTAATTATCCAGTAATGGTATTTTTTACCATACGCATTACATTGTTCTGTAGACTGGTTTTGTAATTTTTCCACCTTTCGACGACTACACAGAACAACAGGATTTCATTACAAAGATATCCACTTCTACAAAAGGTCAAAAGAGTCCAAGCGTAGTTGGGAAACATGTCCAGATTATGGATGAACTCTGCACTCTCTCTTAGCAGGTGCTATTTCAGGACCGTCTACGTTTGGTTTACTTTTTAAAATTAAAATGCAGAGATTAAAAAAAAGCTGTTTTGAAATCAATGTCAAGTTTACGTTTTAATTCTTCAATCTCACAAAAGACCTGACCACAAGCATAACAGTATAAGGTAGCAGCAAACAACTTACCAACACAAGCATTTAGAAACAGCCAGTCAGTCTTTTTCATTCTATTTTTTATTTGCTTTAGTTTTTTGAAGTCAACTTCAAGTTCTTCCTTGCTGCCAACAGCTCCAGCCAATTCAATTCTTTGGAAGTCCATTTTCACATCAGATTCACGTTTGGTTGTAGGTGGAGATCTTCTTTGGCTATTACCACTACTACAGCTTCCTCTCCATCGAGCTCTGTCTTGCTCGTTTATGATTGAAGAAGCCTCTTCTGTGTCTGCCAGTTCTATTGCTTCTATGTTGTTAGGTCTGGGATGATCACATACAACACATTTCTTGGCCTTTGCCCAGTTTTCATATGTACAAACAGAACAAGTCCAGTGCTGAGCCCTTGTGTTTAGTTTATTTCTGTCATTATATTCCTCACATGGGTCAACAGAAAAAGGGACTGGTCTCGAACCAGAACCTGAAGACTGAGGAGACTCTGTGGGACTCCTGGTCCTACGTTGAGACAAGCATTGAGTACACCTTATCGCTCTTGGCCAGTTCAAATACGTGCACATGTGGCACGACCATTTATTTGCACTTTCCATACTGTAAGATGATTTAACCCTTGGTCTTGCACTAGAATCTGGACATATCAAAGGGCTACTGCCTCCTTCAGTGCTCGTAGGATCCCAGTCTCTACCAATATCACTTGAACCACTTTTAAATGGATCTTCTGTGATAATTGTTCCACTAGGTCTCTGAGCACGACACATGGTACATTTGATTGCAGATGGCCAATTTTCATATGTACAATACTCACAAGCCCATTTAATTCCACGCTCTGTCATCATGCACTTCTTGAAATGAACTGCGTCAGGCAGAAAGCTAAGTAATCAGAATACATCATTAGTACACAATAGTTGCATAGGAGCTCTGTTTCAAAAAAAAAAAAAAAAGTAAATGAGATTTAACCCAGTTGACGCGTACTGCACCAAATATAAAAATCAGGCTGGGCAAACGGGCAATCTTTTTTTCTTGAAACTATTATAACTTTTAGGGGGCGAAAAACCACCATGAAACGGGTAAGACTTGAGCTAACAGCATTTTATATGTAGAATTCAGGATTTCCTAGTGCAGAAATTAAAAGAAAACTCAGTCTTGCATCTCTGGAATTTCTTAAGTTTGCACAGAGACTTCCAAAACAAATTCAAAAAACAGATACACATTAAACACAGAGAATACTGGAGAAGAGACCAGTACAGCTACAGAAACAAGTCACATATTAAATTATTAAAATAAAACTCAATATGAATACAGTGGTACAAGAAAAGGAACACAAATTCTAGATCCTGTGAGGTCTATTACAAGAGCTCACAGGATTTGGAAGGAAGGAGTGTATTAGGTGGGCAGTTATACAATGAGTGAGCAGTTCTTTCAGAAGAGTAGGTTGTAGGAGTTTACATAAAATGCATAGATTTGAAAATTTTATACATGTGCTTAACCAAGACTAGGCCTTGATTGGGCATGACTCATAACAGTAGCATTACAAAGTTAAAATACCACTTGAAAGCAAGCACAAGCTGTGTGTATTGACAAGCTAACATAGTATTTTCATTCCACAAATCCAGATTCCAATCCAATTCCAACTCACTTTTTCTCTAATGAAGAGGGGATTCTGTCTTCATGCTGGCTCAGACCTTCTCCTCAGATTGCCAAATATGAAGGGTGAGACTAAGCAGATAACTATTCCTGTAAACAAAAAGAAAACAGGCTCATTACAGGTTTCCTACTGGACCTGAGTAACCAGAAAGTTAATTATTAAATGCCACACCTATTTTGATCCCAATTTACTTGTTTAAACTCAGTCATGACCTGCTAAGACTAAACATATAGACTGCTGAAAATAAACCAGTATTTATAAAGAACCAGACACTACACAAGTGATGAATCTGCTGAAGTAATAGAACTAGATCCAAGCAATGTCAAATTCATACCAGAACATCTATAAACACTCTTATTGCAATGTGAAACTTAGGATGGGGAAAGAAAAAAAATAAAAGCTTTGTGTAGAGGGCATAATAGAGGGAAAGGGTGAGGCAGGTAGATAAAGGACAAATAGAAAAATGTATACAGTCTATTTCCTCCCTTACCACAGAACAGTTACCCAACATGGAAAACTGAATTCTGTGCTATTTTTAAGCATGCAAAACTGTTTAAAATACAAATATGTCGCATCAATTGACTGACAATTCTCATTCATCATACTGCAACTCTCTTGGCTAACAAGAACACCCAGAGCCTAGTAAACAAAAACCTCAAAAGAAAAGTTACACAACAGGATTAAATTCAAAACTAGACACATCAAACTAAAACTTAGTTTATACCTGTTCTCCGATTAGGAAATGTTTTATGAGTTAGTACATTCTTCACTGAAATACCTTCACACACACCTTGCTCTACCAAGGCATAGCTGAATGTCCACTTAATTTGTCACCCTTATTCCTACTATCTCCCTTCCATGGACTCCAGCACGCAGCACAGGTTTTTCCCAACAGCTCGATTCTGATCTATTCACCAGATCAGGTAGCTGCCTGAATGCGGGGCTATCACATGGCCAGGACAGAGGAGAGGGCAGGACTATCCTTTTCAGCAGTGATCTGTATTTAGGTTGCATGAAAGCAGATGAGCAATCAGGAACATGTAACTTTCTCATAAAGCTCGGGTTCTAATATTACTTGTTTGAACAGCCTGCAGAGCACTTCACTCCCACCTATGCATTATAAAACTGTGTCAGACTAAGGAATGTGCTGAGAAGGCAATTAGACTTCCTACTGCTTCCCCTCCACCATTCCTCATAAATGTCCATGCCAATGCATAAATGGAAAAAAAAAGGAGCGAGATCATACTAGGGTTCCCGTATCTGTAATAAAGTAAGTGAAAAATACATACAGATACAGGAGAATACGAAGTCAACTTGATTTTACTACAGGTAACTTCATAAAGACAGCTTTTCAGAAACTTGGAGGAAAAACAGTTTCTCTGCTCCATAAACAAACTAAAGCTTTGCCAAAACACCTCCTATACGAGTACACTATATGCTAGATTTATCTATTCCACTTTGTCAAGGCTTTTCCCCCCAATTCCCAAAGTAAGTCTTTCAATGACTTTAACATTTCTTAACAAGCTTATCCTCTCTATAAACAGTAGTGTTTTCGGAGATATTAGTGTTTCCTAGTTAAGAACGTAAGACAGTTGAACACGGTTTTCAGAAAAGAGAAGGAAGCAGCACACCGGTGGTCCGTGCACCTGCCAATGGCCACCAACAGAACCACCAGAAGCAGTTTCACTTGTGCCACTATGGACCACCAGAAAGCTGCTATCCCAGTACAAGCTTGAGAGTAACTTCTACCTGAGCAGAAGCTGGTATGTTTTGAGTAGGTAATGGTTTCACCCAAAAGCCAGATCTACATACAATGTGTGATGAAGCCTGAGAGGGATCTGTAACTGTAAGCGGTCTCCTACCTGCCCTAGTTTGTAAAGCCTTAAACCCAGCAGTTCCCACTGCAAACAAATCCTAACCCACATTTGGGATAGGGCAAGATAACAAAGCATCACTCATTTTACTGACATTAAGACTGGGAAAGGAGATTGCTGCTCAAGTGGAAAAGCAGCTGGTTGCAAAAACAATCTAAACAAATACTGAGATGCTATTTATGGCACAGTACATACCGTGTTACAGAAAAGCTTTCATATATATCATGAGATTAGGTTTTTAGCTGCTATTATTCTCCGTACCCCTTAAAAAGCTAGATGCTTTCAGACATAATTCTTAGAGAGGCTGAGTATCTGCAGCTCTGAAAGCCTCCGAGGTATGAGCTCACTACCTCCAAACAAGAGGCCTCAGCTTATTAAGAAGTAAAGAATACAAAAAGGCTCAATGGAGCAATGCAATTTCTCTTCTTTGATAGGTCTGCCAACACCCACTACGGCACAGCTCAAAGAAGAAATTTAGCACTTTCACATATCGAGTTTTTTTTATTTTTAGGTCTTGGTCTGACCCCCCCAACTGCACCCCATCCCAGGGACACCAGAATCAGTTGATTTACTGGTGATACAGGATCATCATCCAGCCACTGAGCAGTTTGAAGCTTGTTACATTTTTTTAGACTTACTTCTTTGCCACTCTGACTTCAAGTTAACTTGTTATTTTAGATTCTTCACAGAGGAAAAGTTGAATCATGTAGTACCTCCTCTCACAGACAAATAGCACAACAGTGACTGTGAAGCACAGGTGCATGCCTTAATGTCCAAAAAGCATGAGCAGACAAGAAATTAAAACCCACAAAACTCCAAGGAAGTTCCAATTGATCAGTTTATACAGTGTGCTAAATACCTTCTGGACAGACTAGTAAAGTAATTGAGTACATTAAAGAGAAGAATATATTAAATTCTGATAAATCAAGTAACAAAAATCAAAACATTATCAGACTACCTTTTTACTAAATAAAGTCAGTCAGTAAAGGTCACCTAGAACAGTTACAAATTTTTCTTCTGCTTTGTTTCAACTTCTAAGAATATTCTTCTTTTTAGGTGCATGGGAAAACACAAAACGGCACACAGAAATTGGGAAGAAACAATGAAGTTCTCAAATAACATTTTTATGAGAGGATATATTATACTCCCCTCAATTTAATTATTCACTGTGTCCAGAAGTTATTTCTCCTTTGGCTCAAACAAGGAACAATATGGAGCTTCACTTCATTAAATGATCAAGCCCTTCCTCGTAAACAGGCCAGATGCTGATTTAGACCAGTCTACACTACGGATTTTTTGCTGGGATGGTGCTGGCACCCGTGCTGGCAGAAACCTTAAGTAATTATACTGATAAATCAGTGTTCCCACCTTAACTCATTTTGTTCATGTGTACGGATTTTCAAACAAAGCTAACTGCTTCTGTGTTTACAGGGAAAAGGGAGCTTAGGTATCAACTTAAGCCTTCAGCAAGAATTGCAGAGCAAAAGCGATCCACCCTCCTTCCCCCCCCGAGGTAGCTGCCTCCCTTAGGCTGCTCCAAAAAGAAAGGCAGGCTGCTTTATTTGTTTTTGTTTTAAAACACTAAAGCAACTTTTTGGAGGAACAAAATAAGCAGAAGCATCTTGTTCTGAAGGAAAGAGAGCTCTCTATAGCCAAACACAGAATCTATTAACACAACAGTTCATGAGCGCAGAAATAATACCTTTCACACATCCAACCACAAAAAGGAAGGGAGCGGAACAGGACTGAGAGTCAAAGCAAAACATCAAACAGCAGCACTTTCACTGACTGTATTCTTTACGTATTATGAAACATGGTGTATTTAAATGTACATCTACCAAGAAAAGGTCTCAGTCTGGCAGCTGTAATTGCTCACTAACAGCTGGATAACATGGCTGTGAAGTTTATATATACACACAATGGACAAACAGATGATTAACCCCGTATAATTTGACACGTTTTGAGAAGTGTTCCCCCTTGTATGTCACTACCTCAAGTTCTCTTCCAATTACCCATACAAAATTAGCATACTTGGGAAACTGAAGTTCATTTATACACAAGTAAGCTCTCTAATTAAAGCTGTAAAAGGAAAACGTGTTAAAATCACACATCTGGATTATCACCTTAAGTGGTTATGACAAAAGATGCACTAGTCTGAATTCAGATAGTTGTAGCTGGTTTTGTTCTGTAAAACTGCAGAACATTTTTAAAAGATGCATAAAATTATTTTGAGTTAACTGTTCACAGTAGGAAACAAAGTAATGGTTCGATTTCACTGTTTCCAAACAAATACATTTATAAACAGTGCCACTCTGTTGCCGACTCTAACCACGGTATCTTTTTAAAGCTTGTGTAAGCTGTACCAAGGGAGTCATCAAAAAAATTTTGCCAATTTTTAAATACAGCCAGTAGGAAGGTCTAGAAGATAACAGAGCTGTATACAAGCTTAAATCAAAAAGGCCAATTTGTTTCTTTCAAACTTGTAAATTCTCTGAAAATCTCCTCAACAATTTCTTACATAAAAGACATTTCTATGTAACTGGCTTAAATTCACTTTTGTTATCTGGGTCCAAGAATCCTTGTGAAGTACCACACTGTCAATACACTTCAACAAAAACAACTTACATTTTCGAATAACCTATTTGAAATTTATTGCCAAGTATTAAGGATCGATTTTCACATGAAATTTGCCTTGCCTAATTTTCTAAGCTGGAATTTTACTGACACTTTCTTCTCTTAACTTAAACTAACTTACTCCACCTTCAGCTATTTGCTATTCTTACATGACTGCTTTCTCAAGAATTCAGCATAAGCCTGGACAGATCAGTATATTAAAAGCATAAAACTTGAACCTAGGCTTCTATAGTTTGAAGGGAACTAACTGGAAGTTCCATTGTCATCTCTGCAAGTTACTTTAAAAAAAAAAAATTAAGAACATTGACCTTGTCAATGGGACAACCAAATCACACCAGGGCTGAATCTGGAAGCTTTGCAGTAAGGGCAGTAACTATGTATTATAATAAAGAACAGAAAGATTACTGCAAGTCACAAACGTAGACACATTTTCTCTTATTAGCCTGAATACACTGAAGCAAGGAATTTAACAAGCAAGCATAGTCTGCTTTGGTTGTTAGGACAGTTCTTTAAAAATGAAAGGCTACTGTCCCGAACAGATCAGCAAAAAGGAGAAAATACTCCGTCATCTCAGGAAAAGAGCACTGAAATTGTTTTCTGCAAGCTGCTCTATGAGGTGGGGGTTTTTGCTTACAAAATTTTTACTTCTTTAAAGAACAATAGCTGGCTATTTGCAGTATGGACAGTAGGAACTGGTCTCAGACTGCAGCTATCACTACAGAACGCAGAAACCCCTTTCTTATAAAATACAGACACAAAGCAAGAACTATGTCGGAAGACAGAGGCTTTTGTCAAACTACATTATCCTTCCCATCGTCATCCCAGTAAAAGCACGGCTCTCAAAACACACAAGGATCACCTTTGCTCTTCTGAGTAGTAGAGCTGTTCCTTTGCTCCCAGTAACACGGACAACAGGAAGAATGTTGCCCTCTTAAGTCTCATTATGTACAACTTTTCAACTACTCTTGTAAGCGGGCAATTAGTTAAAATCCAGGAGACTTGATCTTTCATAAAGAAATGCTGTTCTCTTAACCAAAAAAAAATACTGAGAAAGTAGTAACTTTGGGAAACATTTAGAAATCTTTCATCAGGTGAATTCTGACAGGTTTCATTTACATACAATTAGTAAAAAATTGCTTTCATTTTGATTTATGGATTCATATCTCATTTCAAAACATCTTAAGTCTATTAGGTATTTATGGTATTCAGAAAAATTATGCTGATTTTGCTTCAGCTTTCTTTTCAATATTCTATTCACACTTCCAATCCAACTGCTATCATTTCAAATAAACCTTAAAGCCTGACTTTTCATAAGCAAGAGAATTTATATGCAGTTTTAATGCACGAGGATGTCTAATTTTACAAACGTGCTATGCAGTAAGAAGTGAAACATTCAGGAAGTTACAGATCTTTGGAGACATCTGAAATACAAGAATTGACAATGAACTTTAGGTTAGGATATAGCCTCAACTATAAACAGACTCTTCCGCAAAAGCTGAAAGCCTGTCACAGAATTAACAGGTATTTGACAATACTAAACGTTCACTCTTTCTGCTGTCTTTTGTTATTTTGATGTTTATCCCCTTGAAGGATTTTTGTGCTCTCAACCACTACAGTTAATCCTGCTATGTAACTCGCAAAGCACAAGTTTCCATTTTATTTGTTACTCATCTCAAATGGGTCAAACTACATAAGCTCTATTAAGTTTGTGACTAAAAGCTAGGAAAACCTTAGCTCCCAAAACGACCTATAAAAACCAACAGCGGCGGCTTGCAGTTCAGTCCTCTTTTTTCAGCAGACTGCTAACATTCTTCAGAGGGTTTTTTGGGTTTGTTTTAAACCCAATTAAAAGCAAACAACTATTTCGATGAGATGTTACTACACATTAGGATGGACTAAACATCACTGCTTACTCAGAAACCAATACCATTTGGGAAAAAGAGAGTAAGCAGATCCAACAGTTACATAACACAGAGCATCTCCCACACAATACTAACCACAACCAAGCAAAGTGACTCAAAATAATGAGCTATGATAGAATATTCGCATAAATGCAGCCAGCAACATTTAATGAATCTGATCATCATGAACAATCAGCAACAGACGAATACTGACTCAAGGTAAGACGTACAACACAGTGACAAACACGTAACAAAACACAACATAATTGCTAAAACTTCATTTTTAAGACATTTGCACTGGACAAAGTACAGAAGTTGAACAACAGAATTCTTTATAAAGAGTGAGGTCAAATACAAAAAATAATAGTTTATCTGTGTTTAGACTATCTGCCTAAAACACGACACTCATTTTTGTTTAGATCTCAGCCATCCTCACACAAGATGAGGAAAAACAGATGTCATGCTCTGAATAAAAACACACTGTGGAGTCAGACATCAAAACTTAAAAACACTTAAACCTGTGCTGCAACCAAGGAACAGGTTATTAAGGCTTGTACGTTTGACATTCAGTTCTAGCAGTTATCCTCTGAACCTCCTCAGTACTGGCTGACCATAAATTAGATCATGGCTACATGCAGACACAGTCACCATTTGGTGGAAAGAAACCACCTGCCTCCAAATGAAACACGGAAACACACATTCAACATCAACTACAGTGTAGTTTCCTCCTAATTAATGGCAAGCTGCTTCCAGACACAGTTAAGGACTGTCTTTGGTATATGCGTTTGCAATTGGGCAACATTTAAGACTAGTTCTAGTTCAAGTAAGCCAACAAGCTACACTCGTTTTATCCAGCTCTTCTTAAGATACTGGCTAGACAGCAAAATGGGGGGGGGGGGAGGGGCGGGGAGGAGGGGTGTAAGAAGAGAAAGAGAAGCAAAAATGCTATTATCACAGCACATAAAAACCACTACTGTCTATGTCGCTGCTTAACATAGTGCAAAGAACTAGTATCAAGTATCACAGCAGAAACAAAGTCAAACTCCTTCCAGAGAAAGAGTGATACCATTTGGTTTTTTTAAATCACTTTTTTTTTTTCACCTTATGATTAGCAATCTGTATTTTGCTGATAGTACATATCCAACAACTCCACGTTAACTATTGCAACATACTCCAAGCTAGCTAGAAAGTTTCAGAGTAACAGCTCTAAAACAGTAAACCTTCTGCTTTTGGGGGGTAGGAATAACTTTCTGCTAGAAACAACACTGAACAACCTTCCTTAAAGAAACCATTTAAAAGCCATGAGGTGACAATTATTTTTATCCCTGCCATGCTAAACAGTAATGCAGAGGTCAAAAAAATGTAAATAGCCCAGCAGACTATCCCAACCCTTGAGCAAGATAAAAATCTGCTTCTCAACAAGCACAGAGTAAGGGGAAGCCTTTGTAGCCAAAACCTAAACCCACAGGCCCACAGAACAGAAGGCCTAAGTGACAGTCAGACATCGTTAAGACACCTAGTACGAAGTACTCCTGACTTACCATGGTAGTGTGAACATAAAAAAAAAGAAGAAAAAAGAAGGCCTAGCATGAAAACGACTATATACTCAACATTTCTTGAAACTGCAGTAGACTTAAGACTCAGACCTGTAGACTGAAGCTGTTTCAGGGGAGGATTCAGATAGCAGCAACTAATAAATAATGCCAGCTGTCTCTACTGAATCCCTGCTTAAGACACTGGGAATATAAATGTAGACAGAAGAAATACTTTCAAGCCCATTAGCCTGAAAGAAGTACAAGTCAACACTTACACAATGCACTTACAGTCTTTATAACCACAAGAAATAGGATTCTCTCATAAATCGACAATCACCTTTGCAAAGCAAGTTTCCTATTTTTTCCTAGGATTATCCGTGAAGAAAAACGACTCAAATGTGGATAATCAACTGATTATGCACCAAAAGCCACACGGTTTTCAAATGAATGGACCTACAAAAGTGCGTGCAACTTCAAAGGCATTAAAAGATGACTTGATCATAACAGTACTAATCCACTGAAAACAAAACAGACTACTCAAGTTTATTTTTCCTTCCAGAGTCATGTAAACCATGGTTCTGACAATTTTCTTCAGCTCAGGAAAGCTAACTCCTGAATATCTAGAAGATAGCAGAACACCAATGTAACTTACAGAAGTTTCTTAATGTCTGTAAACTCCCCAGTAACTCGGACTTTTTCTGTTTCATTAAAAACAACTACTCAAGACTAGATGCTAAAGCAAATCAAAGTCAAAGAATAACATGGAGGATTTTTAAACTTTAGCATTTGTTTACAAAAATAATGGCAAACATAACCCAAATAAAACATCACCACGTATTGGCTTCTGCACAGGAGGAGGAAGGGGAAGAAAGAAAAAAAAAAAAAAAAAAAAATACTGCAGTCTCCTTGCTCACAACTGACAGCTTCAGAAACAAGTCCGATTTGCACTTACCAAAATAGAAACAGGTCCATTCTTCCAGTTCCCCCATCCCCCGGACAGCAGGTTACACATTTGGTATTTGTTTTATACCTAGCTCTCATTATTTCAAGTATTTTCAGCTCAATCCTGAACTCAGCCTTAAAGAGAGATGTAAATTCTGTGCGTTCTCCAGCATTTGTGTTGGAAGTACAAACTTTCATTAATTTAAAATGCACATGTGAACACAAGCAAAACTAGCAGCCATTCTCAGCAAAAAAAAACAAATTTAAAAAAAGGCTACAGTATCCTTGTTTTAAGAACCTGTAGAACAGATATCAGGATAAATTCAAATAACCAAAGGGGAAAACGCCAACTTAATCATATCTGCTGTACAGTAGAAGATACAAAAGGGCTGCAAATTTGGCTGCTTCACACGCAAGATGCTCTGCACATACCAGCAGCTACCCTCTTTCCAATGTATTACCCTCCCATGTTCCTTGTTAAAAAAAAAAAAATAAAAAAATCTACCATTCCTTCTGCCTTCTTGAACCAAGGTCTCCATATAAGCCCCCTCTTGAAGACAGTTCGTTCCTCAAATGTCACTGCACTCATTCCCTACTTCACCCCCTCCACACCTCTCCTCTCTCTGATCTTCACCAGAATGAGTTTTTGCATAAGCAGGACAGCAGCACAGGAAAGAAGTTGGTTTGAAAAGTGCCAGGTGGATACAACTTCAGTTTGACTACAAAGCTTCTGAAAATCTGCCCATGCCACAAAAGAAGGAAATACAAAATCATCTTATTATAGACTAATGTGTTCTCAGAACTGATGCTGAAGTACTACAGTTGTTCTTTTAAAGTATGTTAACTGTTAGACACCAGAGATAACAGTCCTACTATTAATCTTATATTTCAAGAAAGTTCCAAAAGGATTAACTACATACGTATGAGAAGCTGTGCTTCAGCAACTGATGATGCAAAAATGAACAGAATCACGAAATCAATCCGATTCTGTGCAAGTTAAAGCAATGTCAGCTATGCAAGAAGTGCTATGAAAAAGAGTAAGTACCAGGAAAGTGTCTGAATTCCTAATATTAGAGATCTTAATTAGAAGATATAAGTTTTCTTTTTAAGATGTAACAAATTACATTCAACTAACATTACAAAGTTATTATCTGTTATTTAACCGATTTTACCAAGCTATGCCGTTTGACAAGTAAAGTGGCAAGCTCTTCATCAGCTGTGTTGAAAAATATTCTCTTTTCAACTTTGCCTCATTTCCCTCTTCATATGTAGTACTACTTAAAAAAAAAAAAAATTAAGACCGCTGTTACAGCTAAGCCAGCCATTTTCAGGTTCCAAACTAAAGTTTAGTTCCATTTTAGTACCAGGAGACTGTGGATCATAATTCATGCAGTTAAAATGAGGATTACTTGTTGACATAAATTTTGAACTGCTCAAAATAACCCAGACTTCAAATTTTGGAGGGAGAAAGGTGCATGAGATTAGTAACAGAACAGACAGTAGCAGTTTAAATGCTTTGCTGCGATTAGTACATGGTACATCACCATAAACAATTTATTGATCTAAATTTCTGCACAACCTCAACCCAGTGCAAAACTGGTATGACAAAGAGAAGCTGGAAAGAGAAACGTTAACACCTAAGTTAATACCACATGAAGATGCCTGTAAATCTCACATTAAAGTACCTGAGAGTACATCTGAGTATTTGATTGACTGTATTAAAAATAACCTCCCATACAATCAGTATTTTCTACTTACACTTCTGACTTATTTACAGATCCATCTTGCAAAAAACACCAAAGATAAATGAGATTTCCCGTCCCCAAGGAATTTGCATATTAAATGATGTACCAATTAGAATGGTCATACACAAGGCTAAGTAAGACTAAAAATGTTGCCTTGACCAATTTTGCATTTTAACTAGTCTCCAATTTAAGTCATGCTTCTGTGATGAATCCCGTTTATGCTTTTGTGCCACTCAACATTCCAATTAAATTAATATTTTTAATTATACTTCTGAGAAAATGCTAATGGATACAACTCTACAATAACAGATTATGGCCTCATTGGTCATCCCCATCTCCCTGTCCTTACTTAAGTGGCGTAAGAAAAGTAAAGGTAATAATTCCTTTTTTCTTCAAGGGATTTACACCACATAATCAGAGTTTCACAAATCCTACAAAATGCAATCCATCCAAAAGCATTACTTAAAGCTTTATTTAATGCTGTGACAGACTTAAATCAGAAGTGATCTTTTACATATGACATGCTAAACTCTGCACGTTGAGACACCAATTCAACTTCGCCTTAGGAAGGAGGCAAATAAAGGAATTCCAGAACACCTTCTGCTGCTTACCTGTTTCACCCTCTCCGAGTAACCACTGAAAAAGGACAAGAAAAAAAAAAAAATGGGCTTCACAAATCTCTTCTGCAGTCACCAAAAACAAAATGCTAGATAAACAGAAGCAAAACTAAGTGCAGCAAATCCCTCCTGAACTACTGTTACAAGGTTCTGAGCACACCAGAATGAGCTTTAAAGAGAGAGGAGGAAGTTAAGGTATTACACAGAAGACATCTCACCTTTCAATTTCTGCATCAACAAACGTATCAATGTGTTAAACTCACATGCCAGTTTCACCACTTATGACACAGTAGGTAGCTAGCGAGCAAAGACTGTTGAAGCACAGCACAAAGCCTGTCAAACAACATTTGTTTACTACATCGACTCCCAAGAATTCTAGAAAAAGTTGTCATTATTGTTATCACCGAAAGCCACCGTGGCAGCAAAAAGTTCACAGCAGCCGTGCCGCGTCTGCCATGCAGGAGACCCAGATTAATTTTCTCCCACCGTTTCTCCCACCCGCTGCTCTTAAGAGAGCGGTGGCTAACTGTGGGGACGGAGCACTCAAGATCTGGGTTGAGGGCTGGAAGGAATGCCTTCTGCCACTCCGGAGGACAGACCCGCGCAGACACCCGCGACCTCCGCAGAGTTTACCTTACCCTGGCAGGAAGGTGCCGCAGTGTGGGACCGCGAAGGTAGAGTCAGAAGGCGCTGGAAAAGCGTGGATTAGCAAGGTTTGCCTCACTCCTTAATCGAACTTTTCTAATTTTTTTTTTTTTTTTCCAAACTTCAGTTCACAAAAACAAGCTCCAGTTTGACACACTTCCCACACCGTACTTTATTTCCGATAAAGTAGCGACGATACGTGATCTTGTACTACGGGCAATGTCATGGAAGTTCTGCTATCCGAAATGCACAGATACAAGCAAGCAGCTCCCATCACCTATTCTACCACGGCATGCCGATCAAAACAGGCATCTCCAGAAAGAAAAAAATAAAAAGGCGGGGGGAGAAGTGGGAGGCAGCAGAGGCATGATCTCACCCCAGCAGACCGAGGTACCGCAGCCCAGCATTTGGAGAAGCAGCCACAAGAGAAAAATCAGAGTTTCCTGCCTTTGTACCGAGACTCTTGTTGCTGTAACGCAGCTTTCTAACAGCTCTGTTACAGACGGTGCCGCCGGGACGGAGGGAGAAGCGCCGCATCCCGCGGCAGCCGTTACCGCCGAACCAAACCCCCCCCTTCCACGCGGGACGGCGACCCCAGCGGGGCCCGAGCCGGCCACGGAGGAGCGGCGTGGGAGGCGACTCCCCTTGCCAGCCCTCGGCCGGGCCACCCCCGGCCCCGCAGCCGCTCCGCTCCGCCGGTGGGCGAATCCCGGCGGGTCACCGGCCGGGAACCGCCGCAGGCTGGCTCGGCTCGCCCCCCACCGCCGGGCCCCCCCGCGGGAAGCAGCCGGCCGGGCCCCCCCCAGCGCCGCCCAGGGAGGAAAGAGGGGCTTTACCTCGCCGCCGCCGGGAGCCGTCCCTCAGGCACACGGTCGGTGCTGGAAGCCGCCTGCGCCCCGCGCCACCGCCGCCCCCCCCCCCCCCCCCGGCCCGCTGGCTGCGGCGTCCTCTCCCCGCTCAGGACATGGTCTCTCCCAACGCGGCGGGCTGCCGCGGCCGCGGGCGCTCCCACTCGGCGCGGCGGGGGGAGCGTCTCGCCCCGCTCCCTGGGCTCCTCTACTGGCGGCAGCTGGAGCGGCCCAAAGCAAAATAAACCCCCATACGGCCAGCAGACCGCACGTCAGCCCGGCCTGCCGCCCTGCCCGGCGCCCATTGGCGGAGCCTGCGCCTTTCCCCTCCACCAATCGGCGCTCGCCTCTTTGGGAAGAACGGGTGATGTCATCCCTGCCGCCGGGGCGCCTGGCCGTGCGGGTGCAGGGGTTCGCCGCCCCGCCGAGCCCCGCCCCCTCCCGGCCCCGCGGCCCCTCCGCCCGCCTCCCCCCCGGAGCGGCCTCTCCCGCCCGCGGGCCCCCGCAGCCCTTCCCTCACACAGCGCTTCGGCGGCCGGCGGCCCCTGCCAGGGCCCGCCCTGAGGCAAACCTGTGCGCGGGACCCAGCTTGGGTCGGGCAGGAACGCACGGGCTGCGTGTAGAAGTGGAAACAAGACCCTCCGCTTGGCTTGAGATCCACGATCGGTGGCGGTATATGGACATAAAGAGTTTTCTATGGAAATAGTCCCTCATAAAGACCCCTTGCGATGGCGCGTGGCCAGACAGCAGCCATCGAAGGTACCACTTCGGTGGCAGCTGATCCTTCCTCCAGTGTCCTGGTGGGAAACATCTCCTGCGTATGTTACATAAAGAGAAAATGGCGACGGAGGGTTTCGTGGCCAGGCTGTATGTCCATGCCCCCAGCCTTTGGTAGATTCCCATTAATTCCTTCAGCTCTTCCATAGCAAAATATTTCACTGAGCGCTGCTAAGAGATAAACGGTCAAGATATCTTCCGTGTGTCGATACTGGCCGTTCCTAACTGAGCGCTGTGAGTGTGTGGGGCTGGAGTTCAGGATGTTCACCCTTGCCTGAAGGACTCTTCAGGCAAGTAGCGGTCATGCAGCGCAAAGCCCATTCCTCTTCTGGGGGGAAAAGGCCAGTGACTACTGCTCCGCCAGCCCTTGGGTTCAGCCCTCATGCTGGCTATGCAATCATTTTCTTTGCTTTCTTCTCAGAAATTGCAAGTCTACGTCTTCCTTAAGCTGCTCTTGTAAGCTCACTGAGAGAAAAAGCGTATTTGCCCACATCCTTGCTTTTCCCTCATGGGTCTTACATCATTTGATACCTGACTTTTTTTTTTTCCACTGCATTTCCTACATTTTATTTCAGGCTTTCTCAGATGTTCTAGCATTTTTATTTCCGTGGTTTCATTCCCTGTTCCTGGCCAAGGCGAGAGGGAACTCTATTAGGCAATGCCTCGGGCTAGGTGTTGCATTGGGAAACTCGTCCTCTTCTGACCAGCTGGATCCATCCCTTCTCACTCAATCAGCATAAAAGAAAAGCACCCGAGATGTTCAAGCGGAGCAGTGATGCCTTGTGCTAGAGAAAATCCCTTTGTCCAGCAGACGAACAACTAGAACTGGAGTCAGCACATGTAAAATGTAATTACTTATGCAGACTGAAATAGAAATTTGTCTCCATTTGCAATTAAGTTAGTTCCCTATAAACGTCAGAAACTGTTGTGGGGGAGGGTGATGTGATTTGTCTCTCCTCGACTAGTTATTTACCAAATTCTCTTTCTGACTCCACTGAAGAAGTTGGGCCCCAGTCTGTGTTTTGGGAAACATACCGACAATTACGTATATTTACCTATAGAAAAGATGGAGACAACTGTATATTCTTTCACACACCCACATATAAGATCCAGATGAACTTGGATAAGTCATGTAAAAGAAATATTCCTTATCTTAAGGAACTGTGCCATCTCTGTGCTTAGAAATAATTCAGAAAATGTATCCCTTGCTCTTGGCTTCTAGGCAAAACGATGGAAGAGCTGTCATGGAAGCCAACAAGTAGTGGGGTAAATCCTAAATGCTGCCACAACTGTACAACAATGGGAAATTTCCAGAAATAATTGTTACAGATTAGTCTGCATAAAAAGGTATGAAAATAAAAGGATTATGTAATTTGGGGGAAAATATTCACTTCAAATGCCTCCAGAATATTTCCTAAACCTGTCAGAAAACCGTTTGGTGATCACTGAAATGTATTTTAAACAAAACACAGTGCACTGTAGCATGCTAGGAGCATGTAATGTACTTTCACAACACAGAAAATAGCTTTAATGAAGCTAGACTCGTATCATTTCAAAGACTTTTGTTGCCTAGGCAAGAAAAAATTACGACCCACTGAAAAAAAATGATTTCTGAAGAATTCTAGAGACAAGTGATTTTCGTATCTGTATAGTTGTTCTGCAGAACAGAAGCATTCCAAGTAATGAAACAGCTACCTGTATAGTATACGAAGGTGAATGCATGTGGTAAAATAGAATTTGAAAATAGTTACCAGAGCCGTTAGTTTCAAAAGTGAATCCTGGCTGCATCTCCAAATTACCGGATGTTTTTGATGTTGGCAACATTATTCCTAAGGCCATGTTTTTGGTTTTATCTCAGAAGACTTCTGGCATCTCCCACCAGGTTTACCTTGCAGGAGTTTGCCATTTGTTCTAGACTTAAACAATTCAATACAATAGGAATGACCTTTCAGCAGTTTAGGACATTAATATTTACACGTATTATTTTATCCAATAATAGCTTTCAGAGTTCTAATTTGGAGAAAAATCAAAATCTACATGACTTGATAACCCAGTTCTCAATAGATTTAGTATTTGATCATCTTTTTTAAACGTCAGAAAGATAATTCTATTTTTAGTAGAGGTAGTAGAAGTTTTATGCAAGTACTAATTTCCTATATTCCACCCCAAATTTTTATTTTATTCCACCAGTTCAAGGACAAATTTTAACTCCCTAGTAAGGAACTTGAAACAGTCATACTCATTTGACAGCTTAGTATGTTATTTTGGGAACTTTGCTTTGTGGAGCTGAATTCACTCATGCCTTGGAGATTATGTGCCTTCCTTCACTAACTGGGTGTGCAACTGCCCTCTGTAACTCAGAATAAACCCATAGCAAAACTATGCACCTTCATTCACACCCAAAAATACAATTTGCGCACGTATGTCTTCCAGCTTTCTTTTTTTCTCCACTTCTCAAGCATCATAAATCCCCGTTCCTCTAACGCCCGTTGCATTCTCCCCACCTTCCTCAGCCATCCTAGGTCTGTCTGATCTCCTTTCCTTCCAGTTCCTCTAGAACAAGAGCGAGCTGCTCAAGAGAGAACTGATAGTAAATTTCCTTGTCAGAACTCACAGATCTGATGAAATCCGAACGGCGCACATAAGTCGTGCAATTTCGCAGAAATATCGGTGGAACCCAGCTAAGAAACCCACCTGGTTCCTCCCCCTTGTCAGCCTGGAGCCGCAGCACCAGCACTTGTGCAGCAGCCAGTAGCACAGACTGCCTGAAGCAGGAACCCTTTGTGTCTCCGAGGTGCGAGCCTTGCTGGCAGCCAGCGAGGCAGATGGCTGGGAAGTTCCCTTCCTTTTCTGCAAAGAATTTACAAATTTAGGATTTTTTCAGAATAACCCAGAATTGCAAATTGCTGCTATCACCTATTAAACGAGCACTTTGCACCACGCTACCTTACAAGACGCCCTATTCCTTCTGTCCTGATGTGCACTGTTAGTAAAAGGTTTCTTCCCTCAACCCTCCCTGACGTTTCTGTTCTGATTCACCCTGCTTATAACCAAGCGAATGATACCGAAAGCTGTAATTAGAAAGCGTCCACATGTTTCACAGTAGCATATCTCTAGATATTGCATACAATGGCTGGGGGACTCAGGGAAGGAAAATTGTGCTTCAGGTAAGCAAAAAGGCAAACACCAAATTATTTTACGCTGGCATGGAGTGTTTTTGTGTGGCAACAGAATTGCCTCAGCCTGAGTGCAAAGATTACATCTAGTTAGTGATGTATAAGTGCAGATCTCGCTCTTATGTAATTCTCTTTACCCTGGTAACTAGTCGCTTGCAGGCAGAGCCCTGGCTCCCATTAGGCAATTCGTCCTCAGCTTATCCAGGAGCAGAGATGTACGTGCGCACCAGATGGTTATTTCTCACTAGCTGAACTTTGAATATGCAGAACTCCCTGCTCACACTGGCTCCTCGAATCCTGCTCTTGCCATTGCTTTATTCAGTGTTTTCAGGCTTTTTATGATCAAGGAAGATTTGCAACTGAACTGAAATATGTAGATAAAGGGTGAGGAATAGAAATGCACAAAAATCCAAGGAAGCACGGTTTTTGAAGCTATTGAGAACAGGGTATTTTAAATGGTTGACTGATTTGTTACCATTTTTCCATCCTCTGTCTGAGTCAGCCTCAGCCTTCACACCCAGTAAATCTCATGCTTCTGGCTCTTTTTCCCATTTTAGTTTGAAACATAAAAATATTCAACTATGGCTACATCACTATCCCTCCTATCCAGATGGGGATGAAGTCAGAGAAGGCATAATGCCCCGACCAAATCTGTTCTTCCCTGCCACAGCTGCTGGCTGTTGTTACAGGCTGCCACCCTGAGACCTGTAAGAAAGCTCCAAATATTTGCAGCTGACCTCTGAGCAGGGAAGGAAGGCAGTGACCTTCCCTGTCATTACCACATGCTCCCGGTCGTGATGGGAGAGTTACTGCCCTCGTACCAGCCCTGGTCTGACTTCATGGCTGCATCCAGTGGGAAACGGCTTTGCTAATTCTACCCGTTCTGTTGGCGCAGATTTTATCCATTTCTCAAAAAAAAACCCCATCCTTCAGAAAATGTTTTCAGAGTTACAAGTTTTCTTCTGACTTCCCCAGGGGCTTTGCGCTAAGAAGGGATGTCACGCACATGGATCAAGCCCTTCTCCTTTTGGTCTTTTTTCCTAAAAGAAAAGTAAGAGTTTATCCCATACCCTGAGCCACCAAACACGTCGGTACAAGGGGCAGGGAAAGAGCAACCGAAGAGGAAAGTGGTCCTTCCTGCCTCGCTGTCTGTACCCCTGGGAAGAGATAGCCATCTTCTCCCAGAGGGTAGTCAGAGGTAGGAGCAGCTCACATTGCACAGCAGAACACTCACCCATGCTTTCCTCCTCTTCTTCAGCTACGGGGCTGCCCTACTGCAAAAGCACTGTGGCTCTCCATGGGGCCAGCAAGAGGCACCTCGCACCTCTCCAGGTGGTGTATGCCCAGCAGAAGTGGTCGTGGTGTGTGTGATTGGTTTAGGGACAAAATAGCTGGCAAAGGTAAAGAATAAACAAATATAGCTAGGAAAAACTGTGCAGAAATACGACAAAGGTACGTACTGAGTTGTTACCTCCTCAATCACTTTGAGATGTATTTCAGTAGCAAAAAGAAAAAAGTTAAAAGTGGGGAGCACTTGAAAGCTTCAACATGCCCTATTTTTCTCGCTTTCTCTCTGGTTCCACGGGGAGCATAGGAAGGGAGTGAAGGAGCAAATCCATCGGGATAGGGCTTTCCAGCTGAAGGGTTTGAGCCACATGATCGGAGAATCTTAGAAACTTTCCTCAGCTGGGCAGACGCTGAGTAGGTGAAGGAGGCTGTGCTGGATGGCCAACAGAAAAGCAACACACACGGAAAGCAATGGGAAGCTGGGAGGCGGTGGGGTGGCTGTAGTCCAGCGTGCGCATTCGGTATGGTTCTGGAGACTCTGGGAGGCTGCAGGATCTGCCTGTCCCAGATGGTGAGCACAGCGTGGCCTCTACCGCTGCTCTAAGCATGCATCAGCAGGTTTGTCACAGCGAAAGAATGCAGGGGGGGAGGACAAAGGGAAGAGGAGAAAAGGAGGGAGAGAATTAAGGAAAATGTGAAACAGAGTATTAAAAACAAAGGGAAAAGAAAAATAAAACAGGAAAATGCAAAGAGCTCTTTGAATGCACTCTTAAAGAAAGTCATGAGGGAGGACAACGAAGAGTAACAATGCAACTATAAAAGGAAGTAGCAGCCTGAGTCCCTTTAGGGGCATGTAAGACATTTGTGAGGACTTGAGACAAAAATCCATGAGAAAAATGGACTAAAATCCATAAACTAATTGCTGTATAGAAATGTCAGGCCAAAAGAGGCTGGATTTGTCTGTGCAACGGCCAGCAGCTCTCTTATCCTCAACACTGACAGATTTAACTACTAGCAAACACCGGGACCCCTCCAAAACGCTCCTGCCAGCAGAAAAAGAAGTGTTGACAGAATTGTGGGGTGAGCGTAACACTGACTCCTCCAATGCTGCTAACTGAGGCTAGATAAAAATACCACATTATACAACCACTGGTTTTGATGCCTAGGTTAGGTAGCTCCCTCCTCTGAGTAGTAGCTTTTGTGAGCCCCAGCAGTGGCATCACCCCTCCCCAAACATCATATAAAAGTCATAGATGCTAAACTCGGTGGCCGTAGGTTTGGCTGTGAAGCTGAGAGGCAAGAATTCCTGCATTTTTCTGCTTTAGGTGAGCACACCACTTTTACTACGTAGCAAGGCAGTATTATCAAGCGGCATTAACATGCCCCGAATCCGAGCCAAAGTTAGCAGCCATTAGTGGTCGACAAAAGTGAAAAGGGAATTTATTGTAAAAGAAGGCTATCCAGGAGAGTACGAGGCAACAGAGAAGGGACCTTCTGTGTTCGGTTTACAGAACACAGTACATCATGCCGAACATAATCAGTGCCAGCTAATCAGATTATTTGGTGAGCCAGAGGGAGCAAAATCTATCTTCAGGTTGACGTAATCCACCGATAGACTGCTTAAGGATTCTGGATATGTTCATTCTGTGTCTCAGAAGCCTTCCCCTTACCTATTCATTGAGACTTAGCCTTTTTATGAGCAAACCTAGGATTAAACATGTACGGTTCATATAAAAACCAGAAAACAAAACAGGTAAGAGTGAGACTCCATGGGAGCGTGGCTAACGGAGCAGTGCCGATTGCCACACTACCAGTTCAGCAGGATACTGAAAGAAAATCAGCAATGCCAGGGATGGTTTAATGCTATTAGTGGAGACCTTATAAGGATGGTAACTGATGAAGCTAAGGAATACACGAGTCTGGAATTAAAATGTGGAAAGGACAGTTTTCTGGAAAGTCCTGAATTTTGGAAGAGAATAGATTTTTATTTTAATTCAGGCCTAGCCTGGGCCATAAATTCTTATTACGTTAATAGCGTTAGCTTATTTTAGAGACATGTTCAGCAAAAAATCTATACCTTCTCCCAGCATTTCTCATCACAAATAAGCAGCTTCAACAACTGGATAAAGAGTAGCTTTCCATCTTATTCCTACTTTTAATCTTCCAGAAAGCCATTTAGCAGGACACCTCATAATGCTATGCCTTATTTACAGATAAAACGAGGGGAAAATAAATCAGAGAAACAGAAAAATAAATCATTTTCAAACCAGATTACTTTCCTGGAAGGACAGTTCTTTGATTGCTTTTATTCCTAACTTTAAAAGAAAAGAATTTAGTAATTACACATTGAGCAACAGTTGTTTACTTGTATCAGGCATCACAAAAGCTGCTGTGCCTTCCCTTCTTGTGTGTTATGCTAAAATGATGGGCAGAAACAGAATAAAATAACTGCACTAGAACATTGCCTAGGATCACTGTCTCCCTCCCACTGCACAGAGAAATGCTGAAGCAACGCTAAGACATTTATCGAGCAGCAGGAGCTCATTAGCTTGTTGTCAGTACTCTCTCCCATTGATAGCTCTTATGTGGCTATCTAGTAGGTAAGCAGCATTATAAATAGTCTCTTTGTAGCACACATTTTTGCTTTCATATGAAAAATATGTTTGTTGTCTCCCAAATAGTCCTTGCCACCCTGAGAAATACAGATTCAGGAACGTATTGCTTCAGTATTCCAACCACATGTCTCAACTGCATGTGAGTTTGTCTTGCCTAAGCTCTTTGAAAGAAAGTTTAAGCTTCAACAGCCTCCACTTCCATAGGACAGACAGCTCTGGAACTGCTCATGTCCAGGCACAGTTTTAAATTTACAGGGCTTTAACACAAAAGGACAATTTAGAGTATATATTGGGATTGTATACAATTGAAGCTGCTTAAATACTACAGCAAGTTAGATCTTCCATAGAGGTCAGAGTAAGGACTGAGTATTAGAGAATTCAGAACTGAGGAGTAAACAAGCTGCTGTCTCAACGATTGATGTCATAAGCCAGCCAGATCCGTGTATAATCATTTGTCTGTACATCTCATTACTGGCCAAGCAAAACAGAAGCAGAGAGGGCGAGCCATTGACTTACGTCTGCCCAGTGCAATTCAGGTTAATCAATAAAACCAATTTTACAAAATTATGCAAAATGTTGAGCTCCTGCTGAAGTAATTGGAAATTGGTGAAGCTGCTCGGTCTCATGAAGGGCACGTTTCTCTGCTGCAGACTGAACCTTTACGAACATTGAAATCCTTGACCAGAGGCATTCACATGCTTCTCTTCCTGGACGCTGCACTGCTCTTCTTGCAATGCCAGAGGTTTCATGCAGCCCAGTTTCCCCAAGACCTCCCACCATACATCTCTCCGTCAAGTCAACTGCTACCGTCAAGGGGCCTGGGCAAACACCCAAGGCCCAGTGAGAAAGTTCAGATTTGGACCTTTGCCCACAAGCCATATTTGATCGGTATAGAAAAATCACATTACACTGAGTATATTAGTAATATTTATTACACAACTGATGTAGATAGAATCTAGGCTACACGTCAGAAGCAGAAGGTGGCTGTTCAGATGAATGGGGCTGATTACTTGCATCAAATTAGGAAGCTTATTTCTCAAATGGAGAAAAATCTGTTTGGATTTGTGCTTTCCTACCACTCCACGGAAGAAACAGAAGTTCTGCCATTTCATTTTGGTGCTGTTTCTCTTATCTTGCCATCCTGGCTTTGAATTTGCCACTCTTTTATTCCAAGTATACTTCTTGCCTGGATAGCTTAGTCTTCAAGAGGTTTCATGTTGTTCTCAGGCACTCGGTGAAGAGGCCAAGTGGAGCTGGTCTTCCCTCAGAGCACACATCTCCAAAGCTGAACCGTATTCATTTCTTGGCTGTCTTCCTCTCAGATCAGAGAATATTCCAAAGAAGGTCTCACTGGTGTATTGCTCAAAATCAAAATAGCTTCATCTTATTTAAGTTTGATAACCCCTTGAGAAAAGTCCCTTGGACCTTGACTTCCCTTTAGAGCTGTTGACTGCCTCGGCATATGGTCCTGTTAGATCTTCTCTGTTAAACACTGTTAATCAGTATTTTAATGTTTTTCTTGGAATATTTGCTTTCTGTCCTAGACCTCCTGCCTCTAGAGTCAAGTGATTAAGTTAGATTCTGAGGTTTTATTTTCAAAGTAGATTTCTAATCCTTAAGGCAGTGAAGAAAAGCATAAAATATGGACTAAATATAACCTCAGTGCAACCTGAAGGTTCAGAAACTAGAAGTTAAGACAAAAAAGACCCACAAATATTGGTTCCTAAAACTATTATTTAAAAATATATTTCAGATGGTTTTGGGAATGACAAATTGGTTAAGTTTTTTTCCCAGTGTTTTTGACTGCCAGTTCCACACCACAGAAAGACATTTCTTTTTGTGCCAGAGCTGGACCAATATCCCAACTTAGTACAGAGAAATGAGTAGATTTGTTCTCACCAAGAGGTCACTCAGGCTGAGGTCCTTACATCTAGTAGTAATCATGGTCTTCCTAAAACATGCCAGGAAAAATAAAGGATATTAGCATCTGTGCTCTGGGTTACTGTGGTGGGTTGACCCTGGCTGGATGCCAGGTGCCCACCAAAGCCGCTCTGTCACTCCCCTCCTCGACTGGACAGGGGAGAGAGAATATAATGAAAGGCTCATGGGTTGAGATAAGGACAGGGGGAGATTACTCACCAATTACCGTCATGGGCAAAGCAGACTCTACCTGGGGAAAATGAACTTTATTTATTGCCAATCAAACCAGAGTAGGATAACGAGGAATAA
The DNA here is from genome assembly GCA_034782735.1 of Sagittarius serpentarius. Classification (NCBI taxonomy): domain Eukaryota; kingdom Metazoa; phylum Chordata; class Aves; order Accipitriformes; family Sagittariidae; genus Sagittarius; species Sagittarius serpentarius. The sequence goes on along the minus strand of JAVKLA010000093.1, from coordinate 38,581,698 downwards.
AACCCAAAACTTAAAACACTTTCCTCCCACCCCTCCCTTCTTCCTGGGCACAGCTTCACTCCTAGTTTCTCTACCTCCTCCCCCGGACCAGTGCAGGGGGACAAGGAACAGGGGCTGGGGTCAGTTCATCACACGTTGTCTCTGCCGCTCCTTCCTCCTCAGGGGTAGGACAGCTCACACTCTTCCCCAGCTCCAGCGTGGGGTCCCTCCCACGGGAGACGGTCCTCCACGACCTTCTCCAACGTGGGTCCTTCCCACGGGCTGCAGTTCTTCACAAACTGCTCCAGCGTGCGTCCCTCCCACGGGCTGCAGTCCCTCAGGCACAGACGGCTCCAGCGTGGGTCCCCAGCGGGGTCACAGCTCCTGCCAGCAAACCTGCTCCGGCCTGGGCTCCTCTCTCCGTGGGGCCACAGGTC
>JAVKLA010000093.1:38511691-38576758 GCA_034782735.1 Sagittarius serpentarius | reverse complement strand
GTCGTGTTTAGACTCAGTCAAGGACTTTTCAGCTTCTCCTGCCCAGCCAGCGAGAAGGCTGGAGGGGCACAGGAAAGCTGGGAGGGGAGACAGCCGGAACAGCTGCCCCAAACTGGCCAAAGGGACATTCCATACCATGGGATGTCATGCCCAGTATAGAAACAGGGGGGAGTTGGCCTGGGGGGCGGATCGCTGCTTGGGAACTAACTGGGCATCGGTCAGCGAGTGGTGAGCCATTGCGCTGTGCATCACTTGTCTTGTGTATTCCAATCCTTTTTTTATTATTGTCACTTTACTGTTGTTATTAGTGTCATTGTTACTTTCTTCTTTTTTGTTCTATTAAACTGTTCTTTTCTCAACCCATGAGCACCTTTTTTTTTCCGATTCTCTCCCCCATCCCACTGCGTGGCGGGGAAGTGAGTGAGCGGCTGCGTGGTGCTGAGTTTCTGGCTGGGGTTAAACCACAACAGTGAGGCTCCCAGATTAGAGGATGATCAGAAATATCTCTCCCTGGTCAGACAAATGTTTCTATCTCCAGCCTGGGTGGGTGAAGCTTTGGGGTCTGACTAAACCACAGCCAGGGCCACCACTGCCCAGCAGGTACTCTGTGTTCCTTGGCAAAAGGCACCTCTACTGCCAGCACCAAGATGAGGAATTAATGGCAATCACTGCATTGCCATCTCCAGGTTTCTGAGGAGCTTACCTCCGCATCCTGTGCCAGCGGAGAACTGGGTGAATCGGGAGGACAGCATCACTGCTATCAGGGGCAGGAGTCTTCTTTGCTGAGACCATCCTGAACAGGGCAGACGGGAGCCCCCACTCTGTCTCACCTCCCTGCGCTCAGAGAACTGTGTATCTTTGAAACTATTCCAGATGTTCACAGGTGCGTTTTGTGAGAAAGCCAAATCTCATCTGGATTTGTGTGCTCCCTTATCTCTTAGCATTCCTTGCCTTGGACAGCAAAAGCGGCTGCCTGCCAGAATACAGCCTTCCCTGGTGTCCCCTCTGGGCCCCATCCCAGAGCCACCCCAGAGGGAAAAGCTCACCAGAAAAGGCAGTATTCGTACCAAAAAAGGGATTTTCTAGCCCCCACCTGCTGAGAGCAAACTGTTCTGGGGGGCTGGGCTCAGCAGGAGGGTCCCTGCTGCCTGCCTGCCCTCCCAGTCCCTCTCAGCTTTCTGTCCCGCTCCCCGAAGCTGCTGGCAAGAGAGGAGGCAGGGGCTGGGCACAGCAGAAGACAGCAAATGCTAATGGTGCTCCCAAGAGCATGGGCTGCCTGCCAAAGAGTGCTGCCAGGTGCTTGCTGTTTAAATTGCTTAATATATTCTATTAAACAAAGATCAGTATCAGATACGTGGTCTCCATCCCTGTCTTAGAGCATGAGCTTGTCCAGAGCACAGAGCATCCCACCATGGCTACACCGAGGCATGGACTCCGATGCATGGACGCATCTCCTGAAGGCAGAGCTCGCTGTGCCGCGTCGGTTATTATCCACCTTACCCCAGCCAAAGGACTGGAGATGCTGAGAGAGTGCAGATAGCTACCGCTCTTAAACTGACCCTCTGCAAATTCTGGGTGCACTTTTTGCTGAATTGCAAAAACAACTTCGGCAGGGAAACTACGGCAGGGTAACCCTCTGACCTCTGTCTGTGCAAGTCTGCCCGATGATGGAAAAAACCTCAAACCTCAGAGAAGGGTGCATAGCCCCAAACCCACCTTACCGAGTCTGTGGGAGAGTAAGTCATTTTGAGACTGATGGATAAAGCCACAACAGAGGAACCAAACCTTGTTGTTAATCCCCATAAAGGCGAGGCCCGTCATCCTTCCAAGTGCTGTAGGCTCAGGCCCAGACTCTAATTGCTTTATTGTTGTTGAGTTACAATGGTCTGTGATAAAATCTCCAGCTATACGGTGCATTTCCCTGGCACGGATTCAGAGCAGCAGACGCACCTCGATGCCTGAGCTGTAGCAGAGCACCCCATGGCCGTCCACTGTCTCGACATCCTGGGCGCAGCCACCAACTCCCTGCGGCACTTCACGGCCCCTGCTCCAGCAGGTCGCATCCTGGCTGGCAGTAGCCACGTAGCACCGAGGATGGCAAAATTTGTTCATTAACAACTTTCTCTGGACCTCTGAGTTAAGGATGACATACTGTATTTTTGTAAGTAAAGTATATGAGGTCTCACGGCTACATTAATTTATTAATTTGCCTCGTTAATCTAATTCCCTAGACTCTTTTTGGAAAGAATAAGTGAATCATATGTAGACGTGAAAAGTCAGTGCAAGGGGAAGAAACATGGAGGCTTGGCACAGAAAAGTCAAAATTCATTTAAAAATATTGGCTAAGTGTTTGTGGTGACCAGAAGCTAAACTAATGAATAGTTGTTACTAGGAGGAAAATTCCCCTCTCTTCTGTATATAGGTGGGGAACTCTATGGAAACCCCACGTAAGACTATAAATGAGCACAGTTTATAAAGATGCCTGCTCTGTGTGAAGCTGGGAACCACAGCTTGCTGAGTGGGGTTTCCATGGTATGCTTACATCTGTGGATGGGTGCCTCTGTTCTTCTGTTTTCTTAAGTACAGATACAGCTTTGCAGGGAAAGACCCAGAATTAGAATGTGTGAAAAGCAAAACGCTAAAACAAACCTCGTGGTAGGTCACCACAACCCCTGGTATGTCAGATATGAGATAATCTTCCCTTGTTTACCCCATCAGCTATGTGTGTGGTCAAGGCCACAATTAATACTTTGATATTTTCTGCAAATCACACTGGGGAAAAGATTCACTTTCAGATTTTCAGTAATAAAAATTTTCCCCGGTCAGATATTTTAGCAGAAATTGTCAGAAATAGGCTGGAAGCCGTCCTCTGATGAAGAGCTTAAAAGCAGGTTCCCAAGTCCAATTTATCTGATTTTAAAGGTGGTTGAGACATTTGACTAAGAGATGGGTTTCAGGGTTTAACCCTTAACCATGCAGAGGCGCTGGCGAGAGACGGAGCAGAGTAGGGTTTTAGGGATTCTTCCAACAAGGGGGTTAACTTTTGCTCTGTGTGAAGGGGCATTTCCTAAAACCTCATGCAGAACATGCAGAGAGCAGATTTATAGGGGCAGCCTCCCTATTTTCTTCCACAAAACAGGCTCTCTTTTAGCAGTTGTTATGTTTAGCTATTTTTGCGTGATTGAATTTCTATTTCCTAATGGCACGTGATGTCCCAGCTTAGAACTGCCATCCATTTGATAGTTTAAAAGGACTGCTCTCCCCTAGACTTCAGAGATTTCAGATCATAGCTTGTCAGATAACCCCCACCCCTGGTCCAAACTGAAGCTCAGTAGTTTTTCTCCTTTTGCTTTAGTATAAACCATTTGAACAACCCTGAGAAAAGCACCAGGTCCTGTACTGTCTCCACAGAAGACAATTAACCCAAGACAAGGGTCAAGACCTGGTCCCATCTCTTCAGGATTTAATAATCCTTTCATCATTATGACATTTTAAAAGTCATTAACTGTTGAGTTCATCTCATTTTCAGAAAGTTTCCAGCCCAACTGCCAATATCTGCCTTATCTAAATGGAACATCGCTGTCATTTCTTACTCAGATGTCTTAGAGGGATCGTGGACCATCTCAACTTCTGCTGCAAGGTACGTAGTACCTGAAAATAATTCAAGGGGACCTTTCTGAGATAGATCCTTTTTTCATTGGGAAACCTGTGGACGGGATGAAGCATTCATCAGACCCCATATTCAAAATGAGCCTAGGGTGACAAGGGGGGCTGGTAAATTTGAAGCAGATTATCCCACCATTAAATGGCTCAGGCCACCAACACGGTCCTGCAGGAACAAAGTGGGGAGGATGGGGGACAATACCTGGACAAGTCCCTGTCCCTAAACAAAATTTGGGCCTGGCTAGGAGATACATTGTCCAGCCGCCACCAGCCAATTTCCCAAGCAAGCATGAGCCAGGCCTGCCAACCCCTAAGCAGGCGTCTGCAGTGATGGGTGACTGCACGTTCCTCTTAGTTTTTTGGGGGTTTGTGCACAGGAGGGATCGGTGATGCATGTATAAATGGGCAACAGCCTGGGTTTTGGCTTAAAGATAGCACTAGTGGTGGTCACACGAATGCCACTGTTTGCTCTATTACATGCTCTGGTCTGGTGCTGGGAGAGCCTGCAGCTCAGGCTGGATCCGTCCCCGGGCGTGCAGGGGCAGACAGACAGGGCCTGTCCGCTTTCTTCCCAGGCAGTGGTAGGGCCGTTCGCCTTCACCCGTCACTGATTTTCACAAAACTGCTGGGAACTGCACATGGTTTGAGCACCTCCCTGTTCATCAGCCACCTGAATGACAGAATCACAGAATCACAGAATTGCCTAGACTGGAAAAGACCTATAAGATCATCCAGTCCAATCGTTTAACCTAGCACTGACAAGTCCCCCACTAAGCCATGTCCCTAAGCACTACATCTACACGACTTTTAAACACCCAGGGATGGAGCCTCCACCACTGCCCTGGGGAACCCGTTCCAATGCCGAATGACCCTTTCAGCAAAGAAATTCTTCCTAATATCCAATCTAAACCTCCCCTGGCGCAACTTGAGGCCGTTTCCTCTTGTCCTATCGCTTGTTACTTGGGAGAAGAGACCGACCCCCACCTCGCTACACCCTCCTTTCAGGGAGTTGTAAAGAGCGACAAGGTCTGCCCTCAGCCTCCTTTTCTCCAGGCTGAACAACCCCAGTTCCCTCAGCGGCTCCTCGTAGGACTTGTGCTCCAGACCCCTCACCAGCTTCGTTGCCCGTCTTTGAAGTGGCCAACATGTCCAAAAGCCACCCAAGATGAGCCATGAGCTGAGCAACCGGCAGGCAGTGGGATTTCCTTGGGAAATCAGGCTAGAAAATAACCTGGCTCGCACAAGGGCTGTAAGTAAACACCCTATAAACAAACAAAGGCTGTAGCTCCGCGTTCCCCTGGCCAGCAGCCTGAATGACTGTCAGCATCAGCAAAGGCCACATGGTTTCCAGCTCAGAGTCCAGCCCTGCCTGCTGCTGCCTGCTGCTGCCTGCTGCTGCTGCCTGCTCGCCCTTGCGGTACCCGTGCCACCTGCTAGACCCCAGCATCCTTCTGCTTTGCTCTCTCTTAGCTGTCCCGCTTTCTCCTCCTATGAATAAACCACAGTTATTTCCCGGAACATTTTTAAGGCTTTTGCTTTGCAGAGATCAACTTTTTCCCTGCGTGAGGCCAGCCGCATTTTAAGAGGTTGGCTACGCCGTGCCAGAGTGTATTTATCTGCACGCAGAACCGATGGGATCCACCATCACCTGCCTCGTGGTTGGTGTTTCTCTGCAGCTGCACCAAGCTGCAGTTTGAAACAATGCATCTACTTGATTGTCCCATCCTCTTGTGAGGGATTTTAGTATTTTCTTCTATGTTTCTCTGCTGAAGCAGCAGTGGGCTGGATTTCTGACTAGCCCAGTGAAGGGCAGGCAAGGTGCAAGGACTGTTTGGGCGGCCGCTCACAGCGTTTGGGAGACTCAGCCCAGACAGAGGGGGTTGGTGCAGGGTCTCAGAGAGATGCTGTGCCGTGTCTGTCAGATGCCTGGGGACATTTAATACTGCTGAGATCCCCAAGAAGGTGGTGGGCATCGGCTGCCAAATTGTAATTCCTGCCATGGCAGCAACTCGGTGATGAGTTTTAGGGTAATTTATTTCTCTCTCTGCTCTTAGCTGCATAAAGGGGGTATATGACTCACTAACAGAGATCCCAGACTGGAGAAGTTTAATAGCTTCGGCAGAAGAATCAGCCTTAAGTTTGTCTCTACCAAATACACAGCAGTGGTGAGAAACGTCATTTAACTGCCCGGCCCATCGCGCACAGGGAGCCGTGCGTCCTGCTGCATCCACGCCTCCCTCACCCGGCTCCCCTCTCTCTCCCGCTGCGTTAAGCAGACCTTTTCCAAAGACATTTACTAGCTCTTTCCCTGTTCAAAATCCTAAAATAATTGTCAGTAGCTATTTAAAGCCCTTCACAGACCGGCGCACCACGGGTATAAACAAAACCCTTCTGGGTTAGCCCAGCCTGGCTCTTTACAAACAGGACACAAAAAAGGACAGTCACATTGCCCAGATAAGCACAGAGACTCCTGCTCGTCAAGAACATCCCCGGAGATTTGCGTGGCCAAGCCCATTGGTCATGCAGCTGCTCTTTATTAATTTCCCTAGGTCATAGCCAGAACGGGCATCACAGGTTTGGGTAATGCTCGTTGTCCCTGGAGACGTTTGCAGCTTAATTGATGAAAATAATTCTTCAACCACACCCGGGCAGCAGCACAAGGGAAGAGGACCTCTACATCTTTTGGGGGTTTGTTTGTGGGACACTGTGGCACGGCTGCAGGGGTGCAGCCTGCAGGAAAACACAGCAATGCTGCTCAGTGCAGTAGATCAGCAGCACTGGACTTCGTATCTGGAGAGGGAACATGAAATCATCGGCACGGAAAACAAGCAAGCCATCTGAGTGAGCCACAGAGGCATCCGAGCTGTAACTCTGGCCAATGGCTTACTCGGGAGTTTAACATATTGCATATATATGCATATATATGCATATAACATAAAACAAATTGCAAAACCTTTTTGCAGATTGAAAGGGGAATTAGAAATACAGGGAATTTCTTGCCACAAATGCTATGCCGCACACAAATGTCAGCAGAAAATCTTCAAAGTGGTGGTAAGGTCATTCCTATAAATAAATCATCCTGGCCCTGAGGAACCCTACGGAGCTTCCCGGGAAATATGCATCCTGGCAAATTGGATCTACTCTGAAAGAGGAGACAGGTAATGACCACTCCTTTCAATGCTGAAGGAACTGAGAGTTTAAATGGGACCAACAATAGCTACTCCATTTTTTAATCTCTCTGATGAATAATGCAGTGCATTCAGTAAGATGATGGGCAACGTGTTCCAACAAACTGATATTGAATACCAGCGGCACTTGCGGTCCCAGGGCTGCCTGTTCATTCAGAGGATAAAAGCAGAGATAGATCTACTTAACGTGAGTTGGATTTGCACACTCGAGTGTGCTGGGGTGCACACATGCAGCACCTGGCACATTTAGCCAGGTAGTCATCTAGTGCCCACGTGCACCTGCATGGCTTGACCTGGATGTCGAACTTTACATGAGCAATCATGCAAATACCTGCTATACAGCAATGAGCAGAAGAAAGTGCTCTAAATTACTTCTGCCCAACCTTATGGCACACCATACAGGCATGTACGCCAACAAAGAGGCAGCTGCTTTGGTGGGTCTGTGTCTGAGAATTTATCAAAAAACAAAAATAATCAGCTGGCAGATTGGATACCACGCAGGAGGTGATGTCCAAGCCACAGAAGCACATTACATGGGTTACGTGGGACAAGTAGCCCAGGGCTGCAAGGGTCTGGATTTGGCTGCATGGCATGCTGTGCCACTGCTGCGAGTAAAAATCATCTGTGGGTGAAAGGAAAAAGTAGTATGGAGGGAATCATCTGATTATATGTTTTAATATTTATGCATTGCAGAGCTTACTATAAACTATTTTGCAAGCAGAAATTTAAATGCTGAAGAGAGAAAGCACTGGGGCTAATGCAAGCGTTGTGAGTCACGCAGGGTTTGCATGTCTTGTGATCGACTTCCATGGCCATTACGCTAAAACTACTTGCTGTTCTTCCAGAAAATAATTGGATTTGAAAAGAATAAACCGTAATTATTTTTTAAGGTCCTATTACTCCATCCTCATCCTAAAGCTTCTGCTGACCTTCAATAGCACAGATCAGATCCATGCAAGACCTTTTAACCTCAACCCACTTTAAAATATTAATCCTTATGCACGGCACAGCATTATTATCCCTTTTCTGGGGCTGGGGATAGTGTGGCAGGGAGACGGGCTGAGCTGCCGGAGCTGCAGCGAGCAGGGGGTGATGCGCTACAACAGTGTTTTAAAGAAAACCCCTCCCCTCAGATGGAGTGCTAGCTCTTGCTGAGCAGAGAAAGCAGGACGGGGGGCAATGATGTGCGGGGCAGAGCAGGGGTCTGGGGCAGGAGCGAGCTCAGTGCTTGGCTCCTGGGGCGAATCCGGGAGGGTGGAAGCACCTCAGTGCATGGGAAGCTGACCAAACCCATTACAAGATAGAAAAGCTTACTGTAGTATCTATCCTCTTTGGGGAAAAAAAAACCCAAACAAAACCACAATATTCTCATGGTAAAATGATCTGTGCCATTTTTTCAGTTAACATTAACATTGGGATGCAAATCAACCTCTGATTTTAATTATTTTGCTTTGGAAAAGAGAAGGGATGGGGAAGGTTTCCAAGTGAGAGAGAACTGCATTAAAAGAGAGAACATGTGCTTTATGATTATTTTTCATAAAGGATGAGAATCATTGATTAGCCTGAAAATATGGCAGGAAAGGTTCACTTTGGACTGAAAAGGCTTTTCTCTCAAAACCAGTTTAAACAGAAAATTTATGATCAATAGCCAGTTTAGATTCTGTAACGAGCTCAGCTGAAAATGGCTGGTAGAGGTGTACACGTCCTACAGTAGCGTTAGATGGATGAAGTAACATCCTCCCTAACTTCCCACATCTTAGCAAATACTGTGCAATCAAGAGATGTTGCCAGTAGCAACGACGAGCGTTTCACCTGTTTGAAGGTCTCTCCCTCCTTTGCTTTAGCTGCTTCCTGGGCCCTGAACCTGCTGCCAAAGGCTCTGCACTTCACGGTCTGTCCTTTCTTTTCACCAGGTATGCAGCTGGAGCTCCCTGGAGCCCATGGGGGCTGGTACAGACCTTTACAAGATGCCTGGGCACTGCATTTCATGCTACGCTTTTTTGGCATCCCAGTCAAGCCAAGTCCCGGATAGGACAGGACAGGACAGGACAGGACAGGACAGGACAGGATAGAATAGAATAGAATAGAATAGAATAGAATAGAATAGAATAGAATAGAACAGAATAGAATAGTTGGAAGGGACCTACAATGATCATTTAGTCCAAGTGCAATGGGATGGCATGGGTCAGTCTATTAAAAATGAGGAGGTCCAAGAAGAGACTGAGCGAAGCTGCCCAAGGACTTGGTAGCTCATCCGTCCTTGTAGTTATAAAATAGGAAACTGCCAGGTCACATTCTGAAAACAAATGTGCATATACCTTTTGTCAGCCATAAGCCAAGCAACGTAAGGACCTTACCTTCTCCCAGCAGTGGCCAGCAGCCAACCTTCAGTCTTCGCGCCTTCAGACAGATCCCATTCCCTGGTGCTCAAAATACCTATCTACTTAACCCACTTGGTTTCACTGAGTGAAATGTTTTCTGAAGATTTTCTTGAAATGTAGAAAACAAAATGAAAACTGCAGCTGGGATTTTTAGTGAATAAATGATGTTAATAGTTTTAAACATTTTCAAAAACTCAGGCTGTTCTATTTTGAAAAACACGCATCCATTTTTACCCGTGGAGCTTCTCCACGAATACGCTTTGCACTCCTCCAGCCTCCCCCCAAGGGAAGACAGCCAAAGCCTTGCTGCAGACAGCAGTTGTCAAGACAGTCTCTGATTTAAATAGGGGCTAGGTCATTTAATGCTTTACAGATGGTAAACAGCACATTACATTTCACCGGGAGATAAGCTGGCAGATGCTGCCGACAGGCCGGCAGCAGTGGGCAGGCTGCCACGTCACACCACGACTGCGCTCGGCTCCGCGCACCCTCCGGAGTCAGTACCCAGCACCCAGCAAGAACCCAACCTGCCCCTCCTCCTCCGGGACCTCTCCCACGCATCCCAGCTCGCCGTCTTCGCAGTCGTTCCATTATTGATCAACTGCACCGCTCATCCGGCCGGACTGCAGTACGGGCTGTCAACGCCAGCTCTTCCTAAACACTGCTTGGTTTTCCTCAAGGTCTTATCTATACATAAAACATCCCGAAAGATGGAGACCAAAGGGATGATAAATGTGCTGATCAGCTCTACCAGTGCCTGCTGAGAAGTTGTGCTCAACTTTATTCTGTTTAGTACTTTCTGGGTTCTCTCGCCTTCCCCTGAAAAACATTTTTTTTGTTGTTATTCTGAATCCATTTTTGAAATGACAACTCTGAAAGACTTGAGTCAGTGCCTTTTGTAACTGTAACTAAAAAAAGAGTAGATGAAATATCTGCAGAGAAGTTTGATGGAGCAAAAAGAGCATCAGCACAATAGCGGGTGTCAGTCTGCGAAAGTATTTCTGGAAAAGGGAAAAGCAGAGAGCATTCGTATCAGAGACGTTTTGATTATAATTCCCCCCCACAGTGACTGTGCAGTTACAGCTAAGAATTATTCAAAGATGTTAAAAATGATCATTGCAAAACAATAGAAAAAAAGAAAGTGTAAGGCAGAACAGCACCTTCTGTCAGGTCGGGTACTGAGCCACCAGTTACCCACCTCCGTAAGAATCATGTTGTATTCATGAAATGCTATATCTGACGAGCCTACAAACATGGCTTGAGTTTGCCACTGTTGCCTGTTCACTTTAAAGCGTTTATATGCTTTTTTGCAGATGACATGCAAGGGTTCTCTGTTTTTGGGCTCCTCTTTCAGAAACTAAATCCCCTATTTCACTTGGCAATACTCCGCCAAAATGCAGTCCTCTGATTGCTGCCGGTCAGTGGGTCATGGAAAAGCTTCCCCCTTTCTTTAGAATAAAATATTTTCGGTTGGAAGGGACTTACAATGATCATCTAGTCCAATCCTTTGCACAGGGTTTCTTTTAAAAGTGAAATTTCCTATTTTAAAGGAAAAAGGAAAAGGCACAATTATGACCTGAAGCCAGTGGAATAAAAAAAGGGTTACATATGCAGAGAATACCCTCAAAGATCTGCTCGGTCCATCCCTCCTGAGACAGTCTGTGATGATGAGTGGGATGTTGAGAGCGGCCGCTCTGGTCAGCTCGCAGGACCGCCTTTCTGTGACTCCCACTCTGTGTGGCAAAGCCAGAGTTTGGATGCTCACTCCGGTACGAGTGGGGTCTGTTTCCAGTGCGACCTACGTCTGTTGTGAGAGTGGCCGAGGTCCACGAACACAACTTGAGCTCAGTCCTGCACACCCCAAAGGTCTCCCGTGAAGAGCCACGCAAATTGTTTGACTTTCCGAACGCAAGACAAACCTAAATGACAAATGCCCCCGTTCCTCCTCCCTTTACTTCGCTTTTATAGCCGAGCTGACATCCCATGGTATGGAATACCCCTTTGGTCAGTTCGGGGCAGCTGTCCTGGCTGCCTCCCCTCCCAAGACCTTGCCCACCCCCAGCCTGCCAGTGAGGCGGGGGGAAATGCGGGAGAGACGGCCTTGATGCTGTGCCAGCACTACTCAGCAGTAGCCAAAACACCGGCGTGTTATCACCACTTTTCTAGCTACCAGTAGCGAGCACAGCACTGTGAGGGCTGCTATGGGGAGAACTAACTCCATCCCAGCCAGACCCGGGGCAGTGCCTCCCCCCTCAGCAGGTCTTTCATCTCCCTCGCTACCCGCTGCCTGAAGACGGTTCCTGCAAACCCTTTCAGCTCTGCCTGGATGTCTTCAAACCTTCCCCGGGTGCTCTTCAAGTTTGGGAGTACTTGGAGGAACAGTTTGCATGGAGCAAGTTGCATGAGGTTTGCCCTGTGTCCTGGGTGAGCAACGCCCAGCTGGTCCAGAGGATTAGCTCCGATTAGCAAAGCCCTTTTGCGCCTGCTTCCCCGCACTGGAATTGAATCATCACTCGGTGGAGAAAATTAGAAAAGAGCCAGCTGCATCCTGCTCGCAAGCCGTGGCTAACTTATTTTTGCCCAGCCGTGCTCGGAACCGCAAGTCGCCTTCCCGGGTCCAGATCTGCGCCTTCACCCCCAGCCTGCACCGGCGTAACCCGTCACTGCCGTGCGGGAGACGGGGCTTCCCAGCAGACTCCCAAGGATGCTACTGCATCTCCATGTCCCGCACGAGGACCTAAACCTGTAGACGTATGAGGCTGCATGGTCCATGTTGCTCTGAAAAACTGAAAAGTTTATCTTTCTTTGCCCATTGAATAGGCTTCGAGGCCTCCAAGTGAAGACATTTTAGCTGCTCCCCAATTCTCTCGCGAGCCTTCCAGCCAATGCAGGCACAAGGTGAAAGGCAGTGAAAAAGAAAAGAAACCTGAGCACAAATTTAAAAATAACACCAAAAACCCCACCAAAAAAACCAAAACAACCACAAAAATATTAGGTATTTCAGGCTTTTTACTAAATTAAGAGAAATCCTCTTCTATAAAGAGGATGAATACAAACCCTTGCGGGGAGAAGCTCTTTAACAGATGGGTGAAATCTCTCTGAAGAAGTTTTGCTACCCCACAGAGCTTCATGGAATGCCCTCACTACCCTGCGGGTGCAGTGAAGTCATCTCCAATGCAGTCTCTTCTGTTGCCTCCAAAAACATAGATGAGTTTCTCCTGGACACTACCAAGTCCACCACTGATAATCTTGAAACCTGCCAGAAACTTTGGGCAAATTATCAAACACCTTTCATCTCGTGCTTTTCAACTAGCAAATGCAACTTCAAAATGGTATTCCTAAAGAAAATCAAATTTTCAGTGCTCTTGTTCTCAACTAGGGCTAAGTTGGCACTTTGGACCCAAGCAGCTAATTTTAACACTTGAGCCTTTCACTCACATCATGTTAAAATTGCAACACCCAGCAGCCATAATGTATGCTGTAACCCATTCTGGAGATAGATAAAAACCTAAATGCTATTCTCAGAGATCAGTTCCATGTACAGAAGTTACCTATCAAAGTAATTACACGGACCCAAAGTCCTATAAATGCATCATCAGCTGGTGACATGCAAAATTCCACGTCTTTGCTAGAAACTGTCTTGAATGCAGTTCAGCAGCTCTGATAGATCACTCAATTAGTCCAAAAAAACCCCAAAGTTAAAACAAAGCAACTTCATTTTACATATTCATGAGGGTCATGCAACTTGTTGGATGTAATACTTCACCAAAAAGCAGTCCGAGAGCTGCCAGTCGGTCCTGAGAGTTGGCTTTATTTGCTTATTTTAGCTTATTTGCTTTAGCTTATTTGCTACCACAATCTCATACCCAGGAGCCCTGTCGATACCATTGTAGTGCTCCATAAATAGAAATAAATGAAAAAAACCCAAACTATTCCGATTCCGAAAGAAAATTTGCTGCACTACTTTCATCAGGATGCTGGGAAAAAAACCCAGAACTAAAGTCCCATCCGTTTGGAGAAAATACAAGTTTTGAATGCCTTGGGTCGCTGGATTATGTTGGTTACCAAACCCAACCGGAGCCTGCAGATGAAAGGCCTGCTTGGGGTAGGCTGCTCTCCACAAATTAACTCACTTTCTCTCTCAAAAACATGCTGGGCACAAACATCCACTGCGCTGCAAGATTTCTTCCTGCTCCGTGAGCGCGTTGGCCTGCTGCTGTAGTGGAGGCTGGCATGGATTTTGTTTTGAAAAAAGAGGTCTTCCTTGAACATCTACCAGCAGGCAGGAGTTGTGAGACAGCTCAGCGTTGGGGTCACCCAAGGCGAAGAGTGCCTTATCCCAAGTCCACGTTTAAAGTGTGCAAGCCATTTGCAGCCTCATGCGGTTGATCTCCAAGTATAGGCCCTGATTCAGTGAGACAAAGGCACGTGCCCCCTCTCAAGTACACAAACCGTCCCATCGCAGCGCGCAGCGTAAGGTGAAGCTCATGATTCGGTGCTGGCCTGGAGATGCCAGCCCTGTTTCTGCTCTCCTTTCGGCCAGGGAAAATTCAGAAATAAAATAATTATGCAGAAAGGGGGATGGAGCTGACCTAGGATTCTTACAAGCGTGCCTGCCTCAGGCAGCCTCAGTGGGAGGGTAAAGCTCTGCTTGCTGCAGTTCCCCAGGAGGGAACATCACGTTTGTCAGCGGGATTATTTTCCTCCATTCCAGGTGCACACACCGTTCAATCTGCCCGCCGCCTCTTCGCATGCGCATACCGGCCCGATGAGTAGCTGGGATAGCACAGCTGATGCTGGGAAGGCAAAACTAAGCACAGCCCCACCAGTAAAAACACGCCCGAGGCCACCTCGCGGAGGTGCTTCCTTGGTTTTGGAGCATTTCACACAACTGGCCACCCTGGCTTGGAGGAGCAATGGCAGAGAGGCTTGGGCGGAGGAGCTGGGCTCCATCACGGCAGCAGCCCGGACCCCCACCTCGCTGGGAGCACTGGTTTACCAGACAGGCATGTTGAGAGAAACATTTCTTGCTTTATACCCCAACTACCATTTCCCCCGGGATGCGGCTGAAAACCAGGGGCCATCCTGGCAGAAGTGTCTGGGGGCCTCCGAATGCCCTCGGGGAGCTCCTTCAGGGGCTGAAGAAGTGCAAGCACATCCTTTAATTTTTTTTAATGTTTTGGGTTTTTTTTTAATGTAGGTGAGTACTGCTGTGTGCACTCAAAAATGATTTTTAAAAACCACCTTCTGGCAAATGTGCCAGTCACCCATCAGCAGGAGTCGGCTGTTCGGAAAACAGGTTTCTTGGAAAATCAGGGTCTGCTCGCCTTCCACACAGGTGCTCTCACAAATCCTGCAGGAGGAATTTTAAAGAAAGGGATTTTTTTCTTTTAAATGACAGAGTTCTGGTGTTTTAGGCTGACTCTGCGTGTCTATGCCATCAGGAACATCCCACCCCAGCCTAAGGTATTTTGACAATCCTAGCTTAAGTCTCCTGCTTCAGTAAACAGAAGATACCAATATGTGCAATGCATTAAAGCATTGTAGGAAAAAAAGTCCCAAACCAAACCCTCATGAAACAAAACCCACCCCAAACCACAAAAGCAACCCTACTCAGGACCATCACAGCATCCCTGGTAAGCAGGTGAACAGACACAAAGCGAGATTCAGCCGTGCCCTCAGCCTGCTGGGGGTGAGCTTGAAATGCAAACTCGTGGCTGTCCCTTCTGCACTTGTAGAAAAAGCAGCCGAGTGCACATTGGGATGGAGCCTGCCTTCAGCCTGCTTCATGATTTATCTCATTTGGAAAGCACGCACAGGGCTGTCCTGCAAGGAGAAATATGCCTAGCAATGCACAGCCATCACGCAGAAGAGAGCAAGGCATCTTTGAAACCAACAGCAGAGCGCTTGCGCTGCTGCCCACCCGTGTATGACGGCCTTCAAGCACCCGGGGCCAGGCAGACAAAAGCGAGGGCAGAGGATGCCAGCGGTGTCACGGTAACGACGGCGGGATGCTCCCTCAGCGCTCCGCATCACCCGCGCCACCGCGGGGGATCGACTGTCTCGCGACCCCGCTCCCCAAACCTGCCTGTGGCCCCTGCGGCAGGAACGTAAGGTCGTGGCGAGGCTGCGTGCAGGCAGGGGAGACCTGGGTGGGATGACGGTGCTTGGAAGCGGGAGGTGAGACACGATTAGCAGGACGGCATGCACAGGAGATGCTAATCCCACAGTAATAAGCCTTGCAGCGCAGCCGGGGCACTGGCCCTGCCCAGCATTAGCAGCACGGCCAAAGACAGGGTCGATGGCCAAGTTCGCGGCAGACCTGGCGTGACCCCTCTCAAGCATCTACGGGGATGGAGGTGGAAGGCTAAATTGCTCCGTGCTCAGCGCTGGAAAACCGGACACTTTTTGCCTTTGAGCCTCTTATGCTCAATATCCCACATCCCCCCCGCCCGAGACACGGCGCTTGCATTCAGGTTAGGTGCTCAGGAAGAAATAGTCTGATGCAAGGCCGCTGCCGCTGCAAGCAGTGCTCCCTCCTTCCCTCATTGCATGGGACCAGCAAGGATGTTGATGTGGTTTTTTGTGCAGCCAACTGGCTTGAGAACGGCTGTCGGTGGGAGCCAGCCCCACGGTGGGAGAAGGCTCCAAAAGGCTCAGTCACCAGGAAGGCACCCCAGCGTGTCCCCTTGAGCATCTCCCCGGCACCTCCTAGGATAAGGAAGCAATTAGCTAAAACTGAAGTTAGAGACACATTGCGTACAAGGATTTTCAGAGCTTGCCTGGCTCAGGGCACAGGAGCAGGGCTCCCACGTTAAAGAGCAAAAACTCTGTCTTTTCAGCCCCCGTATGGCAGGTGGATGTCAGCACTGCGAGGCTCTTGGCCAAGAGCTCCCCTCCCTCCCCTCTGCTGAAGGCAGGAGAAAAATCTGTATATACACGCTGGTGCCCGTAGCCGGTCGGCTCATCCCTGAGGAGCAGCAGGGCTGAGAAGCAAAGGTTGCTCTGGGCAGATCTGGGGGACTTCGTTACCCACAGAGCAGTGTCCGTCGCCTGCAAAAATAGCAGGCACCCTCCCATCCTCTGCAGGGGTGACACAAAAAATTAATTTAAAAAAAAAAAAAAAAAAGTCAAGTTTTGGAGCAGATACAAGTCAGACTACGTGACACTAGAAAAGACTGCATGAGTGACAGTTTTCAGAACAAAACTAAAAGGGAAGCCCTTCTTGCTGCCACTAAAAGCTCAGGCTGTTGCCATCAGATGCCAGGCGTTTCATTTCACAAGCGAGGTGCTTCAGCACCAGCATCCTACTGAGCTCCTGCTTGGTCCACCTCAGTGGTGGATAAACCTGCTTCATAAAAGTGTATATACGTGCCAGAAAGCATAGTCTTAAAGCTGTCTGGTAGAGGCGCACCTGGCAGCAGCAAAAACATCACTTCACAAGCAAGGGTCCCTCTATGAATTACACATAACATATTTCTTTCCCTCTGGAAATGCTACTGGGTTTTGTTACGCAAAATTTAAAATCAAATTGTGAAAGTATTTTAAAAGAAAAGGGAATGAAAACTCACCGGTTTGCAGGTTATTCAAAAAACTAGATTGCAAAACTCTGAGATTTGCTCCTTTGTAAAAGGGAACCAAGGTATCAACTCAAAAAGACTCTTTCTCTCAAACAAATAAGGAATAAAGTCTAAGAGGAAACAAAAATAAACAGATAGGCTTGAATTTAGCTCAGCATTAATAAAGCTTTAGAAAGGATTAGGTTAAGCTTGAAAAACACATTTAGTTTGATTCAGCAGCTTGTCTGGGTTTTCCTTCAAGCTACAGAGAGCCGGTAACAGATCTCTCCGGTTGCAGTGTCAACAGGTCCAGTGGCCGCGGGCAGGGCGAGAGCCGGCGGCTCACGAAAAGCAGCCGGCAGAGAGGCACCGTCCGGCCGCAGGCGGGCCGGGCGCTGGCTGGTACAGGGTGGATGGAGCCCTGTTCCCGTGTGCTTTGGGTTGTGTGAGTAACTCTGATGAACATCCATCGACCCGAAACCAGAAGTTACTCTGCATCTCGAAGGAGGTTGCACTCAGACGTTGCAGAAGTGCGATCATTCCGGGTTCATTTGCATTTGGTTAACTAAAACAGCTTCAGAGTGCTGCTGCTCCGCTCCTTCACGCCCACTGTACTCTACTGGGGATCAAATCTTCCCCATTTCCATGGCCTCACGTTACAACCAAGAAGCCCTCATTCTTACTGCTGCAGTCCCACCACAGTTTGCATTAACATTGAAAATGAAAGCCTAGCATTTATTATATGCGTTATATTCAAGGTCTCACAAAGACAGACAGATTTTAAGCTCTTCAAAGCAAGGACCAGTCAAACAAGACAAGGGATGAAGGGACAGCAGAGAAAGTCTCTCGCACGTAGAGCAGGGCAGGGGTGGAGGGAGGACGAGCGCTTGTCCTGCGGATGCGTTCAGCATCTCTGGTGGGCTGACCCTGGCTGGAGGCCAGGTGCCCACCAAAGCCGCTCTGTCACTCCCCTCCTCAGCCGGACAGGGGAGAGGGAATATAACGTGGGTGGAGATAAGGAGAGTTTAATAGAGCAAAAGCAAAGGTCACGCGCAAAAGCAAAGGAAAAAAAAAAGATTTTATTCTGTACTTCCCATCAGCAGGGGATGTCTGGCCCCTTCCTGGGAAGTAGATGTAGTGGTCGCTCCAGAAGACAAATGTAAATAACGAATGCCCCCCCTTCCTCCTCCCTTTACTTCGCTTTTATCGCTGAGCAGATGTCATACGGTATGGACTATCCCTTTGGTCAGTTCGGGGCAGCTGTCCTGGCTGCGTCCCCTCCCAAGACCTTGCCCACCCCCAGCCTGCCAGTGAGGGGAGGGGAATGCGGGAGAGACGGCCTTGATGCTGTGCGAGCCCTGCTCAGCAGCAGCGAAAACACCGGTGTGTTATCGACACTTTTCTAGCTACCAATAGAGAGCACAGCACTGTGAGGGCTGCTATGGGGAGAACTAACTCCATCCCAGCCAGACCCAATACAATCTCCAACCCTTATTCCATACCATTTGCGTCATGCTCAGGTCCCACATAGTTTAAGGCATATATATATATATCTTCTAACCATTAGATTGTATTTAATTCTCATTACTGAAATCCTTTCTTACCAACACTTACAACTTAAACTACATACTTAAACCACCTTTATACCCAACATACTGATTTATGCATTCTCATTAACTACTATCCCCTGTCCTTTAACAGAGAGATACTACTTTCCCGTTCCATGGGCTTCTTCCACTCCTCCAGATGTTCACAAACAGGCTGTGACCTGGGCCCATCTGTCAAGATGGGTGGTCAGGACAGGAGAAGCAATATATTCGCTTGCTGGGCACCAACACCAGCTTGGTTTGGGTCATCGTTGCACTCCTCTGGTTTCTTGGGAAACTCACTCTTTGTTGGTTCAGGGCACTGGTGGGTTGACCCGTTCCCCTATTCATAGTGCCCCCAAATTAAACCCAACCATGAAATAGAAAAATAAAATCAAAACAGTTGTACTTGATGACAAAGACATGAACAATAAAACAGAGAAAATAACATTTGAGCCAAGCAGAAAAGCCATGTGCTGCGAAATCATGGTTACAAGGGATTCAATACCGGCCCAGTTCTCTTGCTGAGGAGGGACTTCTCAGACCTGATTCCCAAGAGCAAAGGATGAAACAAGCTACGGTGGAGTTTCTAGGACAACTAGATAAAGGGAATCACTTGGCTTTCTATGCAATGCTGGGTATTACAAACGTGGATTTCCGCGGATACAGGCTATAACCTGTATTGGCTTAAGCTGAAGATCAAAGCAATCCTACTGCTCTGCCTCTTCTGCCGTCGTCGCTCCGGTGTTACAAAGGGACTTACTGCACGATTGGGTCTGGCACGGGGAGCTCCTGGTGTCTGGAAATCATTGACTTGAAGGGGGCACGCCCGTCAAAAGCCCAGGGGTTAATTCAACACCGGCTGTTTTTCAGACGACCCTTCTCTCAACGCTGAAGGCCAAGGCCGTTTTTTAAACCCCGCCAAATCAATTGCTTTCCTCGGGAACGTCAGCACAGAAGTAATGACCGAGATAAGTCCCATCCCCTGTCCCCATCGATTGTACACAAAGCATCTACACACGCCGCAGAAATGATCTCTCACTGCTCGATATTTTTTTAGTGCTTCACCTGCACTGAATTGCAAGCGCTTTGATAAATGAACTGAGAAGTTCCCTGGCTCCTCCGCTGCATGGATAAGTAGCTCGGTATGAACTACCAAAATTACAGAGTGATTTTTCACAGCAGTGCTCACTGAATCACTGCTAAAGTGTCTACGCCTTTTCCTGCACTGCAGCACAGGAGGACCCACACCTTTATTCTTGCGGACTTACCAGCTCTTCCAGAACCAAGGCACAGGTACATTTTTGGAGATGGGCACAACAGGCAGAGTTTGAATTTGGGTATAAAAGCTTGATTTAAGGATTTTAGTCCAAAAATCATCAGCTCAGCAGAATGCAAGCAAACATTTCCCTGCTAGCAACCTGTGGGAGAGCGGTTAAAAATGGGAATAGTAGTGCTAGGCTTCATGCATCCATCATAACATGCCCATTTTCATTTCCTAGGGAAAGGCACCGTGGTTGCTCTCGCTGGGTTAAGGTCCCTTCAACATACCAAAGCCAACAACTCACCTGGATTTGGACAATTAGCAACCACATATAAATGGCAGAGCGAGAGCCACCCCCCTCCTCAGCCACCTCCACCGAGCGATTGACCAGGGGTAGGAGTTGGTGACAAACCTGCTGCTAAAATAACAGCCTTAATCCCACCGAAGCACCTGGATTAGGCATTTATACGGATAACCGGCACATCCCTCTCTCCGTTCTACTGGTGTTTCTCCAACGGGATGAGGAGTGCGAGGGCTGTGCAGGTCCAGGAGGCGGGCACCCCACGAGCGCTCGGTCCCCCAGTCCCTCTGCTCAGGCTATCTCCTCATTTTCTGTTCAGGGATTTATTGCACAGCACTTGGAAGTTTGAGGCAGGATCTAGGATTACAAGAGCCAGAGGTCTTCCTTGCTGAGTTGGAGTAGTGTTCTTCCTCCTGCCTCTAAATTCTGATAATCCTCTTTGCATAGAGGAGACAGTTCCCATTTTGCAGCTGCAACACTGCATTGGTGCCACTGTCTTCTATACAGTGTTCTTTGTTAAAATAACTCCCCGTGGTTTCCCTGGCCTCCTTGCATTACCCGAGTGTCCTCGGCAGCAGGGATACTGCATTTCTTATGCTTTCTGAGAGTGCATGAAGTCCATCACAGGTGCAACGCGCAACCGAGCATTTCCAATATTAGAGGAAAACGAGCGACCTGCACAGCGGCACTTACTGAAAAAAAGGCCTGAGGAGTCTAGCGTTATAAAGACAGGGAAAATTTCTTAAATTCAGGCAGCGGTTATAGTTCTTACCAAAATAAGACGTACAGGTGGTTTAGTTGGGAGGTGCGGGCAGGTTCATCGCCATCCTGGCGCGTAGGGGTCAGCAAGAGACAACCACCTCCAGCACCGCAGCAATAACGCAGCGTCTCCACCACGGGCAGACATCACAACTTTCTGTGATTGCTTGTACAGTGTTTGAGACCCTTGGGTGGAAGGGCAATATGGGAAACGATGTCCCCAGCGTGTTAGGAAGTACAACGCAAGAGACAGACTATAAGGAGAGACCGTGGGAGGACTCACCCAGTGTTCAGTTAGCGGCTCAGGAATCAAGACTCCCACCTCCAGCTCCACGGCTGATGCACACCGGTACTCGTCAAAAGTTCCGCTTCCCGTTCTTTCAAGTGTTCAGGCTGTATTAAAATTAACAGCACTACGTTAAGAGTTATTATTAGCAAGTGACAGCTAGTTTAATATACTCAAAGTCAGCAAAGCATTAATCTTTCTGCACACCAAAGCTTTGTATTATATGACAGCCAGCAAATGAATGGTCCAGACCTGCAAGGGCTCGGAGAAATTAAGGGCTGAGAGGTTTGATTGCCAGCTGGAATCTGATCCAAAATAAAATCTTATCCTGTCAGTTTACTGCTGGTTGAAGCTGGGGGTTCGTGATCTTGCTCATGCTCCCCTTTCTGGATGTTCAACAAGCAGCTGGGTTTGGGTTCCCATCTTACATTCCCACTCCTCTGAGATCTCCCCAAAACTGGGCTGCCTTGTCCCTGAACTGCCCATCTCCCATACGGATCCTGGATGACTCTTTACACTTCTGTTACATTTCTGAACAAAGATCACAGCAAAACCTTAACGGTGTGCAGTATATCAGTGTATACAATTTATCCCCTCTCTGTCCTCACCCACTCCTGGGAACTTTTTGGCACCAACTGGTGCTCTAACCGAACAGAATCCTTTCTCCTCCACACCTGCACGGTCTCACCTTTGTGCTTTGGCAGCCTCTTCAAACCGATAGTGAGGAAAAAAAAATAATAAACATTTCCTAATCTAGCCTTCCAGCCTACTCTACAGATATCCCTCGTAGGTGAGGAAAGACCTCAAAATTATCCACTGCTTGCTTAATCCACAGCACGCTTCGGGAAATACATTTGGGCTGGAAGCTTTCTGAGCAAAGATAGTCAATTCAATCATCAAAATCAGATAACTTTATATTCTGTGCA
The DNA here is from genome assembly GCA_034782735.1 of Sagittarius serpentarius. Lineage (NCBI taxonomy): Eukaryota > Metazoa > Chordata > Aves > Accipitriformes > Sagittariidae > Sagittarius > Sagittarius serpentarius. The sequence continues at coordinate 38,554,845 of JAVKLA010000093.1, read as the reverse complement.
GGAATCTTGCCTTTCAGCTGAGAGACTATATAGCATCCAAGGGCCACGACAACCGCACTGCAGGATACGGACGACAGTAATAACTAACCTGCCAAAATCCCACCGTAAATGAGGAAATGGTGTTCATAGAAGACAAATCCACAACAGATACTTGTTTCCTTATTCACGGCCAGCACAGAGGCAAAGCTGTGCTTGGGAAGTTACCTGTCTTCATACCTCATGGTGTCACAGGTGGAGGACGCTGGTTTTGCCTTTCCCTGGGAGTAAACCGGAGTCTGAGAAGAGTCTCTCTGGTGTCGGTTTGCCCAGCACCAGAAGAAACACCACGGCTGCCCCAGGGCAAGTCTGACACCGACATCACCAGTCCCAGTGCTTTCACCAGCCATTTATACAGATGTTAACAAAAGTCCTAAAAAACCCAAACCCAACTATAGCTAACACCAAACACCAGAGTTATCCTCGGACTTGACAGATTCACGAAGCAATTACTTATGAGATAAACGTACATTTTCTCTAAGCAGGTGTTTGTGTTTCACATTAACTGAATATGAGGTGTCCAGACAACCTCAGAGCGATGTACCACACGTTGGAGGAGTAAATTCGAACCTCTCTACAGGCTCACTTGAGACAAAAACCAGCTGAATAGCAAGCAGTGCCTTCGGTGCTGCCTTTCAACCAGGAACTCTTGCTGCTCAGACGAGAAAGTTACAGCCACAACATTTGAGTGATATAATTCTGTTTAATGAACTTTTTCCATGAGTCTTGAATAAGAACATTTTAAGAAGGCTCCATTTATGGCTAAAATTAGCTGTTCCTTATTAGTACTACAGACCACCCATGATCTCTGCTCACAGCTTCGAGATGGCAGTGAGAGCAGCCTCTCGCTCTTGAAAATGTGTTAGAAATCACGAACTGGCACACAAAATTTGTTGGAACAATCTCTGTGGTGGAAATAAGCCTTCTGAAGGGAAACCCCTTAGCAGCACTATTTTTCCTTCTTTGGGAAAAAACCAAAACATTTGCCCAAAGAAAAATGCTGAGCAGGAGAATAACTCTGATAAATTTAAAAATAAAAAAATTGCTTATAATGGAAGAATTTCAAAACACCTGTAAGTTTATTCTACTACTGACTTGTCTCTTGAGGATTTTCAGATTTTTCCTTTCTAACACCTTCTCCAATAAAGCCAGAGGAAATAAATATATGGTACACAAATCCGCATGAGGGAAATAACCAACTATTCTCTTTGGTAACAGGTGAAGACCGAGAGCCCTGGTGCTGGCAAAGCCACCCAACACACCTTCTGCACCACGGGGCCTCAGAAGAGCCGAAGAGAATTAATGCAAAACCCCGCAGCGACCTGCGAGTGCTGCAGGAGCAGCAGCTTTCCCGGCCTCGGCGGCCTCGAGCTCCTTCTGCAGAGCTCGGCGCGCATCCTTTGCCTGACAAGCCTAGGAAAAGAGTAAGGTCTTGTCTTTTCGCTGGACAATGCCTAGGGAAAAGGCAACGTGCTGCAAGTTCACATCTTGTTTAAAGGTCGGAAAGAGGAAAAAAACCTACCTTCCTAGATTTCCACTGGCACACAGCCTACTGTAGGATTTAATGCTGACCCACCTGGACCTGGTATTAGGTGCCAAGAGATGCCGATGTGATTGTGACAAGTCCCTTCTTCCATGAAGGTAACCCTTACTGATTCGGCTGACCTGCTTTGACATCCATCTTCATTTGCAGGACTAGCCCCGGGAAGTTGAACCTGAAATTCTTTGAAAATAAGGAGGAGACTGAGCTCCTAATGCACACTTCACCGAGGCTGGAGCTTTTGTAAAGTGAGCTCTCCCGAACCTCTGCTCTCTCTGCCTTGCAAGCCTGCGGAGTGCAGGATTTGCTCCCTTTGGCAGCATAACGGAGCAGCAGGCTTACCCCCGCCGACCGCACAAACTGTCGATCTGCCTTGCGGGTGCTTTGCCCTCCAAGGGGACCGGTAAGTGCTGCTGGCCGTTCGGAAAGGCAGTCGTGTTCAGAAGGATTCAGAGGCTTTGGACCTCATTGAGGTAAAATTACCATCAGATGTATGGGAAAATGGGGAAGTTGAGCTTTAAAAAAAGTAGCCCAGAAAGTTATTTCATCTGAAACTAAGTGAAGAATGAGAGCAGTGAAAGAGCTTGCAAATTTAGCAAGGCAATTATATACACACACACCCCCCCGCCCCCTGCCTGAAGTACGATTAGCAGCTGCTCCTGGTACAAAGGTGCAAGGACCAGCCTTAGGTTGTTTTAGATCTGGGTAGGAAACAAAGGTCTTTGTCCAGGGTCTATGAAAAAGCACGGTCATCTTAAAGCACTGGCCTAAACTGGCAGACCTTAGGCACAAGCTACACACTAAACCAGGCCGTTGGGCTTGGGCAGGATGCACGTACCAATTGCCAGGTTATCGCAGGGAAGGGAGCAGAATGAACCCGGCTCCAAAGCAAGAGCTGCCGAGTCTCCGGGGCTGAGCCATCGTTTCCTCCAGACTCTTGGCTGCCATTCTCAACCCAGCAAAATGTGAGCATCACAGCCTGGTTTCCTAATAACACCGAGATTTTTTTCCACCTGTTCTAGCCCCTCTGTCCTTCCTGAACAGCGATCAGCCCCTCTCTCCCCCATTCTGTTTGAAGCTGGTAAGTAGAAGAGACAGCCCTCTCCGCTTCCACCAGCGGGAATAACACAAGCCATTCCCAGTGAGCAGGTATGTTTGTTCACAGCAAGGGAATCTCTCCTTTTTTTCTCCTACTCGCAACTTCAGCTGGGATGCTGCTATGCAATAGAAGGTTATTTACAGGTAAGCAAGAGTGAAGAGGAAGAAAACACAGGAATCAACAATTTGAAGGGACATTCTTACACATTGTTAGATGAGGTGTGAAACGCAGAGCAGGTGAGAGCTTTGCAGGAGTCCTTTGAAGGTGACAAATGCAAATTTGAGCAATGGGATGTCACGGTCCCTGTCTTTTCTAACCACAGGCTGGGACAGGTGTCCAAGTATTTAGCAATTTACTAATGAAACCCTCTAATTAAGCTTCTTTTTTCTTCCTAGAAGCGAGCAGTATAAAGGCATATATACCTGCAAATACACACGCAAGTGTAAGTCCATATGACAGAGAAACACATATGTGAAACGACCATAATTTTATATGCCAAGAGAAAGCCAGGGGAAGATTCTTCTTAGAGGAAGCCAGAGAGATCAACCCCTTCCAAGCTGATGTACAGACTGCTCGTAGGCAACCATGGAAGAACCAAGCAATGTCTATTCAAAAGGCTTAAAATAAACCTTGCCGGTGTCTGCAGCACTGAAAAAAGCAAAGTTACAGACTGACAAATCAGAAGAGACAGACAAGCACTGACCAAGCACAAAGGCGTACCCTTTCACGTCAGATGACCCACAGGAACAGTAAGGAAAGCACCAACTGCCCCAGCAGACGTATTCATTTGCAGAGGTTCACCTGCAAACCCTCTGCGTCCAGAGGATTCCTCTCCCACAGGAATTATAAGCAGGAGGCAGTGGGTATGACAGAAGATGCTGCTGTCAGTTTGACTTGAAGTAATATTGAATTTTTTTTTTTTTTAAACGCTGTCTACTGCTATGATCAAAGGTATTAGGTCTAAATAAAAGGAGCTAAACAACAGAATATGAAGTGTATTGATCTGATACCAATTACCTTAAGTATGGTCTGAAGCATCTTTCCACTTAACAGGAAATCTCACCAGTCTCCGCTTGCTTATCTCATGTTGCTGCTACACGAAACAATAATGGCTTCCCTTTAAATTTTAACTCCGGACAGGTCAGAGCCAGTGAAATGTCCCTGAGTAATTAGGAGATGCTAGTCAAGAACTCAAAACCTGCAGAGTCATGAATATGCCAAAATTAAAGATGCTCACACTTCCGTCAGCATGCGCCATTCCATAAGCAAACAGAGGAGACTCCCATAGTGTCAGTCCCAGCTAATTTCAGAAATATTTGGTGATGCTTTCTTCTGTAAGCATATGTGGTAATTCTAACTTACTGAGACTTTCCATACAGTACGTTCCTGTTCTAGCTATAAACAATCGGGGGCGGGGGGAGGAATCAAAGTAAATTTGGACATAAAGGAAACAGCAATTCTACGTTTCTCACACAGAAAACCAGAAGAAAATACTTCACTGTACCAGAGAAACTACAGGATTTTGAACTAACAGGCAGAGAGACCAGTTTTTAGTAGATTTTCTTCGATGCCGCCTACGTGTTAGTGAGCGGACACTGCTACAGGTCTCGCTGCTGGGTTTTGTGCTCCTGAGAATCATCAAAAGAAACTCTTCACGAGTCAGACGTGGAAACCTGGTACCTCATGGGTATGAAGCTCCGGTTTTCTTTATGATTAAAGCTGCTCCTTATTGCCTTCAGAGGCGTCACAACCCAACACCATTATTTTTAACAGGACTGTAATGAAAACTGCAAAGCCCATTCACGTGTATTTTTACCAGAACATTATCTGAATTAATAAAAAAACTAAATAAAAACATGCCCTTTGTTCTTATGAGTAAGCAGTTACAGTAAAGTACCTGCAGATAGGCACTGGCTAGAGGGCACGGTTACATACTCATTCCACCTCCAATCACCTCCATGGTGTATGTAAAACCAAGTAGAACTTAAGACAATTTTTGTTATTAAAGGATTCCAGAACTCAAGCATCTTTGTCTCAACATAATCATAAGAACGTGTGGCAGGTATGCAACACTCATGGTATAGTGCTACCCCCTCCCCCTTCCAATCCCCCTCTTAGTCCTACAGACAGACTAGCTTTAACAAATCATTAATTCTGTATTCTGGTGAGTTATTTCACCGACGTGGAACCTGACAAATATTAAAATATAAGTTACAGGATTAAATAAGATTTTATTGTCACATTTAACTGCTTTGTCAGAGATGTACATTTTGCAGGTTTCTGTGCGGAATAAAAATAAAAACGGTAGTTGCCATCTTGTCAATTCTGATTTCGACATACACACATCTATACCACCTGAACCACAGGTGCTTGCAGACAGCCAGCGATAACACCAGAGCAAGTTCTCTGTTAAATGGATTGCAACACTCGAAGACAAAATGCATCGTTAAGGCTAATGAGAATAATGTAAAATAGTTAAAACAGACCACTAGATGCTTAAAGGTGGAAACACTCAATAGAAGAGTGGCAATTTTAACATCTCATTTTTTCCAAAGTCATTTTGCTTAATTTAGTACAGGTAAGGAGAGGCTAATGAACAGACTTTTGCCTACATATACAATACATACTGAAATTTTAGTCTTTTGTAAATCCGATATACCTGAACTTTTAAGTGACTGCTTTGCTCGTCTGGGTGTAAACCAAAGAAGTGGTTATTCACACCTCAAAGTGATAAGATGAGGTTATCTTAAGCATTTAAAATGTGTATTTTCTCATTTACAGATCGGGGATAAAGTCCAATAATGCAAACTTCTTAGTGGCACAATTTCACATATTTTGGGCAACATTAGCATACAAGCAGTATTTAAATAAAAATAAGTGCATCCAAACATGAAATTTTCTAAATATACCACACTTCATTTATCCCAAACAGCAATTTTCTGACAAGAGCTGTAATTCAAATTAAAATAATCATTTACACATTTCACCCAGAGGAAGAGAGGTAATAAACCCAGGGGACTCTCCAACAATCTTCTCCTACCCTATCCCCTATTTATTACATAAAATAACTCATCTAGAAGCGTAAATCCAATATTCAAATGCAAATAAAATGCAAGAAGCCGTCTCTGATGTTTGTAATTTGCAGACTCCGAAGTCCAATCATGATGGAATTTACTACTTCTGTCAGTCATTTACTCCTGTATGTGCACTTCGTATTTATGCTAAAATAACAAATGAGACAATAAATGAGGCTAGTGTGGCATAAAGTCATTGTAAACCCAGCGAAACCAGAATAATTATATTTATGACATTCATTTGGATGATTTACCAGTCATCCCACCCTCCCCACCCCCCCTTTACAGAAAAAAAGGCAACCATCATTTTAAGTGATACACACATTCTGCTAGTAAAAAAGTTGAAACAAACCCCTCCTCTGTTAAAAGAGCATGCCGATAGAAGAAGGTAGACCACATCTGTTCCAATCAGGCTTCTCAGAATTATCAAAATTTCTTTGCTTGCAAAGGCCGATTTGGCTTACCATAGAAAGCTATTTTGAAGGCGGCTGATATATTTATTCCCTTTCAAAAATTAAAATTCAAGGCATGATAGTGCAAGAGGTAAGTTTTGATTTGAGAACATTATTTGTACACTAACTGTGCTTAGTTACTACATCCCAATTTATTGTCTTAAAGAAAATACGGCAACAAAAGCTACAAGATCTCTATAAATTTCATTTTGCCTAAATTTACCAGTACATCCATGAATCTCATCAGTATTAGTACAACTTGATTATCCTAATGATTCCATTATAAAACTTGCAAAATGTATCACAAGGTGAATAAACCATCTAGTGCAAGTCTTCTACATTTTGTGTGCACAGTAATCCTGTGTAGTTCATTTCCTCCAGGTTAAATCCCCAAAATCTCTCTGTAACATTTATGAAAAAACAGTGTCATGTGGATTTTTTCCCTCCCCTATCAAATCTGAGAAGTTTGAGTGTTCCTGGAATCACCATCAGGATGTGCTGAAGGTCGTGAATCCCTTGTCTGTGAGTATTCACTGTCAGATGACTCCGTAGGTTCAAGCAAGTTTTCATAATCACTGTCTTCTGATTCGTCAACATTGTCACCAACTGCTCTTTGGGAAGATGGCATGGATGCTCCATTACCAGAATATTTCAATCCTGCATTTGTGGAAACATAACTGGAAGAACCTACTGCTTGAGGTCGAGGCATAAAAACATTGCTTTCTAGGAGCCCATGACCAACAGTACTTTCTTGATTGGTTGCATTGAAATCGGAATACGGAGGGGGAGGATCAGAGACATCTGAATCTTCAAGTGTGCAGCCTTCCACAGCAAATCCAGTGTAGGACATTCGTGGAACAAACATAGGTTCCAAGTTATCTGTTGGCATTTGCCTGCTTAAAATTGCTTGCTGCATTCCTACAAAAGCAAAGAACGTTGGTGTACTTAATGCTTACTTTGCAAAATGCCTTACATAACCTAGCTGTAACATACACACCCACCCAGCCCTTAGCTGTTCTCTCTTCTTTCCTTCTCGTTGTTATTATTAAATGTTCATCCCTGGCATTGCTTTCAAACTCCTGCACTGGGTCTTTTCCTCTCTGTCTCCACTACTCATCTTTGGCAATTCTGATTTTTGTATTGATGACTATGTAAGACACTATCCCTACCCATCTTGTCAAATCTTGCTTATTTCTACATCCTACTCTCTGAGCTTGACAAAGAATATCTTCCCTAAATTTAGCTGTGCATCCATGAAACTCATCAGTATTGGCACAACTTGATTATCCTAGTGATCCCATTTAAAAAACAAAAAGTGTCAGAAAGCAAATAAAATAAGGTCAAGTGTGCTACATTTTTATGTGCACAGTCATCCTGTACAGTTCATTTCCTCCAGTTTAAGCCCCCTAAAAACACAGCTGCAGGAAGTTTCCATAACCTGTTGTTCTTTCCACCTCATCTTCTCCCTGTATTTCTTTGCTCCTTCTCACATCAAAAAGTAGCTTTGCTAGGGCTTGTCGTGCCTGCTCCTCTCCACCTAGGTCTTACCTGGTACTGAAAGCTTGACTCACTTTTGATCAGACCATAGCTTCTACTGTCTTACTGTCTACATCTTAAAAATCATACTCCTGTACTTTCCCCTACAATGTCCCCTGTGCTAGGGGACAATCTCATGAAGGCCACCAAAGAAGTTACTTTGTCTTCTTCCCTCAAATTATTATTTTAAAAACTTTCCCTTCCAATGTCTGTGATTAGCCTAGCGGGCTGAGACCACTGCATATCACGCTCACCTTCTGCTAGCCAAAACATCTGCACTCACATGATCTCTCATATTTAGATTGCTAACGAGCTAGCTGAGCAAGAATCATCTTCTGAAGCTTTCTATATCCCTAGCACAGTGATCCACAATCAGGGCTCTTGCCCAGGTATGTCGTTCACTGTACCTGGAAAAGTCAGACACTATCACTGAAATCCCTTCCCTATGAAAAGCCGTACATAATGGGTAAAACTACCACTTCCATGTTTTGACTTTTATTTAAGTAATTGTACAGCTAGACTGACAGTTGCTATAAATAAATTTATCCGATAAGGACAGGGTCTCTTTCCAATCCATGTGGTTTTAACAATCAAAGCAAGACCAAAAGCCACAAATATGTCTCGCCTTTCAGGATTTCGCAGCGTCTCCATGTTTCGTAATGAACAGACAGTAACATAAGCACTATGAGGATTAAAAAAAAATAGCTGAAGAACTGGTTAAAAGGACAATTACAATGGTTAACAGTCACATTGGAAAGACACATCAAGATGAAGCTTCCACAGCTCTGTACTGGAACTATACTCGTATTAGCAACCTAAATGATGGAATTTAATCAGCACATGCTTATTAAAATTACAGATGGTACTTTGCTAGTAATAGCTGCAAGTATAACGGAGTATCAGAAGGGGAATTTGAAAGTGATCTTAATGAGGGGATTTGGAAAATAATTTAAAGGAAGACATGCACAGGAATAACGAACTGCACAAACTGCAAAATGAGGAACAGTTAGATCCTTCTGCAGAAAAGAAACACAGGTTTACTGTTGATTTATGTAAACTATAAGTATCAACATGCATTAAGTGTGCTCAGCTGTTGAGAAACAGGTAAGTATTATTTCACTGTGTACTGCAATGGTTAAGGATACAACTGGAGTACTATATCTAATTTTGAACACCACAGTTTAAGAAATAAGGAAAAACTGCAGAAACTCTACAACAGAAAAGCACTCGTTAGAGGTCTAGATATCATGACCTGAGAGGAAAGACTGCAGCAACTGGGATAGTTAGAGAAGACTGAGAAAACAGTTTCAGTCTTCAAATGTTCATAAGAGGCTGCTGTGGAAAGGTAAGCAGGAGGCAGCTTAAATTACAGCAGTATACACTAGACATGAGGAAAAACTTCCTTGCAGGAAGGTTTGTTAAGCACTGTGAGAGACCTGACAAAGTTTTCGACTGGTTTCTAACTGGTTATTAACCTCCAAACATCTGTCAGAATTGATACCCGGTATATGTAAAGCTGCCTTGCAGCTAGGTGATAGACAAAATGGTAACAGTGCTACTTACTGTAACACTGTACTGTTGGAAAAAGCAAAAATCAAGGCTGAATAGTTCCTTTAATCAAGTCAATCAGATATATCTCTTCAGTAAGAAAAAAAGAGGATATTCCCTCAAGTGGCTACATAACAGCACTCTATTTTTGGTCCACAGCAGCAGAACTGCAGTAGGAGATTTCCTGGCATCTGGGAAGTGCACAGCACTCACTATACCCTAGAACATGCTACTACATGTACAAAAATTATTTCAGTGATCTGGCAAGTCAAGTGTCAACTGACTTCTATGCTAGAGTGTTAAAATCATAACCTGTTAAACAAAAATTTGTAAGAATAACAAGCTTTCACACAACACTACTGCAGGAATTTGAATCAAATGCTCCCTTTTCCTCCGGCTCAGAGGATGATTAACTGGAACATTTAACTCACTAAAAACAAGGAAATTCTCCCGATATTTAGAAAGTGAGAGAACAGAAGGCCAGCTTCAGTATTTAGCTACTCGCATCTAAAAATACTGCACAGATACAAGCTGCACGTTTTCTTGTTTCAGCCCTCTCACATGATTATCTGCTCTGGCATAAATTTTCAGTCCGGCATTTGCATCTCACTGGTAGTATCTAGAGGCTAGCACTGACTGCTCTTCCTCCTCCTCCCCCACCTTTTGCCATATGGGCTGGGATCAGCTCCAGTCACGCTAAATACCCATCTCTACTTCTCGCTAGCCCGTGTAGTAGCAGTTGCCTGGCTGCTTCATCGACAGCCAAGCAGGAAACAGCAGTGACTCATGCCACTCCCATCTTTCAAACGGTCTGCGGCCCATGCTGGCTCTTTACCTTATCTTTGAGGTTCAAAGAAAGAAGAACCTGGGCTGACATATCAAACTTTGCTCTAAAATGCCCATGTGGTAACAGTACCTTGCTGCCTGGAGAAAATAAAAATATCCAGTCACAGCAGCAGAGGGGCCTATTGCACAGTTTAGAGTGTTAACCCATCTAAGCCATCTTTTAGTCTCAGACACAGCTTTAGATAACAAGATACACAAATAATAAAAAACATCTTGTAGCTAAAATTATAAAATTTGGTTATTTGCTTATCATTTCAAAACATGGGGAAAAAAGGCAGTGTTTGCTGAAGTATGTAATTTGCTTATGAATTTGAAAAAAAACAACTTCCCATTTGCCTGTTATCTGCTCCTACTCTCTACCTTCAGTCTTCCCTTACACTCACAAATTAAATTAGATCGGCAACGTCTCCTTGGAAGGATCCAAGCTCTTCACAAAACCTATCTACTGCTAAGTAAAAGTCTCCTGAAGCCACATTGCATTTTTAGGAAGGAGGGACAGTGTGGCAACCAGCCAAGTACGCTCACACAATAGGTCTCAGCAATTCAGAAAATTAAGAAGCAGCAAAAGGAGATGAACATACACCTATTACTGGCTTTCCCTACCAGTCCTAAATACATACTATGAAAATTTATACTATGAATACAGAATGCAGAACCAACCCTAATAAAAACATGTGGGTTTTTTTAATGGGACTTATTTGCACCATGGAAACTTAAACCCAATCAACTCGATACTAATACAGGTCTTCAAAACACAGCAGAAGTATAATTTCTGTGTTCAGAACTTTGCTAGAAAAAGAAGACTGTCATGCTTGCATTGCCCTGAATAAATCAAAGAATTATCTAATTCAGCTTCCCCCAAAATGAATCCCTCCAACACACTGCAAGAAGGACAATACTTCAGTAGTTTCACAGAATTAAAGCTAATACATACTGAAATTCTTATCAGTGATGGTATCGTACTTGAAATAGGTAGGCAAATTCTAACAATATTCTGCATTTAAACAAGTTTCTTCCACTTCCTGGCAGGTACTCCTGAAGATAGGAATGACTTCAAAATGAACTTTTGGGAAGATTTAGTTCATCATTGAAAAGTGGTAGTTCAGTGCTAATTATGTTCACCACTAAGTCAGCAAATAATGCAAAAAATAATGACTAAATTAGGATTCATTAACTACGAAGTGGGAGAGGAGGACAAAAATGTAGATGGTCTCCTCTAAATCAGGGGTGAAAAACCTGATTCATCCACTAAAAGCTACATGGTCAAAAATCATCAAGACAACACTTGTCTGGTGTCCAGTAATATAACTGAACTCTAACTTAATTGGTGCTGGGCTTGTACTTGGGGATAGTGTTGGGGAGTGGGAAAGGGAATAAAGATTTCAAAAACCATTGACAGCTACTGGCCTGTAAACAAAGTACCCTGTTTCTCTGTAATACTTCAAACCAAATCTCTCCAGTGTTCAGATTTGCTTTTTCCATTCCTGGCTTTACTCCACTTTTCCTTTCCTACAGCAGATCTTTTCCTGTGTTATTTCCATAACCGACTTTTTCATTCTTTCTCTACAGCTTTGTCTCTCTCCTACATTTTAAGTTTGCTAACACTGGATGACTCCTACAGAAATATCTGCAGTACACATACATTCACAGTTCAGGTATCATTCAATGTAAATCCATCATATACCCTTCCCAATGTCATCTTTTTTTTTTCTTTTGCTATGAGCTATCAGGAATACAACTCAAAACAATTCCAGAAAACGTTTTGCCCTTACAGCATCTGCTTCTGAAACAAAAAAATTAAAAGGCAACTTACTTATTTCTTGTTCTTTTTCATTTTTCTTTTGTGCGATTTGCCTTTTTAACTTGTTTACATCAGCTTGAAAAGATTCAACAACACGTTCGCTTTTTTCTACATCTATACATACTGCCTAGGAGAAAAACATAGGATATGCTAAGATTTTGAAAAAATACATGAAAGACTTCCATGACAACATTAATAAAGCTACTACCAGACAAGAAGCCATTAAAAGCACAAAACTAAGAGCAGGAGTTAACTATATCAGAGCATAATATTAAACCTGAAGATCCTTTTCTTTACTGGCTCTTGCCAATTCCCAACTTCTGCATGATAGGAAAATAATTCATCATTACAGGAAGATTTGTAATGAGATCCAAAGTTAGTTCTTCCTACTTGCTGGAAGAGACTTAACTTTTTTTTCTTTTTAAATACACTGTTGTTAGCACAATAATAATACTATAGCAGCATGGTTTTAAAATGTAGCGGGGGGGACATACTTTTTGTACTAGACCAAATTCGAACTGGGGTATGAAACAGTTGATTCAAGAGACAACTGTCCCAAGCTGATCTCCTAACTGATACCTCTATTAAATAAACAAGACCCATAGATTTTTCAACAAGATTTCCCTATACTGGTTAGGAAATGAAAGTTTCATGGAAGGATCTAAGTTTAACAACAGTTCTGGATAATATTGATTTCTTTTTTAATCTAAACATGTTATACTGGATATTGTTTACTTCTTCAGAAATTAAGTATTGGTCATTAAAAATGATCCATTTTAAAGAGTACACAACTCTAAAAGCACTGATGAGTCTTAAACAGTAAGTCACCAGCCATTTACTGTTTCTTCTCCAAAAGGTTACTACTAGTGATCTTAACTACAGAGACTGAAAACATTAACTATGCTTTCAGCCCAAACCATTCTATGATTCTATATCTAATTTTCAGAAATTTATGAAGTTTAAATCCTCCCCTCCCAACTAACCGGTGCATAACACAAATACACGTGTCTCAGCTGCTTTACCAGAAAACTTATTTCCAGTCCTGTAACATTCTCTGTGAGAGAGTCACTTTAAAGTTCCTCAAGTCAGCTAACACCCAAGTTACTTTTAAGCTCCGTAAACAATGTACAGCAGCATGATTTACATGGTGAAATACAACAAAGTCATAGTTTTAACAGGTAGGAAGACAGCTCCCTGATGATGTTACATTTTCCATTTTTCCAGACACTAATTCAAACAACAGCAAGAGCACAAAAGGATTTATGCGCTCTTTTATACGCAAAACCAGCGTTACATAATAATACCATTAGCTAATGGGATAGACCTCTGAAAATAAATTTTCATGTCTCCTGAAGTCAGCTTGAAAGCTGCCTGCCTTCTCATTGCGAGTTACCCGTCTTACAAGGCAGGTTAGAAAGTAGCAACTTCCACTGAGAAATAGTAGTTCTCCTGTGCAAGCATGGTCAGGGAATGGTTGGAGTGATTACTGCTTTGTTCTCTGCTGTATGTGCCAACCAGCAAAGGTAAGCTGGAGCAGAGACACAAATCCCTCCAGGGCAGACGTAAGGGGAAAGCCTGGAAATAAGCACTGTGACTACAGCACAATTAGCAGATGTGTGTGCTCCTGAGGCAACGCAGCTACTCTGCTCTTCACATAGGACAAGCTGTGAATTGACAAGCTTACATTTAGTAGATTTGACACTCAAGGCACTTCCAGGTGCTTTGCCACATTTGGAGCAGGATTCACTCATGCTCTACACAAAACATTCACAAGTTTTAACTAACAGATGGAGCTTTTTGCTGCACACTACATACCAAGAGCCAGAAGTAATTTTTAAGCTCATGCAGGCAAGCCTTTAAACCTGTGCAAATCCCTACAGCCTCCAGCAAGGCTTTTCTTCAAGGCATACTCTTAAAAATAGCTAACATTTCCCAGAAATCACTAAGCATTAAATCATTCTTATTTGCAAAAGAATTGATGATATTCATATCAACCACTTTTACAGCATCCACTGCAAATGCACACATTAAATAGAAACTGACACATTTCATTACTAAAGTCAGACTTACTTTCCTACAGTGCATGATAAATTGTTTATGAGCTCTAAGAATCTCCATTTCCTCCACGCCTGGTTTAACCAAAGGACAAACAAAAGACGCGATATACGTACTGACCAGTATTAAGTAAAGGAAGTTACCTGTACTTTTTCCTGAAGTGCATTATAAACCTGATATATAGCCCTGATGTCCTTCATCACTCCATCTTTGTCAAAAAAATCCGTACTAAAAAAGGGCAGAAATCATTAGTTAGAAAAGACAACATAAGTTTCTAGCTCATGCTGTCTCTGAATTGCTGTTAAGCAGTCTATCATTATATTTCTAAACCATATTTTATGTTGCTAAAACCGTACCATACTCTCAAGAACCAAAATTTGGACAGCACCATATTCAATACCAAAATTCATTCTGGAACAATAAAGTCCCATTTGAATGAGATTAATCCTGTGCAGAAATCTTTACGCTTGTATAATTTCATTGTTAACTGTCAGAAGAGCTACTTTGCAGCATTTAATTAAAATTATTTCAGAAAAACAACAATGCTTCAACACTTCCAAGTCAGAGTTCAAATTTTAAATCAAGCTTGCACACAGAATTCCTTGGGAGGGTGGGGGTGGGTGGAAATCAAGTAAGAAACTTCCAGCCAGAACGCCTACAGCACCAATCGGCCATACCAACTCTGCTTTTCTGATTAGTGCACCGACTCCCACTTTGTGCTTCTAAAAGATTCAATTCTAAGCACAGAAAAAGTGTACTAGGAACTGACCATTCTCCTCCAGAACTAGTTTTTTTCCTCCTTGAAACGCGCATTTGTAGTATTCTTTGGGAGGTACTGAACGTACAAGCTTGATGCCTGTACTTAATTTGCAAAGGAAAAATCCTTACCCGTGTTCCTTAATAACTTTGGCATAATTCTGAGAAGTATTTGGCACCGAAGAAACTTTGTATTCCTGTTGACTAGTGTTGCCTAGATTAGGAATCGTAAGTGACACCCTTTGATTATACCTGTAGAGAAAGTTTAGAAAGACTTCTTAATCCATATTCAAAAGATTATTTGCAACAGCCTTGATATTATCCCATCTCTCTGATGATCACAACTCAATCCAATTTTAAAGCTTCTGCATTAGGTTTATTACAAAAGCTGCTACCTATTAGAAGTTGTGTTCAAAAGAAACGCATGATCAAAAACTCCCCGAGATGGACCTGCCTCTGTACCTCTTAGAACCTTTTAATTGTGCATTCAAATTACCACAAATACAAGAAGGGTGAAGCTACATTCAGGTCTATTATAAGAAACAAGGTACTGACATCTGATTTCTCTTAATTTTTTTTGGTTGTTGTCTGAAGATTAAAAGACTGAAAAGAATTTTTGCTCACCCCAAAACTTTAATTTATAAATTACTTGCACAGAAAAAAAAAGCTGTCATCACTAACAATTGTACACCAAGACATCATTTGACAAGCACAAAGCCTTCTTTACGTTTAATTGTACAAACTTCAAAATGGTTTAAAGAATAGCAATAAGAAGCACAACAAAAAATGAGGATTGGTTCATATACAGAGATTGCTTACCTTCGGTTTGGTCTAAAAAGCACATATTCTAAAGCATGTGTTGAGTTATTTGCAGTGGAAATGAAGCTGAAGAGAAGGAAGACAAGATCAGGCACTCCAAGAATGTGTGTCAGCTGTTTATGAATGATGTGCTCTCTGTATGACATTTGCTGCTGAGTGTTTCTCCTAAATCTGTACCATCCAATAACGTTCTGTAACCAAAATACATCAGAAAAAAACCAAAGTATTAACAGAGATACAGATGTACCTTCTGATAATAAAGTTGCTAAAACTGTGGTATCATGTGAATTAGCCAACAGCTTTATTACAACAAAATCAGACTGAATTACTAGAGGCTTGCACCTATTAAATAACCCCAAGCAAGTGACATCCTGTTACAACACGACTATTAATTGCTCAACCTTACTGTGCTACAAACACCTGTGTGTCCTCAGTGGCATTCAAGATCTCATTTCCAATATACTTCAATTCTTTAATTTTAGCAACAAACCTTGGAGCATCTTCCAATTATTAGACTTGAGCTGTTTTCAAACATAGCAGATGTGGGTTTTCTTTAGCCTAAATATTTCAACTGCCTATTCAATTGTATTAATCTGTAAGATACTTCCAGTGCTTCACAAACATATTTGCAAATTCACGTCTGTTCGTGAGACATATGGGACTAATCTGCTGTGTACAACAATAAAATTATCTCACGTATTGCATTGTGAAAAGATTTGTATGCACATCAGATAAGACCCATTCTAATTCAATTATTATTTTGAATACAACATGCATTAAATTCCTTTACTTCATGTAGACTAACATTTAAGAGATTAATGAAAAAGGACACTTCATTAACAATTTGGTTTAGGAAGAGTCCCAGGAACAGGCACTATCATGTAGTGATGCATTAAGACTGCATGTATATATTCAGTGGAATAGAGCAGATTCTACATATTGAACAATACAACTCCTGTATTAAATAAAAAAAGTGGAAGCACTGTTTTTAACTTTCTATAGTACATCTGTACAGTCACTTAGTCTGAATGTAATAATGTGCTTAGTTTGCTAACAAAAGAGAATACAAGACTGTCTTGGTTCCCAGACAGCAGTATTTCTTTCTTTTTTGACATTATGACAATTAACGTCATTAAACCTGCGGTGCTTTAGTCACATGACAGTTGCAAGTTTTAATGTCTCCAGTTTTGCCTGCTTTCTCACCACAGGTAATACATCTTGCCAGAGTCTTCTTGCAAGGTAAGTCCTAACAAAATAAAACTCAACTGAAAACTAGTGGGAGACAAACATTTTCTAATTAAGTTTTTTGCCTTGTCTCCTGAAGGGGAACACACTCTGCTCTGTAGTGTTCTAGAGCAGAGTTATGGGGTTACAGAACTCAGGATCTGAGACTGGAAACTCACTCCATCATCAGCAGGAAGATGTACATGTCTGTATGTACAGATATACACACAAAGCACCTATGTACTCAGCATAAATACATTAGTATACACACAGGAGTTTATTCTGAGAGCACTTGCTGGAAGAAACAGACAAGAAAAAAAGTGCTACAATCCTCACTGTTGCAGAGGTTGCACTGATTTAGGACTTACTCCCCTAAAGATCCCTCCTCAGTGTAAGCCTTGTCTGTAAGCAAAAAGTCCACAGTCCAGGTGGGTAAGGTAAACAGAAAGTAAAGACTGCAAATTCAATTAGCAATTGAGCAACTGTCATCACATGCTTTGCATAACGATGATCAATTCACACTGTAGGCATTCTTACTCAAGAGTAGTGAAAGTTACACTTGAGTCACCCATAGAGGACAGAAATCCCAAAAGCCCAACAGGTCACGCCTTGACCGTTAGCTCTGCTACTAGTGAAAGGCTACCAGCAGTGCTGCAAGCAGCTGGAACGACACTGGTTTGCTGCTGCTTTGTAAAAATACGTCAAACAAGAAAAAAGGTCTTGTTTTACCCACCTCTACCTTATACTAGCTCTGGCACTAACCAGACCTCGTGAGTCAGGTTCACGTACTAGTGATGCTTTCCTGCTAGGTCTCACAAGGTCCACAGTTGCCACAAACTGAACCATGCAAGTCAGTCACCTGTCTTCTTGCCAGAGCAAGCTGACTGGTGGATTCACTTCACTATGTAAGGAACCACACCTTCAGCTCTGCTCTTTCATGTATCAGTTCATGAGAATTTCCAAATCAATTACTTGATAATTAGAAAGATAGTGCCCTACAAGTGTGGAACAAGATGAAACACTGAAAAAAGGTTTGACTTCTCCAACTACCTACTAAAATTTAATCTTCTGAATACTAGTTGTACTACTAACAACATATGCGCGACGTAAAGCTATGACATCTGACATAACTGACAGAACAGTTTTTCCAGTTTAAAACTGACAGTGCAAAGATTGCAATTATAAGGCTATATCATTACAACTCTTTTAAATGAACTCTTTAGAACAGACTTTCAGATCAGCTACATTTTTGTTGGTTTCAGCAGCAGAGTATCCAATCTTTGTTACATGTTTAGCTCACAAATTTCAGTGGGTTAATACTAGCCCTTCACTTTTGGAAACCTCAACTTAAATCCTTTGCATTTCTTCAGGGAATTTAGACATTGTCCCCAATTTAACCCAGGTACCACAAATCCACCAGCTTCTGTACAGGATAAGCCTTGGGTCAAAACAAACCATGAGATTTACGAACGAAAGTATTTCTTCTAGTTAAGTACGTTTGTTTGTTTGTTTTCCAAAACCGCTCTTTCTAATTATAGGCTCTAACGACTAGAACAGGAGGAAAAGATAGAAAACTTACTTTTCTTCGGTCTTTAAGAATCCTGTCCAAACTCTCCTCATTAACCTTGCCTGCATAGTCATAAAAGCTTGAACCAAAAAGGAAGAGAGAAAGGTAGGTATACAGTTTACACACACACATTATACATAAAGTAATTATTTTATACTTTGAGTGTTCTTTGAATAGATGTCATTCTATACATTACAAACCAACTTCTACAGTTTTACCTTTATCAATATAGGTCAGTATTAACACCGCCTACTTAGGATACCCAGCTCGGGTGCCATATAGAGCACAGTTAGAAGCCTAGGTTTGACTGCACAGCTAATAGACAGAGGCAGTTGCTTACAGAAGAAGGTGCAGAGCATTTCAGTTAGATGCAGAAGACTAGCTGGTGCAAAAACTCTAACCACTAGTAATGAAATACAAGATGCCTGTAATTATTAGTTTTAAAATGCTTTCACTGCACACATTAGTTTGATGTCTAGTATTTCACTGGCAGCCCCTGCAACAAGGGATATGTACATAAACAGACTGTGTAATTTTATTTTGACCAGCACTCTGTAAAACCCTGCTTTGATAATAAGAGGCCCACCTGCCAAAGAAGAAAGGAAAGCAGGGCCATTTTACATGCAGCCACAAATCAATTTTTTGAGCTCCAGTCCTGGAATTAGACTCACATGATTGGACCCTTGAAACCAAAACAGTTATATTGAGGTCAGCAAGAATGAAAAGCATCATGGTCTTTCCATATGGCTCTGCTTACAGAACTGAGGCCCAAACCCTGCCATGTTGTTATTTTGAGGACACAACAGACTTAAGAATTTATAAACCTATCTACACAGACAGGTTTATAAATTCAAGTAGATCACACTTCATGATAAAAGGAAAAACATTTGAAAATAGATTCCTCCTTGACTTACCTGCCAAGTCCTTAGTCCCTTTCAAGAGCTGATATCACTAACACCTAAAGCAGTGCAGGAAAACACTCTGTTTTAGAGGTCTATGATTTCAACTCTTGTGTGTGGTGGTAAAAAAAACACAACAGAAAATCCTGAGCTCAGTACTTGGCTGGTAAATAAGGGTGGAAATAAAATTTGTTTCAAGATGCAAGTTATTGACTACAAGTAATTACTTATTTGAGATACTACATAATATTTGCATAGTCTTTTCAATTCATGTTCACAATATTTGTACATTTCTGTAAGTAGTGGATATCCAATTCTTTCTCTTTCTGTGCTTTGCAAGAATAATTTTCTTAAGGGATGAGCAACTAGTACGTAATGGAACACCTTCATTTGAAAACTGCACAGACAGAGAAATCAGTCCTTTTAAAATTCTTGCTTCTTATGCAGTTCCCACATGTTGGTAAAAGCACTGGAACCAAGCCTGTTATACTCAACATCAGCAGTGCCAGCTTACAAGAACAGAGAGTGGATGAGTGATCGGCCTCCTCAGACTGGCTACACTTACGTCAAAAGGATAAGGTAAAACGCCCCAAAAATCAGCATCTGCTACAACTAACGTAACAGAGAAACCAAGAGCATGCTCTGATACTGATAAAACCTATATGAGCTATGAGAGTTTCTCCTGTCCTCTGAAGGAAATAAATTCATCAGCCCTCTTGTGCAGAAAGCATGCGGTGAAACACAGACTCCTTCCCCTTCCTCCATCAGCTCAGTTACTAACAACCAGTTCCTTGAGTGGGGAGAAGCAGTAAACGTGATCCGTTTTGATATGCGCTGCACAAAGCATCACTAGGAACCAGAAAGAGTCTACTAGACAGTGGGATATTATCTTGATGTGTAGAGTCTCTAGCATTTAAATCACTGGGTTAAGAGTACTCTCTCTGTAATTATCAGATAGCAAAATGATAGACTGCAGCTTTTCTCTCTAATGCAACCAATGTCAATCATAGTATCTAAGGTACTATGTCTTCTTAATTGGCTGGAAATCTCTAAATAAAGACAAGAGGAGATTAATAGGGAACTCCTTCTAAAAAGAGTTTCTAGACAGCAATTTAGAAGCCATCACTGTATAAGAAGTGGAGACTATAGAGAAAAGCTACGTATAACTAGATGGAAGCTGCTAAATAGAATATATTAAACCTATATTTAAATTCTGGAGTACAGGACATCAGAAGGCAAAAATAACTAGTAAGCAGAAAGTTTCAGAATAATTAGTTGGTGCAAGTCAGTACAACTAACTAGAAAACTTGTTAACCCAGCAAGTTACTAAGGTTAGGGCACACAATGCATTCTGTGACCCACCAGGCCTAAGCAGAGCTAACCTAAGACTACAGTAATTTAAACTGGTTTTAACATTAATCCTAATTATCAGAGTGATATTATTTGATCTGACTGCTATCCTACCTCCACTAACTACAGGAGGTGCAAATTCAAAGAGAGAAATAAGTCTGTACTAGCTACCTCAGCACCCTTTCTAACCTAAGGTAAGTGCTACTAAAACTGTAAACTTGTACTTTCACTGTCATAGTTGATGCCATTTACGTGTATTTCTGTAATATTATCACATAAGCAAACAATACAAACATTGGTAGGTACATTTGAAATGCTAATATATTTCAGTGAGCTACCTATTTTTATATTCTGCAGCCAACACAGGAAGACAACAGAAAATGCTTACCTAAAGAGTTTTGAACAAGGCTCGTGGTTATGGATTTCTGCAACAACAAACAAGAAAGAGACATATGTCCAACTGCTCAAGGCAAAGAGAAACTACAGTGGATTCTTGCATGAACTTTCCACATGACAGCTACTGAGCAAATAAACATTTGTTTCAGACCACGCACTGCCCTTAATGTCTCAACAACACTTGATGACACAGCACTATATCCGGAAAACTAGCTTCTCTTTCTAATCTGCCATTTTGCAGAGGAAAGTATTTTAACAATAAGCAAGACATACACTTGCTCAGATACACACAGATGAATCTGAGCCTCAAATGCACACTTCTGATACTATTTTATAGTTGTAACCTCCCAACAAAGGCATTTATGATTTTTTTTTCTTCTTGATACACCTTTCCACAACATTTTACTTGCATTCATATAGACTGTTTATTACAGCAGCAATGAATAAAAAAAGGGATGGGGAAAGAAATCACTGAAATGTTATGCATTAGAGTATTTAAAAAGGCAAGGCAAATAGAATCTTTGATGAGAAAAGCGGTTAAATGCCACTCCAAAAAGGTTAGCTGCAATTTATAATTCTGTTATATGAAGTACTAAAAAGTCACAGCAGTATTTTTTTTTTATTGAAGAGGTTGTAGTAAACGCTAAGATGTTTGCTTCAGCAGCAAAGGATGTAACATATCAGTAATCTCAGAGAACAGTGAGACGAGAAAAAAATCCAATCCATATTATCTCTACCACCAAGCACGACTTACTTTTTTGTAGTGTTAGTACTTCTTTAAAGTTCTCCTGTACTCTGACTTTTTACCAAATACAGTTTATCATTTATTCTTCTTATTAAAATTTCATTGCATAACTTTTGTCTGAAACTGTATTTGCTCAGACTGAATAGCACTTATGTAGCAATAATATTTCAAGCTCTTATATTAGAACCCTGCTGGAGTGTTTAGCAACAACTTTGTTTAGACTCTTCCTTCCTGGAGAGTGACTCACCACCTGCTGTTCTGAAAGTCGCAGGCTGCTCATGACTGCAATCTCAGCAGAGTCAGAATCAGATCACAGTTCCCAAGAACAACAGACTACACACATTAGCATCTCAGCATATTTAGCCACTATCAAAACAAGGCCCTGAACATCCCTGGCAGGCGTACTGACTGAGAAACCATACATTTTCACTGGCAAGAACTCCTCATGATGCTGCTGTTAGTTACTGACTTTTGTTATTTGGAATTGTTTAGAAGTGTATCAGCCCCGTATTTTCACACTGGCATACAGGAATCTGTGGAAACAATCTGCTGAACAAATCCAGTAAGTGTAATTATTCTAGCTTAGACCCACTCCTTCCAGCAAATATATTGACTACGACAGAGAATACATACTTGATTCTCAGGTTATTATGTTGCTCCAGAAACCTCGTTGTCTTTTGAAAAACAGGAAGCAACAAGCCTACTTCTCAGAACACATGAAGCAGCCATCATTCTAAATTTAAGTTTCACACGTTGACTTATTTTATATATAGAGGGAGTACATATACTATATATACATATATACTCAAACGCCACCACTAAGCTTTGACACAGCAGACACATGCAAATGTTAAAACTCATCTGTGACAACAGTGCCACAAAACTGTCAATCTCAGTTCATGAGTTGAACTGGGAGTTAAGAGTTCATGTCGATGAATAAGTATTGAAGTAAAAATTTGGTAAAAAAAAAAAAAATAAATCCAGAAGATCCCCAGGGTGGGTAATTTCCCTTTTCAGAAAATAACTGTAACCAAGAATGTGAGAAAAGAGTTATCTAAAAAGGGAATAATTTTTAACACCACAAACACTTGGTTTATGCAACCACGCTGAGGCTGCAGTTGGTCACATTACTGTATTACACTGTCAACAATAACTAAGATCAGTCACCACTGAATAGTAATGTCTAGTTTTGTCTGAACAGACATAGCTATCAGCTGCCTTCCTTTATACAACACTTTGACACGCACAAAAAATCCTATGCCTTTATTTTTTGTAATTTAGCTCTATTACTAAATTGTAATTAACTGACACTTCACACAGTCAATTTATCACCCTTGTTTCCTTAGGAATAACCGAAACAGGAAACTACTTAACCTTCTGGACTCTTGTATACACGACCAGCACTACTTTAAGGTGGTAAGTATCTTGAGATACTTTCACAGATCGTTAGTTCTGTACAGAATAACATCTGAGACTCAATCGCAAGATGTTTGTCTATTAGCAAGCTTTATGCAGATCCTGCTATATTATCTGGAATCAGATCCACAAAGCCAGGTATGTACACATTTGGGTTTTCAAAGAAGGTTTAGATGTATTTTAACATCAGGTTACATATAAATATATACATATATATAAAAACAAAAAAGGCAGTTTCCTTCAGGGGTTTCCTGTCTTCTATAACCACAGAGCTAAAAACATGCAACAGCTTCTTACTCAGGTATAAAAATATCTACATCAACAAACAACAATTAACAGCAAGATCTTAGATCCTCCTTCACTTTTCGTAGCAACACATCAGCTGTACAGTCCTTGCGCTTATCAATACACTGTTTGACAAACATTCCTTGGCAAATCTTGCTGTGACAGTTTATTACGTCATCAACTACCAGCCGTCCGTCCAAACCCTCTACTGGAAATCTACCCCTTTCCGTATTAGTAAATCAAGCAATGCATTTATTTTATTTTGAGCACATGCTTGTATTTAGGCAACCATATCAAGCAGGAAACTCCCTGCAGGACCAAAAGCCAAATAAATAATTTCTCCATCATGAAATGCAGATAAATGTCTTCAATGAACAATCTTTTCTCCACAAAAGGAGATGCATAAACCCCCCCCTATCTAGCAAAGGACTGTTTCCTTTCCTCACATCTCAACCACGAGTACACAAGTACTGTAGTGAATGTGATTCTGAAAGACTGGAACACTTTGTGCTGGTCTCAAAAGTGAAGTAATGCTTACTGAACTGTTGTACTGAAAACTGAGAAACTGCTTCTTTAGAATTTCTCAAAGTTCTGTTACTTACCAATCACTTGTAGAAATTCAGTGTTGCTGATCTGTGAATCACTAATGCTAAAGGTCTCTTCTTGTCTCACCTCTCCTAGCAGAAATCCTTCCTACAATTTTAAAGGAAAAAAAAGACTAAAAATAGAAAAATTCCACTACATACACTCGTTTACTGTAACTTTCTTAGCATTAAATGGAAGAATTAAACCAAATGTTTAGTTTGAAATACATATCTTGGCTGCAGTAGGTGTATAACCTGTCCTTCGGTTTACCAAGACTGATTTTCTGATTTACCAACATCCTTTCACAACACTATAGGAACAGGTTGTCCAAAACCAATATTCCACCAAAAGCTTCTGTAGGTAACACACAACTTATACATGGCAAACATAGATTACGTAAAGGAGCGCTCTGCCTGCAGTCCCAGCTATGCCAGCACAGGGTGGATGAGGAGAAGCACCACACCACTGCTACTCTGTTCCTTCAAAGCTAACGGGGAGCTGAGTTTACATCTGCAGAGGCTCTCTCAAACTTCCTTATGGAGGTCGGGCTGGACCTTGAACAATACTAGACATCACAATGCTCAGAATGTAACTTAAAGTCATCTTTTATTCTCCATCTCCGCCCAAAATGAGGAAGGAGAATAAGCGGGAATCAGGTGCTTTTGGCTTAAGCACTGAAACAGCAGCGCATCGTTGCCTGCTGCAGCGATAAGGGAGCAAACTCAGACTCGAAGTTTGCCAACAAAACAGAGACATTTGGAAACGCCCCAGTTCCGCGCTGTTACCGGCGCTGGAAAGCCAGCGCTACTGCAACGTGCGCGCACACTCACGCAGCTTTTACACGGGCGTTTTCTGCCTACAGCCGATTTCCTGAGTGCCATGCGAGAGCCCGGCGCCGGCGGGGTGCAGCCCCCGGCGCTCCACTTCCAGCCCAGCGATGCCCCGGACGCCCAGGGCGGCCCACGGCCCCGCCAGCGGCGGGACCCAGCGGGTCTGCAAGTCACACCCCCCGCCGCCTCCCCCCTCCCGAGCCGGGACCGGGCGGCGCCCCGCAGCCACCTCTGCCATCAAGGAGAAGCTCTGTGTCACCGGTAGAAGCCGAGCGGGGCCGCTACCGCCGGCCGTTACCCCCCGCCGGGGCCCGACCGGCGGCGGCCCGGCCCGGCCGCTGCTCGGGGAGGGAAGCGAGCCCCGCAGCCCGAGAGAAGCCCCGCCCCGCCTGGCCGCGCCGGGAGGCGGCGGCCCCAGGCACCTACGTGGTCGGCGCTGCTGTTGGCGCTGTAGTAACAGACGGAACTGAACGTGTAGCCCGAGATGGAAGCCGCCATGATGGAGACCACCGCCGCCGCCGAGCCCCACAACTCACCGCGCGCGCTCGCGGCCAGCCCACTTCCGGCAGCGGCGCGGGGGCTCCTGGGAAGTGTAGTCCCGTCCCACACAGGGCGCGGGCCGCCGCGGCGTGGCGGGAGGGTGACACGGCCGCCGTCCCGTCCCGTCCCGTCCCGTCCCGTCCGGTCCGGGGGACCAAGGCCCAGCTCCATGAGGCAGGGAGAGAGTTGAGCCGTGCGCTGCGGCCTCCTGGCAGGCTGGACTGGGTGGGCTGCCGGCTGGGCGCCCTTCACCCGAGGCTGCGGCCTGCTGTGCCCCTTGCGGTGGGATGTGCACTGAGTGCCGCTGGGCCTGCGAGCGTTAGCGGGACAGTGCGCTGAGAGGAGTGGGCATCTCCGTTTTGCAAAACCGGTGAAATTGCATGAGGTAGTGGGGTATTTTGTGCAGATTTTGAAAGACTGGGCAAGAAGTCGCAGAACACGCACAGGAGGAGCAGCGCAGGAGCTGACTGAGCAGCGGTGCCCTTTGTCACTCTGATCTGTTGGATTTTTCAGTTTGGGCTCTCCGTTATGGGATGTTTTAGGCTGACTGAGCCTCCAGGATTCTTCTGTCTTCCTTTTGCTCCGCAAAGGGGCAAAAAAAAAAAGTTTAGGCTCCGATGTTGCAGCGTCCTGGTGACGACATTCCGCCAGGCTCTTGGCGTCACAGACGCCCGCCGGTGTCACTCCAGCCCAGGTATTTCCCCGCACAGATCATCCAGCAGCAGGGTGGAAAATCCGGTCATTTGGAGCCTTACCGTTCCTTAGAAACAAAACTATAAAACACTTCGATTTTTTGGAGGGAACTGACTCCCCCCCCTTCCCCCCGCCCTCAGGGAGCCGCGCTCCCGGCCCAGCAAGCGGGAGTCCTCCAAGCGCCAGAGCGGCGGCCGCCGGCCCGCTCTCGGCTGCTCTCTATGGTGCCCCGGGGCTTCCGGGCCGGCCATGGCGATGGCGGGGGAGCGGCCCGGCCGTACCGCGGGGCCGGAGCCCGGGGAGGAGCCCTTCAGCCCCTCGGTGTTGGGTACCAGAGAGCAGTGAGTGGCGGCGGCGGCGGCCCAGGCGGGGTTCATCCCGGCAGCTCCCAGGTGGTGCTGCCCGGGGAGCAAGACGTCCCAGATACTCTCGTCTGGTATCCCTCAGCCTTCCCTCTCGGGGTAGCACCAGCTCGGTGACTGCGGACAACGTGTTCCCGAGCAATTTATCTATCTAGATGATAGCGTGGACATAAAGTGGCACTGCTACGTAGATCTAGGCTTCTCGCCCCTTCTTCACCTCGGTCTTTAATCTGAATCTTTTCCAGTATTAACTGCAATATCCTGTTCTTTCCCCCCGACTCTAGCTGGGATGCTGCGTATGAAAGAGAACTGCAAACCTTTCAAGACATTGGAGATACTGGGGAAATTTGGTAATTAAAATAACTCCACCAGAGTGTTTCTGTTATTTCTTTATGAAAATAGACATTGCAAAAACACAGCCAGCAGTTCAGTGGGTTACTGATTTGTTCTGGTGTTGGCAAAATGATGGGTAATTTTAATCTTGAAGCCACCAGTTCCTCTCTTGCCCAATTTTGCAATGCAGATTTCCAAGTTGCACTTGGACAACTGTCCTAACACAGAAAGTGAGCTGGTAGTTGGGGTGTATGTTACAAACAAAGGTTCTTTTTATCCCTGAGCTCGGGTTTAACTGCCGAAGTTGCTGGTGCTGCCGCCTTTTTTAACATAGGGAGGGCTTCACCTCCCAGAGCTAGTGTTTCGGTGAATTTTAAGGCCGTGTGATTAATTTTAATTTAAACAAAGCAAACATGGGATATGAGCTATGGCAGTTGTTACCCAAGTGCTTCAGTAAGAGACGCTTTGCAAAAGCTGGAGAGAGGGAGCGATGAAATAAATTTGCTGTACCTTTTGTACATTTTTGTTGTCTTAATTACCTGAACCCTTGTTTTTCGTAGGTTTGGAGAAGAAAGCATGGTTCGCATAATCAGATGGCTGGAAAAACAAAAGGTCCCCCTTGACAGCTCTGTACTTGACATTGGAACTGGAAATGGTGTTTTACTGGTTGAATTGGTTGGTATATTGCAAAGTTTGTGCTTTTGATACAGAATCAATGTTCCAAAAGGAGTAGTTTAAATACAGTTCTCACAAGTGACAATAGTAATCATAGCAAGCTGTAACTTACATGAAAGACAAAAAGCAAGCAACCTAAATTAAAACTTAAATTGTGGTTTTTTTCTCATCAACAGAACACTGGTTGCTGTGCATCAGGTTTTATATTTCCATTTGGTTTAAGAGTGTGAGTGAAATTTAACTTAGTGCGGTTGATATGCCTTAAAGAACATCCTGTCACAAAGACAAGGCATAACTGCAGGTGGCTGCCAGACAGCCTGTGGGGCTCAGGTACGTAACT
Organism: Sagittarius serpentarius; assembly: GCA_034782735.1. Classification (NCBI taxonomy): domain Eukaryota; kingdom Metazoa; phylum Chordata; class Aves; order Accipitriformes; family Sagittariidae; genus Sagittarius; species Sagittarius serpentarius. The sequence continues at coordinate 38,527,043 of JAVKLA010000093.1, read as the reverse complement.
CCTTGAACCAGCAGTGTCATTAGGGGGTTCAGACCTAGGAACAGAACATGTATGTTGTTCTGCCAAATGGAAATACCTACTTTTTTTGCTAGACATGCTCAAACTTCTTGTTTCTTGGTGCTGCCACAGTGTCAATACTGCAGATTTCAAAATTTACGGTATTTCTTTAAATCAGTCAGCCTGAGTATCCCTTATTTTAACTTTACCTTTCTGTTTTCCTGCATTTAAAAATGCATTTTTCTCATAGTTATGTAAAACACCCCCAGATAAGGAAACTGAGTTCACTAACACGAGTACTCTCGTGCAAAACCAGACCCTTTCTCCGCACTCAGTTCTGATAATAACACTCATTATCAATATAAAAAGTGGTTAAAACCAAGGTTATTATGTTGTTACATTAAAAAGTTGTTAACACTTCTTTTCAAGAAGTGTCTATTTCTGTCAGGGTGGAAACCCCTTACAGATATGTTCTGAAGTGTTATAATGTTGTTATACAGCGATACAAGATGCTTAGGATTCCAGTATTTATTTCCTATTTTTGATTGGATACTTCAGTATAATACTACAGGAGAGTTGGTAAAGAAAGGAGCCGTCATACTGCTGCAGTTTCTATTGTTCTACGTTCTTCATTGGCTCCATTAGGTACTGTAGAAATCGAAAGGGCTGGAACTCAAGTTAGGGTTGTAATGGAATTTTTTTTAACATGGACTTTAATTTTAGAAGAGTTTAAAGCCTTTATGGGGACTGGCTGCTACACTGCAGCACAGGAGAAGTTATATCATCAAAAGCAGAAATTGTTCATCTCTTTAAGAGAGATTAGCCTAATAATAATGATTGTTAAATGTAATGCTAGCTAGCTCTATCATTGTTGAAACATCCAACAGAAAAATCTTATTTATAAGACTTAATTTTATACTGGCCCCGCTTACAAATATGAAATTGATTTTCATACTGTAATGGGAAAATAACAGCCTGTTGGCTCTTAAAAACTATTAAACTGCTGTAAGAGCACCCTCCCCCCTTACATTAAGCCCCTCAAAGTACTGTGGTTGCTTTAATAGGGAATTTTCAGTCCAGTTCCCATTTGAAAAGTTACTTCAAAAATTACATTGTTTATTGGTGCTAAATAATTCAGGATCTCACTTGCTTGGTTGATGTAAAAGAAATTTTTTTTGTGTTAGCTAGGCTTTGAAAATCAGGTTAGGATTCTTTTGGCAAGCACATCAGCTACCGTAGAACAGTTGTGCCATTTGGCATTTGGACTTGATAACGTGATACAAATGGCAATACTGAAAAAGGCAGTCAGACTTCAGTCATACAGGACATTAGCAGCACCTCTCTAAAACGTAGCTACTTGGGAGTATGTATCGGACCATCATCAGAATGGGAGGAGGTGACATAGAGTACAGTTCGTTGGGGAATACTGGGCCCTGGCATGCCATTAACAGTAAAGTAAATGGGAGTATAGTAACAAAATTACTCTTAAATACAGCTAGGGCCAGGTGAGACATTGTCAGTTCCAGCAGGGAATATTGCACAGAAAGGAGGCAGAATAGCCATCTGAAAAGCAGGTAATAAATAAACTGAAAATAAGAAAGACTGCTGTATCGTGTGCAAACTGGCCCCGCTACTCAGCTAGAAGGCAAAACATCCATCACGCTGCTAAATGTCTTCTACACGCACACTGCAGGGATCTGCCCGTCTGTAAGCTCCAAGCGAAATGCTGCTGAAGGCTTCCTCTCTTCTTTCTGCTTGCTTTGAGGATCTCGGATACATAAATGGGACCCCTTGCTGGTTTGATATGTGCAGTAGACCATGGTCCTGCCCCTGTTAACTTCAGGAATCTGGTGGGCTGCGTTGATGACATAATTCTTTTGCCTTCCAAAAATTCCAGCTCCTCTAAGGAAATGTGGCTGCCACATCAAGCTCTGACCTGTTTTTTTTCTGAGTATTGTGGGAGCCAACAGTATTGAAAAACTTGTCTGAAGTGAAAGGTGTTCACCACCCAAGTGAGGGTGTCTGCCTGGGAGCACCAGAGGCCCAAACACAGGGCAGTGCTGATAACATTGCAAACTACCTTCTGCTATTTAATCTGCTTTTTCAAGAAGCAGCAGCAGAGTGCTTGTAAGTACCACCTTTAGGACAGGAGTCCAGTTGCAGGATGCATCTCGGTCACGTTTGACACTTGAGTGAAGGATCCCGTCTTGCCCATGTGTAGTCAGGCCGTACAGGTTTAGCAGCACTTAATGTTGTTTATTCTACTTTCCTTCTCTGCCCCAGAGACTATAGGAGTGAATGGGAACTCCCTGAAGCGACTCAAGCTCCTCCTTTCCAAACAGAGGAGCTGTTGTGGGAACTACTCTTCCACCCCCAGGTCTTCAGCACAGGCATCTCAGGAAGCTTGGTTTGCTCTGGGGACAAACGTGGGCAGAAGCCTGAGCAATACGCTGTTCTTCATCAAATGCAAACAACACGGTCTTTGTGTTTAGCTGAAACTAGTCCTCAATTAAGAACAGCTGGCTAGTACTGAGCTCACGTGGGCTGAAGGGCTGCTGGAAGGAAGAAGGACTGTTTTAAAAAATTCTCCTTGTAGTTTTCCTCACTGTTGAGGTATCAGCCTTTGGAACAAGTAGATACACAGCCGGTTGCTTAATGCTAGTTGAAGTCGACGTATTGTTCGAAACCAAAATAAACCCAAGCCTCCTCCCTCTCTCTGCTGTTACTGCCTGCAGCTGGCTATAAGAACGTAGCTCTTCCTGCTTGGTTTGGATCTAGCCAGACCAACTGACACACGTGATACCCAGATCTGGTCACTTCAGCTTCTACCTCAGAGTGAAAATGTGCCACTGCCCCCCTCCCACATGCCCAACTCCAGCTGATGCCTGCTTTGCAAAAGGGTTGCTAGAGTCTCACTGCCTGAGTTTGCTGAACTGGGTTATCGTTATCTGCTCCAAAGTTAGACTAACGGAAAGTCTCTGTGTGCTCTTTTACGTGGTGCTGATGTGAAGACCTTGTAGCACGCAAATAACTGCATTCAAGTAGACATTAGCATGAATAATTAGAAAAATGTAAGGTTTTGCAGTGGATTTCTGTACTAGTAAAATGTATTGCGTATTTTGGCTCTTACAATTCGGGTTATAAACCAAGTAATTGCTCAATCTCAAATGTTATGTAAGTGTCAGAGAAGTTTTCTTCTTATTTTGAAGCATCTGGCATTGGCACATGTTCTCATCACTGAAAATTCCTGCTTTCTAAGTTACTTTTGGTGCAGATAAGGGAGGCTGTTCCCCTCCAGGATGTTACTTTTCACAGTTCTACTCAGTTTTCCACTTGTTGACGTAAACCAGCTTTCAGTCAACAGTTCTTTTGATGAGGTATTAGGCAGAATGGAGTTATTTCAGCTCGTTCCCCCAGCTATTTAGCTCTTCTGATGGTAAAAGGAATTAAAATGAGTAAAAGTTTTGGGTTGTTTTTTTCTGTCATTAAGAGAAGGAGAGATGAGATGGGTTATAGACAGGGAATACACTTGCTGGATAAAAAAATTGCAAGCACACTGATTAAGTTTCTCTGCTTCTGTCTAGGCAAAGTCTGGCTACATGAATCTCACTGGGATTGATTACTCTCCTTCTGCAATACAACTTTCAGAAAAAGTAAGAGAGAAAGAAGGGATGTCTAACATTAAATTAAAGGTAAGTTTTGAGAGAAAGTTTGTTGAGGAAATAGAAAGCAATTGAACCCAAGATTAAATGACCTAATTGATATTCAGGTGTACTCGGTGTACTATATTAATGATGTCTTTTGACGTTCTTTTGTGAGAGAACTCTTAACCAAATAAATCTGTATTTACAAGAAGATTTTTTGTCTTTTTTTTTTTTTTTTCCCGTTTGTAACAATCATTAGGGCTAACAAGATTTCCCTTCTTCTAGCAGGGAGCAAAATAGTGGTTCGCCATCTGGCCAGTCTGTATTTTAGCTGCTACATTGTGAATTTCAGATTTGAGATAGAGGACGAAATCCTTAAGTGATAGAATCCCTGCCAGTAGCTGTGCAGCAGGAAGTTTGAGAGGCCCTGCTGGAGCAGGGGGTAGGACCAGATGACCTCCAGAGGTCCCTTTTAACCTCAGCCATCCTGTGATGCTCTGCCTGCCTTTCATTCTGAGCTCGCTCTCTGCTATGCTCTTTTATCCTCAGCTCTGTACCTGTATGATGTCTCTGTTCTCGTATGTCAATTGCAATCTCTTTGTGGCAGGCACTGTCTCTTCTTCTGTGTTTGTACAGTGCCTAGCACGCAGCACCTAGGAAACCAGGGATCAAAGTACAAATAATGATTTAAAGAATGAACTTCAAGTATGCTAGTTTGAGCTTTAGATGGGTAGCTATATACACGGCCTTTACAGCAAATAGATCATCACATAATATACAGAGAAGAAAGAAGCTGACATGGCATTATAAGTGTGAAAAGCCTGTGAGTTAACCTTCGTAAGCACACCTGTTGTTAGGTTTGAGGCTTTTTATTTTAAAGTATTGGTTTGCTTTAAAGATTCAGGAGCTCCTGAATAGAAGATTGTTTTCACAGTTGTAGACTTCTGGTTTAGGTAGAAGACTTCCTGGCTGCATCAGCTGAGCTGTCAGGATTTGAGATTTGTATTGACAAGGGGACTTTTGATGCCATAAGCCTTAATCCTGATAATGCGGTGGGAAAGAGGAAGCAGTACGTGAGATCTCTCTGCAGTGTATTGAAGCCTGAGGGCTTTTTCCTCATAACGTCTTGCAACTGGACCAAGGAGGAGCTGCTGAATGAGTTCAGAGAAGGTAAGCAGTTGAGCAGAACCATCGGCCAAATTATGGTTGTTCAAGGATGTGATGGGTGAGTTTTAATGTCTGTGTTAGCGTATTGGCTTTTTCAAATCAGGATTAGACAAGGCAAAGTGACCAGTAAATGCTTCAGCCTGTCTTTCCTCTGTTTTCCTCAGGAGTTAGAGCTTCTGCGTTTGCCAGTGCCAATATGCCAAGGGAGGACAGGTTTTCTTGTACTTTGGAGGACAAGGATTTCAGTCTAGTTACAGGGGGAAAGTGTATACCCGGGTGATACTTTTTCTCTTTTGGTCCTTAATTACCAGATCCAGTTCACCCAGCCCATTGCTTCGAAATCAGAGTAACGTTGTTACCCATGTTTAGGGGAACTGGCAAGTCTGTGACCCTGACCTTTTATGTCACCTCCTGAGCGACCTTTCTGATCCACCCAGAAGGGTTTTTTTTACATGCCAGTTAGCTCCTGAATCTCATGCCTGAGGCTTGAAACTCAGTGCGGCTCTGAGACAACCATCCCTTCTGGGGAACTGAAATTACTGGCAAGTTATCATCTTTTCTGCCATTAATTTGTGTGAGTCAGCCAGCTAAGATTTTTATTATCCATGGAAGGGTTTCAGCTGTATAAAGCAGTGGTGCCGTGTAACAATACAGTCCTATAAACTTACAGAGTGACTGACTTGCAAGTTTTCCAGATGAATAAAGAATGGCTTGCAAAGGGTTATCCAAGAGGAGAATAAAATTACTTCCTTCTAATAAAAGCATTTTAATTTCTGTCTGGCAGGATTTGAAATTCTGGAGGAGCTGCCAACACCCAAGTTTTGCTTTGGAGGAAGAATTGGAAACAGTGTAACAGCATTGGTTTTCCAAAGGAAAAAAGTGAGGCCATCCATCTTGGACAAATTAGATTAGTTGAGAAAAGTCTGAACTTTAAACTTCAGACACGTGTATAAATTAATGCTGTTTGAGTACACAGTAAAATACTATGTATGGAACTAAGGGACTATAAAACATTGCCCTAGAAACATTTCAGCTTTGCATGACTTGCCCATAAATTTTGTCCTTGCTGCAACCTCACTCGTTTTAGGGAAGCTGCATGTTTGTAAGTGAGAGAGAAATAAGGCATTCTAAATATGGAGAGTAATATAACTGAATGGTATTTGTGTTTGGAACATAAAGATTCTCTGGTATTTAATTTCTGTGTTGGTAATCAGTGACCAATAGAGGTAAAGGTATTATAAAAAGCAAAAAATCTCATTTCTCTGTTGTGCAGTGTAATAAGGAACAAGCTTTTGCAATGTAAGTGGCTGGATCTTTTGTTTTATTCTTAGGTGAGCATGAATGTAGCTGTTAAGGAGGGAAATGAATATAAAAGCCATAGCACTTGCAAAAAAAGGACCAGTTAGGGCTTTAAATACAGATTTTCAGAGGTTCTCAGACTCCGCATAGTTCTGTCTCTGCTGAAATAGCTCAACTCTTTTCCCACAGAGGGAGTGTTTTTAAAAATCTCACTTGCCTGAATGCGTGCATGCTTCATCAGTTATTTTCACTGAGCTCATAAATATATAAAGGTGTGATGTTACAGTCTCACTAGCATGTGACATATGCCTTCTTCATTATTAATTTGCTATATAGTAATGTCTTAAGAGCCAACAATGACCGTATGTTTTGCAGTGAGTTTCTCAGGACAGACTTTAGCTGCAGAAATCCAAAACAATTCAAAGCATAACTCCATTCCTTTTTCCTTTTTTTTTAAATTTTTTTAAACCTCTGTGTGTGATCCTTTTGCTTAATTTATTTGCCTTTATTTCTTCTGTTGTTTTGTATTTTCAGAATACTACTGTTGCTTGAAAGGCAGGAAAAAGAGATTTCTTTATGCCTTGACAAACACATTTGCAGGTGATAATCAACTTGTTCTTTCAAACATCAAGGAGGCCCTATTAGGCAATCAGGTTTTGTTTCACAGGCAAGGTCATGTTTGCTTATCAGAGAATTGCTTCTCGTAGTTTCCAGACTTCTCCTAGTTCCCAGGGTTCAGGAGATCTTTAAGGGTCAAGAAATACTTCTAGTCCTTTCCCAGGACAGGAAATAAGGCATTATTTGCACAGTGGCAAGTCCTCCCTCCGTGATCCATCTGGTGATGTATGCAAGGTAGGAATCCTAAATTCTGCATCTTTCTGCAAAATGGGGTATACTGGTTCCATTGGAAGAATGGTTTATCAGCAATAGTGAGAAAGTTTAGTCCCAGTGAATAGTTCTTTGCATATTTGGTCAGGCTTGAGTGCCGAAAGCATGGTCTTGTTATCATTTGGGTGACTGTTGTAGTGTGATGTACTGCATCTGCCCAGCAGGCTTCCAGCAGCTGACGAGTGCTATGAAATGTAAGTGGTAATTCAGACAGAGGATTTTTTTGATGGAGTATTACAAAGGATTCAAAGTACACTTACAATAACAACCTCAATAAAAAGACTACAACATTTTTGCAGCCAATTTGGCATCAGGTAGAGTTAATACAAGCAAATTTTAATTGGCAAGTACTCTGGCAGGATGTGTTTAGGGCATCTGTTTTATTCCTATCTGTGATTTTTGCTAATGAAGGCATGCTATGTATTTAATGATGGAATGAAAATAAAGTCATGGCTGTCACGGATTTTCTTTTAATCAGTTAGGAGGAATTTAACTACAGAGTCACACTCCATAAGATACATAAGGTTCAGGGCAAGTATTGTTTTGTCCTCTTCATAGGATTGATTATTATTAGATTTTGTCCTCTAGGTAGTATTTTTATATAATTTGTAAAGCTAAAAATAAGCTTCCTAAAATAGTTACGCAGAAATTTTAACATCAGAAATCATCTAAGTGTGTCATGCAAGTTGTATGATCAACCACTTTCAGTTGGTATTTTTAGCAAGGCATGTGGAAGCAATGATAGCAATTCACTGTTTTCTCTTGCTATCATGTTGCTGTTTTTCAAATGTTCTGGACAACTGTTGTATTTCTTTTTGGAATTATTTCCTCCTATATGAATACATTTTCTATCAGGGAGGCTTCTTAGTGGTGGGGAAAGGCTGAGAACCAACCTCCTCTTCCAGCCTACCTCATTATTCGCCCAATTACTGAGAATTATTGAGGGCTTCTGCTTCAAGCATTTCCCTACGACTTCTGGGCTATATATAGCTCCATAGGCAGCAAGCCTTCAGAGATGCAGTTCTGCTTTACCTTTGGCATAACGGGGTCCAGTCATAAGGTGGAGATACACACTAACGTCACCACTAAAATGTCATCCTGCTGCCGAATGGTGTCACGGACCTATTGTTGGGAGCCTTAAATGCTGGTTGCCTGAAGGAGTTTGGGACAGGAATGTGTTTTTCCCATGGACAAGGGTCTGGGCTTTGTTCGTAGGCAGTCGTCTTCACGTCTCTGTGTTGTTCTGGGGCAGAATTCACGTGCCTGTCTGCTTCTCAGGTCCATATAAAAGTTTTCTAGTAACATGCTCAATAAAGCTGAAAAGAGCAAAGCCTGCAGATACGTGCCTTTATAGGGAGGATGGGTAGGGAGTGGAAAAATGGAGTGGCCCTCACACGTGGGAAGGTTTTGATTCCTGAATTTGTCATGGCCCCTCTTTAGTCTCAAACGAGCACACAAGCTATTGCTTGAAACTAAGGATTTCTGCATCTGAGTTTGCATATTTTTTCACAGGCCCAAGCACTTTCAAGTGTCACTGGAGAGTAGAAGAATGCTTGTTAAACATGTTTTAGAAGATTTATTTTAAGGCAGTAATAACCAAAGTCTTACTATTTAAAATCTGCTCTGTTGGAAACCTGGTATTTTACGAATAATGGAGTCTAAGTAGGAGCTCTAATACTGACTTGAGCAATGGCTTTTTTTCTGACTAGTAGGATTTGGAAACGATGTGTCAAAGAAAGTCCTTGTTTGGGGCAGTTCATCTTGCTAGATGGTTCTTCATGAAGGTATGATCTCTAAATGTTGATGCTTTTCAGTGAAACACCTCTTAAAAAAAAAAAAAGAGGCAGAGGAATAAGCAGTGAGTTAGGAGGAGTGAATCTTTGCTTGTACTTTGGGGAGTGCTTCATGGTAGTTCATGAAGGCTGGTATCTTCATGACTACACGGTTGTGTGGCTCTTGTTTCAGCTGCAACGCCAGACTACAGGAGAATAAATGCAGCATTTGAAATACATTCTACTGCTATTGTTTTGCTATCTGAGGACTGTGCATGTGATTCCACTGTCAAATATGAGGTTTATGGGTAGTAAAACTAACATCTTCCATGGATCTCAACAGCAGTTCAGCCCACAGATTTCTCCTGCAGTACCAACATCTGTGTTTGGCGCAGCTCAGACGTCCGATACCTGACTTCTGATATCTGCTATTGCCAAGCAAACTGCATTTAGGGATTCTCTTTCTGAGGCATTTACTGGGAGAGGCCATTGTATTTGTTGTGGGGCTTGTACTACTGAAAGAGCTTGGAGCAATTTACGCTGGATTTCTATGGAGTGTATCAGGGAAGTGAACTGTCAGCATGAAATATCTGAAAGAGGAGACCAAGTGAAATTAATGAAATAAGTATTGATTTGACATGTCAGATCTAGGGGAGTTTCTACACATGGGACTCTGCTAGAGTGTAGGGTAAACAGGTTCTCAGGACAGAAAGCCTTTGCCCTTTCGGCATCACAGTACTTTCTTGACGTAAATACTTTTGTAATCATGTTTATATAAATTAAAAAGTGAGAAATACCATACATGAAAATCATGACACAACTGAATGAACACAGAAAATTCAGAGGCAAGGATAATGTTCCTGTACTCCTTGACTTCCCTCTTGGTGACCAACTTGTTATTTATAAGAAAGTATGTTCATTTAACAGTCCTTAAGGAGCCAAAATAGTCAACTGCATTGGGGTCCATAGGCTGGGTTTTTTTGTTTTTTTTTTTTTAAGGCTTAGGAGGTATCAATTAATATTCTGGTTTTGAACTTTAGTATAATTCTGTGGTCTAAAATGAAGAATTTCTGGGAGCTACAATTTTTTTTAAGAGCTGTTGGATTATGTCAGAGACACTAACAGAATTATGGCAGTTGCTTTTCCAGACAGGGCCAGCAATGATGAAGCATGAAATTACAGGCTTTCTATCCTCTCAGGAGAATATTTCTTCAAACCGTTATTGAGAGCATCAGGTTGAAGTAACTGTTTGCATTATGGGCTCACCCTCTTGATTTCAAAACCAATGCTGCAGCACCATTTCTGAAAACAAGGAAGAGCCAGCTGCCTTAATTGTATTGTAGGATTTAGGGTATTTGACACCTATAGCGACAGAAGACTCTCAGCTTTTTTTACTTTCTATTTTTCAAAACAGTTTTAAAAAGGAGCTTTCAGATGTTTGGGTTTTTAATCCTGCCATTGCTATTTACAGGACAGCTGGTTATACCGGAGTTAAGAAATGCGTGTCCCACCACATAGGTGTCAGGTGTGAGTCTCCCAATGAACAAATAAGGTGTGCAATAAACAGTGCTGTAAGCAGACTGCCCCACACCTTCAGTGCAATAATAAGGTGTTTCAAAGATTGACCATAGGATAGCAGTATAGAAGCTGTGTCTGCGGTACAGGATTTGCTGTACAGAACCAGAGCGCACTCTGAGGCTGGGCTGATGTCTTCACAGTGTTTGCATTATCCTTGTCTTTAGGCAATGAAAAAAGTTCTTTTCTGAGGGAGCATGTCCGTGGCTAGAAATGGAGATGTTCTCATACAGTTTGCATCCGAATTACTTCAGTTCTGCACGGGTTTCTGGTGCAGGCTGTGACATCTGTGGGGCCAAAGGGTCAAAGGCCTCAATGGGCAAAGGAGGTGATGAACTGAAACCATTCGCTTAGAACAACTGGCTTTGTATCCAGGTGTGCAGGGTGCAGCCACATGTGCAAGGTAGATAGATACCCGTGAAACTACGAAGCTGAGCCGACACTGATCTTGGCAGCTTCTTTGGAGTTATTTTTACATAAGGATGAGTTCTTGAATAGCTTTTCTGGTACATTAGGCACAGCATGCTTTTCTTCATCGCTGACGCTGGCTTCCATGTATTTCCACGTTCCAGGAATGCACTGGCAGCACTGTAGCCATTGTGAGGAAAATTCTGCGTGTATGTACTCTGCTATGTCCGTTCTACTGTGTTCCAGGGTGCTTGGTAAAAGACTGCCAAAATTTATGTTATTTCATACCAGACAAAATCTTTTAAGTATGGTATTTAGCAACATACAGCAAAATTTTCAGTGTTTTGGCACTCGGATTGCTTTCCTAATCTTGGCATGCCGAAAGGTAAAGAACACGACTTGCTACAACAATAACTGCTTTATTTTATAGGCCCTCTAAGCATTTTAACATATCGAATCGTTGCCTATAAAATATGTGGAGAGCACGTAGAAAATAAACAGGCCAGGGCTTTGCATTGCCGTAAGGTCTGCCTTTGCATTCTCACTGCTTGCTGCCTTTTGTGGGGTAAGAGGAGAGGAAGGCTGCGCTGCGCAGCGTTACCTGCCCCTTGGCTGAACGGGTGGTACGGACATCTGCGGAGGGGATGGATCTATCGTATGCCTTGGCTGGAAGTATGCTGAGCATGACCTAACCCTTGTGGGTAGCAGCTAAATTGAGGAAGAATTAATGGACTTTCAGTGAAAGGGGATGAGGTGTTACAGCCTCAAGACAAAGGAGGAAAAGGAACGCTGGTGTGTTTTATTTGACACAAATAAGGGAAAAGCCAACCCGTGGCTTAATTTCCATTTGTTAGGTAACAGCGTAGCTGAAATGAGCCCATTTCTAGGTTACTGGAAATTAAACTGAGTGCTGTCAGGCAAACAAACGATGTAGCCACAAGGTAGCATATAAATTCTGGATAATCGCAAGTGCATAAGCCCATGCTGGAGAGCCAGAGCTAATAAACACTAGTGAGGGAACAGAAACGAACCTCAGCACAGTCACTCCAGCGCCAGGTATCCATGGACAGTGTCACATGCCAAGCAGAGATGGGAAGAACATGCATTTATTGAGTAATCTGAAATGTTGATAGGGTTGTGAACTGAAACCTCTCATTAGCAGCAAGCAGAGAGATGTGCACGCACGGTGTCATAAGCCTCCATCCAGCCTGAAACACCAACCGAAAAGGCAGGCTCAAGGTTCGTCAGTTCAATTTTCTCTAATGCTTCCCCTAAAAAATGAGTTGGTGTTTCAAGCAGAAGGATCTAGGCTCTTTCACCCCAATTTGCAGGAGTAATTAGCCTTGCTGACTGCTGCCCTACCCTAGGGCACCTGAACTCCATGGGTACTGCGTTTCTGCTTACCCAAGGCAGCGTGCTGCTTTTGGGCATGTCCACAGCTGCCTTGGTTCTTGTGAATGATGGACAACTAACTCTTGGCTTATCTTAAGCTGATTCAGATGCAAATGTGGCTGACAAAGTGATTAGCGCATTCAAGTGAAAGGAGGTTTCGCGTATGTATTTCATGGTCTATTTATTTTATCCATCAACTGTTTCCATTGCACCTAGTCTGGGGCAGGCCGTAGCTCAGCCGTCATGCCCTCTGCTGAGGCAGGGAGGGAGGAGGCAGCAAGCGAAGCGGGGAGCCGAAACACAGAGCTGTTGCACGTGTGCAGCAAATAACCTGTGAAATAAAAGAAGGATTTTTAGGTTTCTCGTATGCCAAATGTAGTAAGAACTACACTCCTCATTACAACCCTCTCTCCACAGCAGTGCTTCACTTGTTTCGGGTATCAGGTCTCCTTGATTCAGGTACTCCCTGACCTAGAACACACTGATCGTATTACAGAGATGTGCTTGTTCCGTGGCTATGAAATATTTGTTAAAAATACTTCTGCTCACTGTTATTTAGATTCTGTGAATTTCAGGATTTCCCCTGAAACTGGAGTGTGGCTTCTGAAACTGGTCTCCATTTTGTGCTGTAGGAGACCTTTGGTGGAGCCAAGATGTCCTTGTGAGTACGCGGTACCCGGCACAGCTGGGCAGCTGGGACATCAGCCTGCTACTGGGACACTGTGACTCTCTGCTTGGCCTTGGGCAAGTCCCTTACCAGTCTTCCTTGCCTGGCAGGAGAAGCAGAAGGATAAAACCGTAAATAACTGGGATTGCTCAGGTGCTCAGGAGAACAGTGCAGAGTTGTAGGTCATTGCGAAAAAGACACTTCTGAAATTATTAGCAACTGTGGTGCATGTGACTGGAATAACAACAAACTGGAGTAGACAGCGAAGCGTTAGAAAGGCTACGCAGAAAGCAGGCTGTAACTGCTGCCAAATCCTGTGTGCTAGAAGTGAAGGAAATTGTGTCTGTCTACAGGGCTTAGCACTGTCACATCTAAATGTTTTAATGACTTGGTCCCCAGTATAATTTCAGAAGGACCAGGGGGATCATTAGCTTCTTTCCTACCCACAGAGTTTCCGTCTCCGTAAGGAAGGCTCCTAGTCAGTGGGCAGCAAAGGCGCTGACATCCGAGACAAAAACACAAATTAAATCAGCTCAAAATTTAACTGATTGAATTTTCTGTCCACGATGGCTAAACTCTCATGCCCAGTTCTTTAAAGCTTGAAAATGATTTCTGTCTTTTCCCCTTCTGACAAAGATCTTCTGCACTGCCACCAGAGCAGGGACCTGTGGCCAGCCCTTACATTTAAACAACGTTACTGAAAACACTGTCTGTGGAAAACAGGTTTATGCTTCGGCAACAGGCTTTCACGCACGCTGGCAACGCTCCACAGCCAGCTCGTCTGTCAGAAAGCACGGCGGATGAGAGGCAGAAAATGCTGGGTTCGGACCGAGCTGCAGACGCAGACAGAAAGCAACCTTCTGCTTGGTTCTTGGAAACCAAGCCTGCCCTGCGCAAGGCTGCCACGGGAATGGATTCAATTATGCTGCAAGCTTTATTACTGAATATTCAGCTGGGAAACCATAAGAAAACATTTTCAAACTTGATTCCCAAACTTCTGGAAAAGGAGTTTGCAAATGTTTTCTTGCTACCAGTCTCAATACGTGGTAAGAAAAGCAAGTGCTGAGTGGGATGGAGGAGCTTGATGCAAAAGCCCCTTCACGTCCTCTTCATAGCCCACTCGTACGGGCCACTCCTGCCTGATTTTATGTGTACCGAGTACGGAGCCACATTTGTTGAGATCAGTCCTCGCAACGCTGGCGGCAGCTGCTCCCTTGTTAAATTTTCTCCCGCTACTTCTGCTTACTTACCTCCTTTCTTCATTACAGTAAATACTGATAGTCTTCCTCGACACTTACTTATTTGGTATCTTGGGCCATGCATCAGCAGGGCAGGACATCCGAAGCACTGCTGAGTTACACAGCTAAAGCCTCCCTTGCCGTGCAGTGCACACATGCCCTTACTTGTTCCTACTCGCCGTCCCCAGCAGCGTGCCCGGCCATCCAGCTGGGTGGATGAAATTTAGCCTCCGATTCATTCCTGATGACATCTGTGTTGTCTGCTTGCATAGGCTCAAGATTCATTTTAAGGCTCTATTTTGTAATGAGTTCTAAATCTTCCTTTTAGCTGTCATGTAGTTTCCTTGTTCACTAATTAGGCTCGCTTTTGGAAGAAGCCTACGTGCTGCGCGCAGTTCAGCTTGGATGGGTGGAAAATGTTATGGTTAGAGCAGATTGCTTCTAAAGGCCATCGCCCAAGTGAAGCCAAGCAGACGTGTCTGTGAATACTGTGGAGGACCCGTGGCCACCTTCAGTCTGCCAGTATTTTGCTGAGCTTGTGTTCTGGCAAATGCCTCTTTTCCAAAAGAAATGCTGAAAAAATGGAGGAAAATTAAGGAGTGGGCTTTTTTTGCCGAGTCCCATCAGCGGGTACAGTGGCGGATGCTGTATATGTGTGATGCACTAAAACTTAAGGGCTGCTGCTTATTGGGGGGACCCTTCCATGGGGTCTGATGGAGTCCAGCCCCCCTCCTCCTCCTCTTCCTCCTCCTCCTCCTCCGGCCGTGCCACCAGGAGTCACTCTCGGCCTCCGAACGGGGCCGCGGAGCCCCACGCCGCTCCGCGCCCGCTCGCAGCCCGGCCGGCGGGGTCGCCGTGAAGACGGTAACGCAAAAAGCAGATCGGTGCCTGCCGCCGAGCCGCGCGTCCCCCACCATTTCCCACCCGGTGGCTGCCCGGACTCGCCGCCTTTTTCCTTTTTTTTTTTTTTGCATTAGTTTTGCTGTTTGGTTCCCCCCCCCCCCCCCCGCCCTTTCTGGGCGATGTTTAACCCCGGGGATGCCCGTTCAGGGCGGCGGCCGGGGCTCCTTTCCTCCCCGCCTTACCTCGCACCCCCACCTCCGGTGCGCGGGTCCCCGCCGCCAGCGCCCGGGGCGGGGGCTCCGCCGGGCTCCGCAGGTGCGGGCCGGGCCCTGCCTCCGCCGGCCCCGCTCAGGAAGTGACAAGCGCATTTCCTCCCTCCTTCCCTCCCCTCCCCTCCCCTCCCCTCCCCTCCCTCCGCCCGCCCCGCCCGAAGCACGGCGGCGGCGGCGGCGGCGGCAGAGG
>JAVKLA010000093.1:38468270-38510929 GCA_034782735.1 Sagittarius serpentarius | reverse complement strand
CCGGGGACGGGGCGGAGCAGCACTGCAGAGAGGCTCTCCAGCCCGTCCAGGGCCGTCGCACACGCCTGCCACGGTTTTCACGCCTGGCGTGTGCAAGGTCGCGCACGGCGGCGAGGGAGGGGTGCAGGCCTGTGCCCCCCCGGGGGGGGTCTCAGTGCCGGACGCTGCTGCTTTGGCGAGACGCTGCAGCTCCTTGCTGTGCAAAGTGCCTTGGCAGCCGAGCTGTCCTAGAAAGTCTGTAAGTCTCGTTTCTCCATTCAGTGACGTCAGGTCGTTCCAATTGTACGGTACGTGAAGATCTCACGTATAGCTGTACGTGAAGATTTCATGAATAAGGGTTTTCTCCTCAGTAATTTTAAGATTAATTTACTTGACAGAGAGAGTGAGTTCGCAGCAGCACGGTGCCTGTCGCTGGGTAGTGCCTCCGTCTCTGTGTGCCGTGCAGTCTCCGCCGAGGCTGGTGTACCTTGGCAGCGCATCCCCTCCTTAGGAAATCCTCTGGAGTAAAAAGCAAGCGTAATTTGTTATGAAATAGGCTGATAGACCAAACTTAAGTTTGCGATTCAAACCAGATGTGCATATTTTCCTTTTGAATCCTCAAACAATAATAAAAGCCGATTTTGACAGATTGAAAACTACTTGCGAACTGCAGAGGTAGCGGTGCCTTGCGATCACACAGTAAAACCACGGAGGGCTGTGCGCATCTCTGCCCTCCTCTCACCAATATCGGGTATCTCCGAGCGCAGGAGGCTGCTGCTGCGTTCCTTCCGATCGCAAAGTGCAGGTTCCCTTGGCCCGCCTCTGACGCAGGCAGAAATGTTTACCAGGGCTTGGCTGAGGGCTGGAAAAAGAAATAAAGAAACCCCAAAACAATGTAGATAATGTTTCTAGAGAAAATATTTGGGGTGGGTCACAAAACAGGTTAACTAGAGTGATAGTAAAAAGCCCGAATTTCAGAGCGGTTTGCTCTGTTATTACCTGTCGCGGCTCACTGTAGGTTTGAAGAGAGCTTCTGATTTATTTCTTTGTTTTTAAAAGCCCTTCAGAGCCTGAGGATGCTTGTGGTGGTGGGTGTGTTAGACCCGGCTGTGGTGCGGCCGGGCTCAGGGGTGCAGGATTAGGGCTGTTCACCCCGTGCTGGAGGCACTCCTCTTAGAGGAGGACACAGCCTCCTCGCTTTCAGAAGTGTAGGGGGGAAAACCCAACCAAAACAACCTGCTGTGGAATTCTTTCCTTCTCTCCACTTCAAAGGAGAGAAGGACACCACGTGGGGCATGGCCACGCGTGCCGGCGGTTTTGCAGCTGAATCCCTGGATCCAGACTTTTTCCATTCCAGGTTAAACCCAGAGGAGGGAGGGAAACTTCTGCGACTTCCCCTCTGTACAGGGCCAAGGTGTCCGGGAGCCGCGTCAGTTATAGAAAGCAGATGGCCTTTGGGAGGAAGACCAGGCTGTCGAATGCAAAACTTTGCATGGAAGATCAGGGCAAACCAATTCCGTAGATAATTGATTTGTGTGAGATCCACCTTTTTATATATGTGGAGATCAAGCAGATTGCGGGACAGAGCCAGCGCTGATGTAGGCTAATGTTCAGGTATGGATACCTGCATAAATAAATACATGCACATAAATATGCGCACATGCGAGTAGGTAAGCATATACCAATATAAATCCCCAAATCTGCTTCAGTTAATTATATGTGATTCTTTTTTTTTTTTTTTTTTATTATCAGAAGCTTGCTTCACTTTCAGCAAACGTATAGGTAGAACGTGACACACAACTTTTTGCCGAAACACCTGTATTTCTGTGCAGAACAGGCACGATAGACCATGTCCTGAAGGGGGAAGGAGGGGAATGAGTTTTATCCAGTTTGTCTGTTTTATTATTACTGGTCGACTTCTGATTTTTCAAATGACAGCTGTGTGGTTTGAGGCTGTCCTTCCCTTTTCTTTCTTTCTTGTAATGTTGTATAGAGTTTCTTTACTTGATCTTCATCAGGATGGGGATAGTTTGTACTTCCCTTGTAAAATCTCAAGGAGAAAAGAGGGCACCTGAAGTCGAAAGGGCTGATTTTGGTTTTGTTCCCTTCCGCCTCCCGTATCACATGGTTCGTAGAATGATTTTGCTGGGAAATAGTCCTAATGAACATTAATCTGTGGCAAAGCAGACTTTGGACCAACGGGCTGGGGCAGGGCGAGGTGCCAGAGATGCTCGTAGCTCTTTGGAGAGCTCAGCCCGGAGGGGTCAGATCGCCTTCCCACGTCCCAGGGGAGGGAGAGGGCGAGCAGAGCCTTTGCATCACGTTTGCCCTCACCAAAACTAGGGTTGAAATAGTTGAAAATACCTCCAGAAAGACAAGCCCACATTTTATTCCTGTGGCCGTGGGGAACCAGGCCAGCAGAAGAGCTGGGGAGCTTGCTCCTCTGCAGCTCATCAAGCAAACTCTCTTCTTGGCTACCTTTTTTTTGTTTGTTTGTTTTTTGTTTTTCCTCTCCTTTCTCTCCCAAAATGGGGAGGAGGAGGAAGAGGAAGCAAGCCTGCTGACTTGGGGAAACAGAACAAAAAAAAAAAAAAAGAGGTCTGACGAGTAGTGGAGGGCTGTGACTATTGGCGGTCTCGCGTGCCTGGTCCGACGCGGTGGTGGAGCGAGGCGGTGATAGCCGCTTCTTGGCAGCCTCCCCTGGCACGCCGCGGTTCACGTCGCGGGGGTCCCCACGGGGCCGTGCAGAAATATCACCAAAACAACAGCTCCTCCAGCACGTCTGCTCCCCGGAGAGCTAAATATAGACTAATGGGGCAAAGAGAAGGGAATTTTCCACCATGTTACTTGTCTGTGCCTGCTGGGTCATTAAGCCTGACGGGCTGCTCCCCGCTGGGGAACCCTCCCTGCCCGAGCCCGCTCCCCACTGACCCCGGTATGGCACGGCGCGAGTGCCACCGCTCTCTTTAGAGGTGAGACCTTCCATAAATTCCTCGAAAGCGGTCGGGGCAGTGGCAGACCTGAGCCCTGCCGCTCAGCTATCTCTATGAGCAGTGGCTGTCTTATAATTACGAAAAACGACTTTTCCAAGGTCACACTACGTGTCCGCATTTGCAGCCTGGCTGCCCGCGACCCAGCTATTTGCTTAGAGCAGCAATGCAGAACGTGGCTCTAGTACACCGAACCAGAGAGCAGATCCTTGGGCTGTTTTGTTTTTCCAAACTTTTACGAGTTGGCTGCCTTTAGAGAGACAAAAATTCCCAGGCATGAGCTTATTTCTGAAGCCCCGCCGAGCTGGTGCGAGCTCTGATAGTACAGGCTGTGGATGCGTGAGCCTTTAGTCATCAACAGGTGAAGCAGGTATTGAACATTAAGAAGTGTCGTCATGCGACTAATTTACAGCCAGAATTTCTCCTGGCTTCAGGTGGTTGATCCATGAGTTTTGAAGCCTATGAGGTTTGCTACGTTAGATACGTAACATACCGCATCTTATGCATCTAACATATGCTATGTAAGATAAATAAGATTTGACAGGGTAGAAGTTTCTGTTGAAATGCACGGAAGGAGGAAACTGCGTTAGACTGACCTGGAGGAGCACCGAAGCCTGCACGAAGCACGGCTGCTCCCGGCACCGCAGGCTGCGGGTCCCCACGCAGCCGGGTCGGGGGTACCTGCGTGAGTTTGGCTCCGTCATCGCTGTTTTGAGTAGTGGTTTAAGGACTGGTTGAGTGAGTGCAAAAAAATCTGTTCTGGTGCATTGAGTTTCTATACCCCCTCCCTAAAAAAAATGCC
Organism: Sagittarius serpentarius; assembly: GCA_034782735.1. Taxonomy (NCBI): domain Eukaryota; kingdom Metazoa; phylum Chordata; class Aves; order Accipitriformes; family Sagittariidae; genus Sagittarius; species Sagittarius serpentarius. The sequence continues at coordinate 38,507,158 of JAVKLA010000093.1, read as the reverse complement.
CAAAGGAGACTTGGTCATGGTTTTTGCTTTTAGAGGATTAAATATAGAGGCCTCATTGGTGTCACTCCTCTAGTCCATTTGAAGCATCCCTTGGGCTATATCATTCCCTGTATCTGTGGATCCTGGCCATAGCTTTTGCTTTCAGCAGCCAAAGTTCAGGGCTTGCGCTGTGCGGTAGGTATGGGACGGTGGTGAAAGAAGAGTTTTACTTTGTGGCCGTTTTGTGCTTATATATGGTTACGTCTCCTAGGGTTTGTAAAAAATGAAATCTGGCAAACTTCGATCTGGCAGCTGGGAAACCTGCTCTCCCTCTCTCTGCTCAAAGCCAGCCCTTGAAAGGAAGGACCAAAAAGCCTTTCGGTGGCAGAGGAGAAGTGGGACTTGGCGGGGGGTGTGTGCAGAATGACGCTGCTGTCAAGGTCTTAGCGGCCAGTCTGGACTGGGGGGGTTAAGAGATGCACCCCTCATCCTGCTCCTAAATCCAAGGTCTCCTCAGGGGCAAATTAAAGCACGTTATGCACTTACTTGCATTTAAGAAATTTCTTTTTTGTCCTTTTCCCCTGACAACTCTCACAGTGACCCGAGACAAACCTTCGTGCTTCTCTGCCTCAGTTGCCCCAGTTCAACTGCTGTCATCGCTATTCTGCACTGCTGGGAAACGTTAGGGAAGGAAAACAGCGCTAGTGAAGACAACTAGGCTTGTCTCAGGTTAGGGCAGCCTAGCAGCGTGGTTAGGCCAGGTGGTGGTAGCAATTTCTCGTTTCGAGTGATGTGGTAAAGTCACAATAACTGTGAGTTTTGTATTTGTGTGCTTACCTTAACGTTACTGAAAATAACCTCCTGGTGTGCTGGGTAGTAGTTGTCGATGCTATAAAATTACTTCAAGTATATATATTAACCCTATTATTGCATGCTTTTGTCCCAGCCGTTAAAAATGAATATTGTATTATATTTTTGAAATGACAAGTTTTAATGCTATTAACTAGATGCCAAAAGCTACAGTTGTGTGCCAAAGCTGAGGATCCGTTACAATTATGGAGATACAGAAAGCATTAAAAATATCCACATCTGGTTTTGCAGCCTCTCCGTTAGTTCAGAAAAAGATTATCTCTTTATTGGACTATCGGTTGTGTTATAATTGAAATACAATGTGATGGACGGTACTTGTCAGAGCGAAAGCGTCATGGTTAATGAAGATTTACAGTTACCGATAGCTTCATTTAGAAACTATCACCCACATTTTTGGTTGCACATGGTTTGTATTGTTGTTAGAAGATTACTTTTCCCATGGAGGTTTCAGGTGAATTGTTAAGTATTTTAAACTGAATTTAAAAAAAAAAAGAAAATTTCCAATTCTGCAGTGTGATGGATTGCGCTGTTGATGACCTCCCTGTGCCCGTCTCCTGCGTACCCCCACGATACACCGTGAAGGTGGCAGGTTAAAAAGGAGCCACGTTAGAGCTGAAACAGGAGCTCGGTCAGGCTGCGGAGGGGCTGGTTTGTCAGCGCTCCCTCCTGGTCCTTGTACCAGCCATCCTGGGGACCGTGCTGGGACACGGGGGCTGCTGGGCACGGGGGTGCAGCAGCTCACTCGAGGCGCAGGGCAGCAAGCCAGGAGAGCTGCGCTCCCAGAGACTGCCCTGTGTGTCACCAGTTCCCGTAACTTTCTGAATTAATTCTTGCTGGAGCATGTCTTTTAGAGAAGCTATCCAGTGCAGAGATAAAAACGTAGCGAGGATTGAGAACCCACCACAGCCATTTATTACGCTGGTAATTTGGTGCAGTGATTATTGTCCATGCTGTTCAGGAAAAAATTGCACTTTGCCCGTACTCTGATTCTGCATAGTTTTGAGTTCCCGCAGTGCTGGGTGTGTTACAGTGCAGGTCTGCTCCCTCTGAAGGACCTGCTCGGCATCTCCTTCCCTTTCTGAAGGCGGCCAGGTCATTCCTGAGCAGTTACCACCCCATGTTCCCCCAGTCTTGCACTGTACCCATGTCTTCAAGTCCCTCAGTTACTCCTGGGGTCTTCTCCAGACCTTAATCAGACGTGGCAGAAGGCTCCAGATGCCTGTAGCGGTCGTGGAGCGCAGAGCACCGAGGCAATACCGTCTCTTCTCCTTCTGGAGATCCCCAATTTATCCAGCCCACGTGCCTCCATAATCCACTGTGCAGTGCAGGACCCTGGGGACGTGCCCCTGCCTTTGAGGTGAGTCTTTTAAGCAATTTATTTTTTTAAGGCTTATCTTAACATCTCAGTTAAAAACTCTGCTGGTTGCTTCTCTCCGTTCTGTATCGTCAAGTTGTTCTCCCTCTTTAGTGCTCTGCTAGTTTTGAGTTACTTACACGGCGCTGATTTTCCTGTTTCCTTCCCGATTGCTGCCAGAAGTATTACATGGCATAAGGTGAAAGTCTAGTTTTTGCTGAAGCCAGTATTGCCAGTTTATTTGCAGGTCTGTTTGAGATGTGTCAGTTAAGTAGTTACCAATAACTGTCATCCATTTCTATGCACTTTAATCAAGTCTGTTTTACCAGCGCTCCTTTTTACCGGTACAAAGACATCAAGTGAGATGAGGGCTCTTTTCTCACTGTCGCTAGTTGTGCTTCCCGACTCTCCGTCCTTGGACTGAAACCTGAGCCTTGCAGGGCTCGTTTTCTTGGGGCCACCACATTTACCACGCTGGCTTCTGCCTGTCCCTTGTGAGCGTTGGCGGCGATGGCTCAGAAGACTTGTTGGCACGATCTTATAAAAATTGAAGGTGTAAATTATTTGGAGCCGTTGTTTAAGAAAGATCTGTATTTAGTGCCTGCTGTTTAATATCATCCCAGCTTTCTCTTGACAAACGTGACCATATCGTTTTACTTTCTCCTTAGGATGGTGTTAAAGTATATATTGACCATTTCTGCCTTTTCTGCATCATGACTGATGTTCCTGCCGTCCTTTCTGACTGCGGAGTGATGTTGTCAGTGGGACTTCTGGTTGTCCTTAATATCTATTAAAAAAACCCTGTATCTTGTATTCTAACAGAGCCTGATGTTTAACTTGCAGTCTCATGCATTTTAAGGTGGTGTCAGTATTTTAGGGACTTCATAATGATTTACAAATTCTAGGATTCATTAATTCCTTCGCTCATTAGCATAGCAAGTTGATAAGTGTTTTTCCATGTGATGAAGGTGGATGTTTTTGCCGCCCTGTTTGTACTGGGCAATCATTCATGTTTGTGCACTGACAAAATACCTGGCGCGATTCCCTTCCCGATAGCCTGCTGGCAGCTTTGGAGCCGGCATGGGATGCAGCATTTAGGTCAGTTCTCCTCGGGACGCCATTGCAGGCGGGGGCTTTGTGGTCCACACCATGCTGGTGCCGGGGGCCAACTCTTCTGTCCTTTGTGCTGTCCGTTTCCGCGGCACTGAGGAATGCATTTCTCCTCCTGGTTTTCACCTGTGCGGTGGGAGGGATGTATGGAGAGTATCCAGAGGTGGAGACTCTTGGAGTAGAAAATGCAGACTTTTTCCCCCCCCCCCCCCCCTCCCTTTACTGCATGTTCACACTGTCATAAATGAGCTCGAGGAAGGCTGGGCAGGATGGTGTTTCTGCCAGCCCAAATAAAAGCAGGCACTGTTTTCATTCGCGCTTGCTGCTGGATAGGTTTTTTTTTTTTCCCACTCATCTCCAAGACAAAAATCTGGGCTTTTGTGGGTGCCAAACTATAGCGGGGCTCATCCTGCCCCGCTCCAGCTGCCTGGGAATTAGGCACCTCCAGGGGATGAAGCATCCCAACACCAGGAAAACTGTTCTCTGCGGGCATTGCTTCTCCGGCTGGGCGATCGCCCGGTGGGGTATCTCGCTTTGGGGCAGCAAGAGCCAGCTCGCTGGAGCCGTACCCCAGGCTTGCAGCAGTGTGGGGCAAATGTTTCACTGCCTGGCCCTTGGGGAACCCCCACAGGAGCCAAACCTGCAGGAGGTTTGGGCTCTACGTGCTGCTGACACCTCGCAGGAGCTGAGAGTGTATTATAGCAACAGATTCTGTATTATTCCAGCCTCGCAAGCGTCTCCCTGCAATATTAAAAACACCAGCTGAAACCCAAGTCCAAACTCTCAATGAATGACTTTGTGGAAATGCTGTTGGGCGCGTTTCGGTGCTGCTTTGGCTTTGATTTAAATGGGTAAACACGGTGAGTGGGTGTTTGCTTTGACTTCTTCCTCGTAGCGAAAGACTTCCTTTGAGGGAAGGTGAAGCCTCCAGTACTGTTCCCCATCACAGCGTCAGACTGTTCTGCCCACAGCTTGGTGTTGGCGATGCTTTCGCTGTGTGCCTAGGCTCCGTGCTGCCTGGGAAACGCCCGATTTCCCCAAGTTTCAGGAATGCCGTGTGTCCAGGGCTCTGCTCGCAGGTACGAATAACCCTCGCAGAGCCTGGTTTCTCCACCTGGATGCGGCGTGATCATCTCACCCAGCTGGGATGATGCTGCGGGACATCCTCGGCTTTTGAAGTCACCTCCCCCTGCTTGTCCCACGCTCTTAAGCTCTCTTTCCCTGAAAGCTTCCCAAAACCATCTCCAGCTTTGGCTGCGTGAGGTTTATGTGTTGGAAATAGTCTTGCCGTGCAGCGGGCGGTTGCTGGAGGAGGCAGCGTGGTTGCAACCGGTCGTCTCCTTGCCCTGCTGAATTAGGAAGAGCCCCCTCTCCTCACACGTTCCCCCATCTCCGCTAGAGCTATCAAAACCGACTCCTTGGCAGCCCGTGCACGTAGGAACCGTCTTCTGGTAACAGATTGTTATGTATTTAATGAACCCAAGGAAAACCAAGAAATTTGAAGGCTGCAGGGCGATACAAGTTTGCTGTTCAGTCTGCCAAATTCATGCTAATTCAGACAACTCACAGATGTTTGGCTCCTCATTCGTTAAAGAGATTTATGTAAGACGCAGGGCTCAGAAATTTGTTCCCAGCGTGCCGGAGAGGTGGAGGTGGCAGCGTGGGCAAAGGTTTCCCGGCCCCAGAGGACTTCTTCCCTCCGCGCTACTGCCGTACGTTCCTCTTGCCAGTGTTGACAGCAACGAATGGACAAACGGCAGGGAAACGTGCCTTTCGGTCGCTAGGAGGAATAATAAAGGCTCTAGGTTCATCTTTCAGGAGCCAAGGAGCTCTTTGAAAGCTATTTCTCAGCTGAAGAATGAAACTCCAGAGATCGCCCGAGAGCTGAAGTACTTTGGTCTAATGCAAACACCGGTCTCGTAGTGTTTGCTGGTAATGGCGGGCACGCGTGGTACCCTGTGTGGGCACAGAGACCATCCGCTGAAAGCAGCTGAAACTCTTAAAATGTTGCTTGTCTACTTCACGTAGATAATTTCAATTTTTGGAAGGTCCTAAGGATCATTTTGCTGGGCTTCATGTGAGGGTTCTGCAATCTTAGGGTATTTATCCATAAAGGGGAAGTGGTAGGAGCTGATGTGAAGTCTGGCAATCGATGTGTACATCCAGTATTTCCCTGCTTTGAATTCAGGTATTTCTTTAGGGGCCGTCAGCCTCTACCGATTCTCCAGCTCAGCCTCGAAAAAGGGAGAAATCTGACTTGCAAGCAGTATCCAAATCCGTTCTGAGAGCGATGACGGTGTTCTGGCGCTTGGCAAGCTTTCCTCAATTACGCTACGAGATGTCCCAGATCTTGCTTGTGCTTGGTCCGTGTGGTGTTTTTTTGGTGGTCACTGATGAGTAAAAAGTGTTGTAGTCGGAGCTGCAGTGCTGAACTCGCTTTGCGGCTCCAAGACCCCAAGACCTCTGGAGCAAGCAAGGAAGCCTGTGCTGGCCAGGAAGCTCCCCTAACCCTCAGAGCATTATTATCTGGCTGTAAGTAGGTGGACGCTGTGTTAGAGGTAGGTATTAAGATGGGTTTATGTGCTATTTGAAATTATTTATGCTTGAGAAGTGAGCCTGTAAAAATGGCACGGTGGGGCTGTGTTTACTGTCTCAGTCTCAGACATTCCAGGTTGTATGTGGGAAAAGAATATAAGGAAGAAACAAGAATTGTTTCTTGTGTCTGTTTACTAGAGCAGCACGCTCTGAGTGGTAATTAAAAGTAAACCTGGACTCTGCTGGCTTGTTCAGCATCCCTAGTTGTTGAGATTAAGCAGCCAAAGCAATTCTCAATTCAGCAATTCCTCAGCTTTTGGGAGCGTGGCCAACACTCACAGTGTCTCACAGACCATTGCAAATTCTTGTAATAAATCTCACAATAGGGAAAAAAAAAAACTCCTCAAAACCAGAAAGGTGAGATGGTTTGTTGGACCAGCAGGCTGGACTTCTGCTTCTGCTTCAGCTGCTCTTCTCCAGAGACAACCCTTGGTCCAGTATTTCCAATATTCCTTGGAAATACTACTCAAAATTAGAAGCAATCCCCTAATGAGCAGATTAGGCAATGATTACAGGTTTGCTCGAAGAGAATGTGCCATTTCTACAGTCGCTGGGACTTAAGAGCATCCTGTCGGATATGTCTATATGGCCCACGCGGTGCCGTGCAGAAATATTGGCAGCGTCTGTCCCCGAGCCAGCGTGGCTGCTGGGAGGGCTGCGTTCCTGTGGGGCACCCCTGGGGCCAGTCCTGCTGGGGGAGGAGGACGCTGGGCTTACGGGGCTGAGCCCTGCCGTGTGCCACTCCCGGCGCTGCGGTGGATCTGGTCTCATCTGGCCCCGGCGTTGCTCCATGGCAGAGCGATGTGCTGGGGACGCACCCTCAAGCCGGAGCAGCTCGTCCGCCGATGCACGTGGCCAGCTGAGGAGCGATCCCTCTGAAGGTCTGATGCTGGTCCTCCACGAAAATTTATGTGCAGGCTGGATGTGCAACCGAGAGGTATTGAAGACCCCGTGTTAGTGCTCCAAACGCGTCTGCTCTTCGCTTTAACTACCATGCATGAGTTTTTGTGCAGCGAGCTGGGTCCTCTGTAGTCATGTCGCACGTCTAATTGGCACCTCTCCGCTGGAGACCAGCGCTTTCCTCGTTCACACCTCTCGCTTGCCGGTTGCTGTTTTGCAATGACTAATTTTGCTCTCTTCTTTTCCTTTTCAGTTGCCAGGGAGGAAAAGGCAAAGTCACTGCCAGCACCATTTTCTTCGAGCTAAGATGTTGAGACAAAGCACCTCTGCCCCTGCCCTGTCCTTTCAGTCCCTTTCTGCTGCTCGTGTGTAAGGGAGTCTTTCCCCTGCCACTCCTATTCCCTGAGAGCACGGGGGCAAATAAACCTGATGTGTTTTACTCAACTAGACGGTGTGTAATTTTCCTTAATTGCTCTTATTTCTTTTCGGTGAGAGCTTGCCTGCAGACGAGGTCCAACCCAAACATGCAGGTCTGTGTGTGAACTTGGACTTCAGGCTCTCCGTAGGGCTGGGGGTGTTTAGACGTGTGTTTTGGGGCTCCAGGGTGCTGGGGACCCGCTGCCTTGCATGACTTCAGTGTTGGGTTGAGGTAGTACCCAGGCAGTTGGAGCCAGGGACTGGACTGAAATTATAGATTATTTTTTTTTATTATTATTTTATTTGCTTAGTAATTAATTTATGCTTGTGGGCAGGACCTGAGTACATCCATCGTTCCTGGTAGCGAGGGTTAACCTCAGACCTCCGTAAGCCAGGTTGCACGTGGCCATCCGCCGTGGCTGTACATCGTATTTTCTGTTCCCAACGTGGCCCCTCGAGACGGGTGCCGTTGCGGTAAACCTCAGGCTCCTTCTGGCTGTGGAGATTTTCTTAGTGTGGCTGTAGAGGCTGGCTGTGTCCGGGCTGTCCCGCGCTGGCAGCTCTGCGGCACATGCAAGCGCTGGCCTGTGTCGGTGAGAACCTCTGTTCCTGCGTGAAGCTGTTGGTCGTAAGCAACGGGGTGATGCGGTTCTCGAAGCCGCGCGGGCCTATGGAGCGATGCTCATCTTAAACGCAACCCCTTACTGCTTTCCCTTTTGCTATGCCAGCCGTGAAAAATGTTAAGTGTAGGCAAGTCTTTTACTTATTAATTAATGTGGAAATTGTGTCTTTATCTTGTTAGCTCTGGAAAAGTCTAGTCTAGCTGCAAGCAGGAGGTAGAGGAGAATATTTCTTTATTCTGTTTCTTTGGCCGGTAATTTCCGAGTACCTGGAGCACGTGGAGAGCCCAGGGCCTTGGCCTGCAGGAGTCGGGCAGGAGGGGAGCGCTGTGCAGGACGCCTGGGCTCCTGCCCCTCGGCAGGACCGTGCTTGCCCTTCCAGGAGCTGGGGAAGACCCTGCGGAGCAGGAGGAGGTATCTACAGGCTCAGGGCAAGGCAGGACAGTGCTGCAGCCTTTCTGCTCCGAAGGCTGGGCAGCCTGGGGCGGCTCTTTCCTCTTGACGGAGTCCCAGGGGACGATCCCAACGCGGCTGCATCCATGGAAATTCTGTCCTTTGGAGTCACGTGCGCTGACTCATGATCCTGTTTACTCAGGACATGGGGCATTTTCAGAGCGTAAAGACTTCTTCTCAGGCCCTGAATGGCATCTTTCACATTTATTGGAGCTTTTTACCCCATAAATAAAACCAATATTCACTAATGACATGGAAGAGTGCTCAAGCAAGGGCAGCGAGCTGCCCAGAGCTGAGCACCTCTCAGCCCTGCTGCAGAAGGCAAATTATTGCCCGAGTGCCCACGCTTAGCTACACGCAAATGGTAGGCTTCAAGGATTTTTCCAAACTCGTAACACAATGAATCAACAAATTGAAGATGTACCTGTTGGCATTGTGCAAAGCACTGATGGTGAGACAGGCTGTGCAATGAGGAGATTCAATGTAGCCCCAAATTCCTCCTAAGAAGTGGAAGGATGGGGAGGGGGGCATGATTTTTAGTTTGGATAAAAATTGCAACGTGATGCTCTGTAGAATGCCTTAAACCCCACAATTTGCAATTGCAGTAACCAGTTTTGGCTATTTCCCCAAATTCCTTGTAAGTCACCTGTAGCGTTTGGAGGGGGGCTGGCAGGCTGCAGTGTGCCCGGGCTCCGTGGCGGTCTGTCTGCACGGAGAAATCGAGATCTGCGTAGCAGGAGCGGAATTTCTGTTTAATTGGTGAGAGGGGGAGGGCGGTTAAGCCTTAGAAACCTGCTCAGAGTTTGACCCAGAGGGATTAGGTTTGGTTCTTCAGATGTGTGCGTCTAAACTGCATTAAATTAACTCCGCGATCATGGCAGCTCGTCGCTCAGCCCGCTGTTTCCTGCTCGGAGGAGGCAAGGTGGGCGTTTTCGACTGCCAAGCTGCATTTACTGCTTTTCCTCTCGCAGAGCCATTTGTATCAAACTGCTATGTCTGTCCTCGCTCGTATTCATTGCTCCTTTGGTGGCATTTGCAACTTTTGAACCGGCGTTACTGAACCCTCCTACCCTGCGATAAACCTCGGGGCAGCAGCTGCCAGAAGATGCGCTGAGCCGGGAGACTTGGCTTGCTCCAGCCTTGCCTCCCGAAGCACCTTCGGCCTTTGGGTGGCATCAACGTTGGCTCTCCAGAGCCATACAGCCCGAGTTCGTGGTGTGGCGATGGGAATATTTTTTTGCTGAGCCAAAGCGTGCTCTCAGTTGCGCCGTAGCGTTTTGGAATGACGCTGCTGGTGGCGATGGAGCCAAGTCGGCAGCTACGCCAAAGATGAAGGCTGGGCTTGGGTGTTTGTCCTTCCTCCTCTTTCATGGAGTTTGGGAGGGATTTGGAAATGGCTGGAAATCCTCTGCCCGAAGAGGGATGGGCAGCTCTCGGTTCCATTCAAAAAGTAAAGGTCAGGAAGGCTTTCCTTTTCCTCTTGCAGGGGTTGAAGAAAACTTTCTGTGCAGTCAAAAGGGTGCCTGAGTATTTCTTCAGGCACAGCACAGGGAGCAGTGCTGGGGCACGGGGTAGGAAGCGGGGTCCTGCGTGGCTTGTGGCTTTCTCACTGAAGGCTTTGAGCAGCATTAAAAATTCAGCAGGGGTGGGTGATTTATATTCTGAGAGCAATCCTGCTGTGCGGCTTGCAAGGTGTATCAGTATGCAAAATACGGCTCCGGCTTCTCGTTCCTGTGTGCACTTTCTGCCTGTAAATAGGTTTTATGTCAGTGTGTGTGTCTGGAGATGGATTATTGGAGCTGGACGGGGGTTGAATGTTTTCTGTGCAGAGGGTGACGGTCCCACAGCAAGTGGAAATCTGTGTGATGCTCGTCTTCAGTCGCCTTCACGAAGAGTACTGCTGGGGATCAGATGTATGGGTGTGTGATATCGGTTACTGTTCAGGTTCCCTCCAGCCACGGCAGAGCATCCGACAGACAGTTTGCTAGATCCCGAGGTCTTTTCCGCACATTTCAGTGTAGCAGGTGAACGGGGTACGGCTGTGGCTCGGCAGCTGCACGGTGCGTGGGGTCCGCTGCGGTAGCAGCAGTCGTAGCGCGGGGAGTGGGACCTCCCTGCAGGGAAGGGCCCTTTGCCCACCGTGAGCAGTCCTAGGGCTGTGCTCCTTGCTGGTACCTTGTAAGGGGCGTATTTGTTCACAAGCATCCCCTTTCAAGCCTGCGGGTGAAAGTCGGATCATCTGACTTCGTCTTTTTGCAGTGTCATTTTTTCCAAGCCCAGCACTCAGTTGCTGTGATACTGTCTAGAAAGCAGCTCTAAGAGAAGCCTCTTTCCCCCTCTGCAACTATCCCACAGGCTTCCGCTCGGTCTGTATTTTGAAGCAATACCCATGGAAAAAAGCACGGTTTGCTCAAACGTGGGGATTTCCATGCGCCAGTGCTGCTCGTGGGTGCTCTGTTCCGCTCAGGAGATCGTGTCCATCCCAGTGGCCATGGCCCAAGTCTAAACTTAACCTTGACGGAGGGATGGAGATAGTTCCTTTATCTGATTGCAAATGAGGAAATACGTTTCTTAAAATAATTAATGGTCCCCAAAGGGTATGTTTTTATTAGCGCGCGTGTGTGTGAAAGCCTCCAGTCTATAAATACACGGTAGTTTCCTCCTCAGAGTCAATAGGGAGAACATCCCAGGTCTGCAGAAGCGTTTGTGTCCCACAGCATTTGTTTGCATCAAGAGGAGATGACGGGGCAGGCCTGTGCTGGGTCACGCCGTGTGTCGGGAGCCCAGTGAAGCAGGATGGGAAGCCAAAGATCGCATTTCACTGGAAAGTTTTCCTTTTTATTGCAGTTTCTCAGTGGGGATGATTTCAAAACCCAAGCAAGCCGTAGCTAAAACAAAGGAGCCCAGACCTAAAAGTGCACCTCGGACCCAACGTTGGGTAGAGTTAACTACCAGCTTGCTAGCGGTTTGCTGCGTTATCGTTAGGGCTGTGTTAATTGCAGGGGATGCAGTGGAGCAGGGAGAGGGGAGGTGTGAGTTGATGTGTGCTGCAGCCTGTCCGGCTCGGGCAAGGAGCATCTGCCTGTACTTGCCGCTGTTCCTGCCTGCTGGCTGCCGCATGCCTGGGTGTGTACAGGAGTCTGCTGCAGCAACATTAACCATTACCTTAGGGAAAGATAATTATTCGTGAAGAAATCATACCCTGTTAATGAGGAACCGTGCTTAACTGCTTTCATGCTGCTCTGAACGCTTGTTTGATCTTCGCTTCCCATGGTGCCGCCGCGCCGGCGATGGCCCCGGCGTCCTCCCGGAGTGAGTCCGGCTCTGCAGCAAGCATCCCTGTCTCTGTGTCAGGATCAGGGACAACTGAGATTGTGGCAGATAAAAATATAAACCTCGAGTGTTTTTAGTGCCGGTCCTGTGCTTTAACCATCTACGGTAGGGCGCAGGGGAGCAGGAGGGCGCTACCCGCTGTGCTCCGGGGGTTTTCCCAGCGCTGGGGGAAGGCTGGAGCCTCCCAAAGAGCCCCTTGCTGCTCATCCCTGGGTGGGCTTTAAACCTGGCTCAGCTCCCACAGCTTGGAGGCACTGGGGTCCAAGCACTTCTCGTCTACTGGGCATGCTGGTCTGTGGGAGGCTGCTGGCCCCACAGGTTTGGCAGGAGGGGATTTTTCCTTAGGGAATGGGAGCTGTATTCTAGCAGCCAGCTCAGACATCGGGGTGGGGGAGGGCAGCTGCTACCCTGCTCCCTGTCCTCGGTCTGTGGCTCAACCACGGTCGCTGGTGGAGCGAAAATTGCACGGGGAGTACTCAGGAGAAGGAAAAGGAGATGAGCCGGCAAGGATGGGGTGCTGTGCAGCTGCCAGCGGTGCCCTGTTGTGCTTCTGGGGCCCCGTACCGGCATTGAGGATCTTGCTGTAAAACACTGGAAGCTTCAGCAGCAAGCATGCCACCAGTGTTGCTCATTTTCCCCTGTATTGCTGTTTCCATGTTATTTGGTCCTCGCTTCCATGCATCTGGGTCCCTATCTGTTCCCTTTTACATGCAGCCCTTTTCGGGGAGCATCCCCTCACCTCGAGTTTGGTCAGAGCCTGGTGCAAGCAGCCATTCCTCCTGAGCGGGACCTCTAGGTTTTGCTGCATACCGATATATTTGATGCAAGGACTGTCAAAAAGCAGAAATGCAAAACTCCCGTGGAGCTTATTAACGACCGTACAGCGACTCTTTCTGCTTGCTCCTGGAGAACAGCTTGATGTTGCCGAGCTGGCGCCAGCACAGGGCTGGGGGGCTCCTGAGCGTAACCTTGGGGTTCCGTGTGCTGTAACAGAGGTGTCTGAGCTGCCTCCAGCGTCACCGGGGAATCGCAACCCCACGGTGATGGGGGCACGTTGCTGTGTTAGCCAACCGGTCCTCCAGCCACCCCATCCTCCCTTACGTCGTGCTCTCCTCGCACGAACCCAGGCTATCCGTAGTATAAATATGTGATCTGGGCTCGCAAATTACGTGTCATTTTGACGGTTTGAAATGCTTTGCTTTTCTGTTTGGCGGTTTCCATTTGGTCATTGGGTTGCCCGGAGGTTTAGGATGAAGCTACCAGTAAATTGTATATTATAAGCCCACCGATGTCCCATAAGAAGCTGGAGACTGCACCGGGTGCCCTTGCGAATGGTAAATCTTTGGAAAATGTATTGATTACCAATCCTGGCTTTGCACTCTGGATGAACTTTGTCCTCAGAAAAGAATAGACGGTGATTTTTCTTTACCAGCCAGCTGGCCTTCAAATGAGCTACTTGTAACACCATCGCAAGCTCTAATCCAAGTAAACACAGAAAAGATGATTTATGAGTTGGGAGGAGAAGCCTTATCAGTTCGTAATGAGGTTTAATACTTTGCGGCCTGTTCTCAAATATTGTCCTTAAATATCACAATTGAGTTTTGACTGCATGTTAGGAGATCAGTGTTTTATGCTCTTCGGATCCTGCAAGTGGTGGTTTTGGTTGTTTGCGTTAACTGCAAGGCAACAAAATAACGAAACAGGATTAGAGGAGTGAGCTGTGGAAAACACTGATTTCTATAATCAGATTTGAATTGCAGTCTGTCTGCTTTTACACAGGAGTAAGTTTATCGGAGAGGATGCCAGGAGGTGAGGCAGAGCTCATGGTCAGGTCTGTGCCGTGCCGTATGAGCCTGGCTTGCAGTTTGTTTTTTTAATGTGCGCTCCTCGTTGTGCAGCCTTTAGCTTTTCCTACCTAAAACTACCTAAGAAATAGGTAAGGATCAAGAGGCGTGGTGTGGCCCTTTGGATTTCAGGGCAGGGAGCTCCCTCCTTCCTTGCGGGCAACTCTGTGCCTTGTTTTTTTCCCCAAAGGGCTCTTCATGGGTTGGGAACTGGGGCGTAACTGGGGTGGGATGGGGGCATCCAGAGGATTGCACAGCCTTAATGATGCTGGGGCGGCTTTTTCTGCTGGACATCTGCTCCCAGTTGGTCTGGGGACAAGGGCTTCTGTGAGATCAACCCTGGGGCTTTAACAAACCCTTCTTTCAAAGCTTTGGTATCTTTGATATGAGCTCCCCTTTTCAAAGGGAGAATTAGGAGGAAACTTTGTTTGTTTGTTTGCTTATTTGCCTGAAATACTTCTGGTCCTTCCGTATTGCCTTGTGTACCTTACATGCTTCCAACAGCTCGCGCGAGTGCCCGTCCCGTGAAACACCTCTGTGCTGGTGGGGTACGGAGGAACACCAACGGTATTTAAGGATCTAAAATAAATACACCCGTGGAGTAACGGCCGTCGGGGTGTTTTTCGGGCAGTGCTCGCCCCTTGCCCAGCACACCCACCCTCCGTCCCACCGCCCCCCCCCCCGGCAAGTCCCTTAAAGCTGTTCCCTCTCTCTCTCTGTGCGTGCAGGGAGTTTTCCACGCTCGGAGGCTGTTCCTGGGCATCCCCCGAAGAGCCGGCAGGGCCGAGCCTTTCCCGGGGGAACATGGACTGAAAGAGGAGCTTCGCCAGACCACGGCTGCCGGCGCCCTTCGCCTGGACCCTGATGGACTCCGAGGCAGGACTGCATTACCATGGTGATGATCTTAACCAAAACTCGGGAAAACAAAGGTGCTGACTCGGTAACATGCAGGACTGAGCTGGTAAGCTTTGTGAAATCTTTGTTCAAAACTCTTTTGCTGCCGAGAGCTTTGCCATAGCTTTATAATAAGGGGTTGTTGTGGTGCAGGGCCGGATCTTTAGATGGTTTACAGCACTGATTTCTACCGAGCTGCGTTAATATCCGAGGAGCAGGTGATCAGTAAATGATTGGAGTGCTGTGGCTTTTGCATATGTGAATTTCAGTAAGCACGCAATGGAATAAACAGTAGAAAAAAATAAAATCAATGCCGTGAATAACATGGGTGAGAAGTTGCTTCACCAACAGCGAACAGATGCTCGTCATTAATAGGAGGATGAGCAAGTGGGGAGCAGGATTAAGTGGGAGATGGCGAAGGGCAGTGCTGTGGTACTTAACGGTCTCGCTGGCAGCCTGGAGAGATGCAAATCCAACCATGCCGAGTGAGCAGGCAACAAAAAACCCACACCCAAATCGGGGGCAGCAAACAGACTAAATGATGCTGCAAGGGGCGAGCGAGGCCGTGGGGCTGAGCATACCTACGGTAGCGGCAAATGAGGGGCAACCCGTTGTCCGGGGGCAGTGTCGGAGTAAGCGAGGGTGGAGAGCAGGGGCAGGAGGAGGAGGAGGTGTGGGATGATGGAGAACCGTCTGAGAGCCCGGAGCAAAGCTGGTCGTGGACGTTTGCTCCTCTGTCCTCCAGGAGGGATGGTCGTAGTCCAAGAAGAAATTAGACTGAAAGGCTGTTTCTCACTGGGAACCTCAGATAAGGGCGTGCAGGAACACAGCAGGAAGCATCTGGCAGGATTAACCATAAATGGACATTTTGAGCAGAAAAGAAATATAAATGCCTAAGTTTGCTGAGGATGACAAACTGTCCAGCCGGGCTTCCCGGGCAGATAGTGCAGTATGCTGGGGCGAAGGTAGGCTGCCCTGGCAGGAGAAGGCAAGCAAGCCAGAGGCAGCATTAAATCGTGCCTTAAAAGGGTGAAATTTGGGAAGGAAGGATATTGATGTATTAGGAAAATATCCTTGCTTTAGTGTTGGCTCCTGCCGGGAGGGCAGCACCTCCTGCGACTGCTGCTCGGGGGGAGCCTGAGCATCCGACGCCGGCTGTGCCCCAGGGAGGTGTGCGGGGCAGGTGGAGGGGAATTTGCTGCAGAGCGGCAGACGAGAAGTAGTTTCTGCTACTACTGCGGGAAGGGATGGGCACTTGGGCTGTCCGATGGCAGGCAGCGGAGGTGCAGAGCTGTAATGCGAAACTTTGCCCTTGCGTGTTTGCCGAGTGCCTCCGGCAGCTCTGGGGCTGGGTCAAATAGTGCAACGATAGTCCTGGTTACCCAAGTTGAATTGCCGGGTTGTCTGGGCTGTTAAATTGGGGCAGATATTCACAAGAAGATTGATCCACCAAAGAAAGCAGGAGTTTTTCTGTTGACTTCATGGGAAAGGCCAAAAAGCAAAACCTAAAGGAAATAAATGTCCAAGCAGTGGGACAGTATCACCTACCAACACCCCATGGGCTCGTTTGCTTCAGTTCCCAATTTGGTGTTAAGGCGAAACTCTTACAAAACGGTAATTATACTCGGCGTGGGACACATGTCACCTAAAGGTGTTCCTGCCCTCCCGCGTTTGCAGGCAGTAGCTGGTCTCCGGGGCTGGCACACAGACGGGCGCTGGCGCAATCGCTGCCTTCTCTGGGGCTTGTCCCGCTTCCATCGCTGCTCCACTTTGGCCACTTTTTGGAGACAGCCGCCTCTCCTCGCTGTCGCCTGATTAATTCTACCTGCCACTTCATAAGGTGGGGCTTGGCAGATAGAGATAGCCTGACTTCACCTAGAGAAGTGGCACGTGCTCCAGAGAAGGTGACCAACCCTTATTTACCTTTTCCACATCTGCACCCTGTCGTTTTCTGCCTCCACATCCCTCTGTGTTCAATATTGACAATATTCTGTATATGAAGTGGGATCCTTTGTTAGATTGCTCTGTACAGGCAGGTGCCAGCATTTGGTACATTATTATTATTGTTATGTGAGCAGGCAATGTGTAAAACATGGGTCAGGAGAGAAGATGTGAATGTGGTGGCCTAATGCCAGATAAAACGCAGCTATGACAGCACAGATGAACGGGGAGGTCATGCTGGTGCTTCCCTCGGATGACGTAAAGCCTCGGTCAGATGGGATGTTGTTGCCAGGAAAGACGCTTCAGAAGCAGAATATGGATATTTTTGGGGATAATAAAAGAACAATTAGTATGAAAGTGTGTTTTTTCAGACATAGCTGAAATGGCATGTAGCTGCAGATGACATATTGATTTATTATATATAAAACTGTCCGTGCCCGTTTTTAGAAGTCTGGTGATGTCTCTTACACTGTCAAGAGGAAAATTCTCGGAAAAAGAGAGTGTAAAAAGCAACCGGGATCATTTTGTACCCATATAGTGGCGTTTTTCCCTACTTTTAGTGCAAATCAGCACAATCCAAACACAGTCTCCCCAGAAGAGCTGGGGTGAGGGTGGCTTGCCTTAGAAACACACTATATGTTTATTAAAAAAAACCCCAAATAGCCGCTTTGTACCTAGATGGGAAGCCGTAATGGGCTTGGATGGGGTTCAGATACCACTGCTGCTGTTTCTTGCCCAATCCAGAATTGCTGTTGAATTGCAGCTCCCGGTTTAGTTTCCCCAGTATTTTGGGTGCTGGGGCTGGGGACCTTGCTGCGGCTATTCCCGTGGGTAAGGACTAGATGCAGGACCCGTGATCTGCAAGCTCGAGCCTCGACACCGACCCCCCTCGGCGTTTAATTAAGTTTGATTTCATTGAGGGAAGATGACTGGGTCTGTCCCCTGGTCCCTGCCAAAACGGGACCGTCGCGGGCGCACGAGGCTCTCTTCCCCACCGGGTGCCACGCGGCTTTGCTGAGGCTGGAGGCAGGGTGGTTTCTGGTGCCCCGGTCAAGTCTGCGAGAAGTGAATAGTTTTTCTGGTTGTTTGCAGCACACTCCAAAGATGAGTCAAGGACCTACCCTCTTCTCTTGTGGCGTGATGGGTAAGTAACAGAAACTTCTGTCCGAATTTACTCCACCTCCGCCCCGCTTCCTTATAGTGATGGGTGGGAAGATGTCCTGACTAGTTGGATCTCTCCAAAAAATGCTCCCCTGCAGACACCGGGGTGGGCATCCACCCACCTGCCCCACACAATGGGGAGGGTCACCCACCCCACCACCCACTAGTGGTGGCCATCACGCCCATGCCACCCTCCTTCCCAGAGGTGCTTGTCCTGCCCCGCTGCCGTTGCTGAGTGAATTGCTTATCTCCTTTCCCCTCCCTTTGCTATATCTGCTTATTTTTAGAGTAAATCATACAGTTGAGATTATAAACATTTTGGGTCCAGCCCATGACCATGGCTCTTGACGGTTTGCACGATACAAGTGATAAACATGGGTTTTATCACTAAAATGTTCTACCACTTGGCGCAAAGTGTTTGGACAGGACTGAAACAGTAAGGAAAATGTCTCATTTTTGCCTTTGGCAATAACCACGGTCTAGGGTGTTTAATACCTTTTATGTCAGAGCTTCCTATCAGTTTTTTTGCTAAACAGCAACCAAAATTGATGGGGGATTGGTGCCTTGGCCAATGATCCTGAAAAACTGATAGTGCTGGAAGATACGCTGTTATATTGTGCTCTTTGGGTTTTGTAGGAGGGAGCCAGTCACCAGGCGAAGTCTCAAAACCCAATTAAAATTGTAGGTCAAGTTTGAGCCAAGTTACTTGCTATGAAAGCCAATACTTTACAAAGAGGCTGCCCCTTTTCTTCATGGACACAACTCTCATTAGCGTTAATGGGAGCCAAGCACATGCATTGACAGGAGATATTTCCCAAGCTCTGTGATAAATCCAGTCGGTGGGGGGGTGGGGGGGGAAGATGGAAAGCATTTGAATTTTTTCAGATGAAAGTCACAAGCTTCAAAGTCAAGAAGGAGTAGAGACAGCCCATTCCCTTTCTCCTGCCTGTCAAACATGAGTGAGGAACAAAGAAACCCAATCAGATGGTTTTGTCTTGCGCTGTGGCACTGGCAGGCTCTTCAACAGATACGAAGAGTCTATGCCTAATTGAAAAGCAGCTTACCTTTAAGAGCTTTTACAAAGCCTTCTGTGTCTTCGTAGCCCTGCGCTGGCCTTGCTTGGCTGCCAAATTATCCTGTTTCCGAGGGAACTGAGTGTTACCTCCTTGACCACAGCTTGCCGTGTAATGGTCTTCGTCATGCCCAGTCTAGAGGAGCCAGTCTTTCCAGCAGGCAGGGGCATCGGTTGGATTGGGTTTAGTTTTAGCCACTTTTCCCATATGCTCTTCTTGATGTCTCCGAATGTGGGCCACCATCGCAGACCAATCCAGCGTCAAAATTTGCTTGACGTTTTAAATAAGTCCCATGGTTATAATGGCACCAAATGTGAAACTGGGGGAATATTTCAGATCAAAGGGCCAAGTCCCTGTCAGTGGAGAGCACTGAGACTAAACACAGTGAAGTCTGGACTGGCAGCACAGCCAATGGGAGGCAAAGACTCATAGTCCCGTGTATGATATTGGGGGGATGGAGGCAAGTTGGCTGAATTTTCTGGGGTTTTAGCCAGTAGAGGCTGAGGGTGGTCCCGGTGGCCATGGGACAGCGAGGCAGAGGGAAGCCCAGCCTCAGCCAGACTGCCAGGGAGAGCATCGTCCAAACCCCGGAGCTTCCCACAGGCATCGGCACAGGAGCGTTTATCTCCAGGAAGGACAGTGAAGAAGTGGGGTCAGAGCCCCAAGGGGTGCGTAATACACCATGACCAAGAAACCCAGCTGGCCCAAGATGGCAAGACTGAGTTCCTGCTTACCCATGGCATAACGTGGGGAAAAAGTAAACTGAAGCCCACGCATCTTAGATGTAGATACCTCGTAAGGTACTAAACACCCCAAGAATCTGAAAATCAATTATTGATTGTAATATAACTCAATATATGAGTAAACATTATTAAAGACTTGATATATCGGATCATACAATGTTAGATCCACTTCTCAAGGTGACCTAAATAATCTTTTGATTTTTAGATTTATAAGAAATACTCCTGCCAGTGTGATGATAAAATTGCTAAAAAGATTGGTGGGTTTTTTTTTTCTTTATGTAGCCCTTTGCTGGGAGGAAGATTAAAGGTGAAATGCCTAAAACTATAAACATAACAATTTCTTTTTTCCCTTCTCCTTGACGGGTCCTTGAAACACCTGGGAGTATAAGAATTGTCCTGTTGTTGGATAGGGTTTTTTCCTCCTTTTTTACCTTTCTTTCCCATGCAGTCTTCATCACATGTCCCCAGTAAAAATATCAGTGACTGTGCTAGAGAAAGAATTATTAGAGTATTATTAGAATATTGCATATTAGAAAGTTGGGGCATTACTTTTGACTTCCTCCATTGAAACTTTTCTGTCTTTGAGTGGGTGTCAGAAGAAGATTTACAATATTTTTAAAAGGCATTGGCAGCATCGCCTAACCTTTCCCTAGCAGGGGTATAAGCAGCACTCAACGCCTAAATCGGTAGCACCAGAGGCTGCACGAGTCCAGCCTTCTAAGAGAAACTCAGCGGGCACATGCCAACAGCCATGGCCTTGTGTTTTCTGTGTAAGCAAGAAATTATCTTTGAGGAAAGCTGCAGGCAGGGTTTTATTGAGGCTGTGACAAGGCGCTTGCGAGTGCAGCCACCCTGGCTGCAGGATCAGAGTCCTGGCGCGGCGGGTGTTGCACGCACAGCCCTGCTTGTAAAAGGGAGGAGGAGGAGGAGGAGGATGGGTTTGAGCCCATTGGGGACGGATCCTGCATACATCCTCTGTGAAATGCTCTTTTAAAAGTAACCGTCGTTTGCTTTTCCCCTTGGAAAGCACCCCCAGAATTAGTCCTCGTAGGGTGCTGCAGCAGAGCGGGGTGATGGACGAAGCGCACGGGTCAGTTCCTGTGTCCTTCGGCATGCTCCTCCACCGGCGCGGTTTGGCAACGCCACCGGTCCGAGAGGTGAGCGTGCCGCGGGGGGTTGCAGCCTTGGGTCTCGTCGTTGCACACCTCTTACCTGGAAGTGGCTTTTCACCCTGCATGGGTGACGGAGGAAAGCCAAGAAGCCAGAAGAAAGGCCAGCCCACGGGGGGTGATGCCGCTCGATTGCATCCCAAGAGCACCCGCAAGGCTCGCACGCCTCCTGTTTCTGAACCGGGATTTCCTGGGATTTCAGAGTTTTTTTGGAAAGGCCGTCAGTGTGGAGCAGCGTCTTGGTGCATGTTCAAGCTCAGTCAACCCGCAAAGAGAAAAAGCCACGCAGGGAAAGCCGGAGAGGCATAGCTGGAGCGGGGAGACCTCGCCAGAGGGTCGCGTTGAAGAGCAAGGCACGTTTCGCTGTCGAGGTGGGGAATTTCCCTCCCCCGTGCAGGCTGTCGGCACGAAGAGCCCGCAGCCCACTGGTGTGTTTATTCTCCGGCGGTAGGTTTGGGGGCTGTTGTTTTCATTTCCCGTTGAAGCACAGCTCCGCGCATCGTATTTTAATCTTGTTTCGGCAACGGGAAGGCTCTATGGCACTGCCATCAGCTAATTACAACCATTAACTTTGTTCCACGTTCAGAAATCATCTCTCCAACATAAACAGGGGGCAGTGGAAAATGCAGGCTGCCTCTTCCCCTGTGCACGGGGACCGGGAGACCGAAATTCGACTGGAACAACATGTGAAAAAAGGGAATTGGATGTGCACCTGTGTGAAGAGAAATGTTTGGGTTAGGATCCAAACATAATTTATCTGCCAAAAAGGAGAAGAAAAATTGATTGAAATCCATAATTGCTTTACAAGTTGCTGTAATAAATTATGTATTAATGTAAATCATTTCATGGGAAAAGAACATAGAGGAAACTTGAGCAGAAGGATCATGCATTATGTATAAAAAGGAACTGTAAAAATATTATAGCAGCACATTTGTGTCTCTGTAGTTAAAGTTGTGTCAGCGTTTTGGTTTTACACCCTTCTCTACGGTTACGAACGTGATCATTAAAATTTACTCTGTGTCACCAGAGGAGCACGGCAGTCATTTAAAAAGCCTGTGGCCGTCCCGAAGCTGCCAGGTGCCTGGCTTGTCCGTGCGCTGCTCCTGCAAAACCTGGAGCTCGGCATTTGGAAACCTGGCTGTGATGCTCTGAGGATGGATCCCATTCTCCATGGGGCTGTGCAGAGCTCTCGGGGGTGCTGGGAGGACAACACCCATCTCCTTGATTTTGGGACGTGACTTCAGCCCACCAGGGCCTCGTGCCGTGGACCGCTGGGCTTGCTTGACGTGGTGAAGGCTGCACAGGAGAACAGATGGATGTTGTTAAGGGTTCATGTTCACTCTTAAAAGTGAATGTCTTGGTTTTGCCCGAAAGGAAATTTAGGAATAGGTAGCGGTGCCGATAGCGTATGAGCGTGCTGTCGATGGTCCTGGGGCAGGCTGGGCCGTGCTCACACGCAGGTGGCTTCTGGCTTGTCTCTGAAAACAGGAGAGGGAGGAAAGTAAACCAGGTGAGGATGGCCCAGCAGCCAGAGCCCGGGACGTGCCGGGGCTTGCCGGGGCTTGTTGCCGCTCGCCCAGCCTGGCGAGTCCTGCCGGCGTGTGGGGGCGAAGCGCTAGCCTTGCGCGGAAAGCTGATGCTGTGGCTTGCAGTGACGGCCGCTTTTCACCCGCACCCCGAATGCTCCGGCTGTTTGACACCCAACATCTCCCTCCCGGAGCATCCCTGGCAGGGCCCTTCTCCCCCCCACCCCAGGGTCAATGGCTCTGCCACCCGACTCTCCCGGAGGCCAGGCAGGGCGGTGGGAAGGCGTGCGGGCTCGGGGGGTGACACGGGAGCCGGGGCTCAGAGCGCTCTTTCCGGGGCTGAATCAGAGCTAACTATCGCAGCCTTGCTTTGGAAAGCAGGAACAGTTTGGGTTTGGGTCCCCCTGAGGCTGGGCAGCCTGGGAGCTTGCAGCTGTAACCTGAATTTCTTGCTGCTTCACGCGTGGTTTGCAGGAGGGCTCAAGCCCCTGCTGCCGTGGCCAGAGAAGGCAGGATGAGAAATTTAGTCCTCCCCAGGCTGCCGATAACAACCCTCTGTGTCTTCGGAGCTGGAAAACTGTTTCACAACCAAAGAGATGCCAGAAAATTCACGTTGTGTTGCCTCACCCTGGAAATGCAGATTTGCAGATCAAAACGCCTCGAAAGAAATTTGCTGGATGTGCTCGTTAAGTGACTTGAACTGTTTATTTTTACAGTTCTAAGTTAAAATCCGAAAGTGAGACGCTATTTCATCCAGGGACACTAACAGCCAAGAAGGACCTGTTTAACCAGGGGAAGAGGCTCTCGTGCCGCACTTACGTCATGCTCTGGTTGTAAATGCTCTGCTATCATTTTTCCAATAGGCAAAGGAGAGTTTTCCAGCGAAGCAGCTCGCTTGCGAACCGAGAGGTTCTCATGGTGGGTTTTATCCTGGAACAAATTACTGCCTCGGGGTAAACCAGGCTGAGGTTTGTAATTTAAGAAAATTAATACACGCTTAACTGCAGCAGTATTAATGGCTCCACTGCAGTTATCGTTATCAGTGTGCTCAGGATGTGAATCTTAGTCTTAAGAAATGGAACAGAAAACCAGCCGCTTTTCCTCAATAAGGCTTTCCCGAGTCCTTTCATTACACCCTCAGCCCTTAGACTACCCCATTTTCAATTTGGTTTGGGGCGAAGAGTTTTCTGTTTGCACTGAAAAATCATTTTCTGGGTTTTCCGGGAGTTTGGGGCCGGTCAGTAGTGCTTGGAGGTTTGGGGAGGCCGGGCTGTGCCAGGGTCTCCTCCCCGCCCTGCCAAAAAACCAGCTCCCACGGTGCAAGGGGAAAAGCAAATAACCCCAAGCTGGTGCTGGGGCTAACGGTGCAATTAACATTTTCTTTGCAAGGTTTGGAAGATTTATAGCTGTTTGTGCTGAAGCAGGGGTGAAAGAGGAAGGTGTCCCGTATCCTCCTCACCAAGGCCTTTTGTACAGCGTGACGTCTCCGGCCGGAGGATCGTGGCAGCTTGCCATGAAAAATCAGCTTCTATTTCTGTTTCTTTTGTCTGCTGACCTGACCCAAAAAAATCTCTCTGCTGGCAGCATAATACAGAGGGAAAATAATAAAGATCTAAACATAGATGTAGTTGTTTAGCACAGATTTCTCACTTTTCATTGTGTTTATTAAAATGAGGACAGCAACAGTTAAAAGGCCGTGCAGTTATTGCGGGCAGAGCCAGGCTGTTTGTGGCTGGAGCTGTTACGGCGGCAGCTGGATGCAGGGAGAAATGGGAAAACAGGCCAAGATTGGTGTAAGGGGCCCCAAATCTGACCTGAAACCGAGCCTTAGTTGGGAGCATTCCGCACCATTGCATTTTCCTTGTCAGGCTGGTACCTACAGCTGCGGGCTGGATATGGCTTTTTATTCATCCTTCAGTTGTCTGAGTAGCAAAAACCCCAAAACCCCTAAAAAATATTGCACGTTTTAGATACGATCATATGAAACTTGGCAGCGACGGTTAGCTCGCACGGTTTGCCTCCGTTTGCAGCAGCCGACGACAAAAACAGTCACCAGAGAAGGTCTGTTGGGTGATTACTTTTTTCCATTGCAGCAGCCGATGGGGTTGTCCTACCATGGTTTTCCTGTTGAGCGTCAACGGCGGAGAGCCCCGTTCGCCTGCGCAGCCTGCGCCGGGGAGCCAAACCTTGATGATACTTTGCTTTCCCCTTTCATTGTCAGCGGGCCCGTGTGTGGGAATGAGATCATCGCCCTTAATCCTCTCTTTCGACACAGTCATCAGTGGGATTTTTGAACACGGCTGTAGCTGGGTTCGCAGCCTGCCTACGTGGAGCTGCCCGTAGCCGTATACATTTCAGCCCGCGGATTTTGGAGGTGCAGGTTTCTCGGAGCTTTACCCAGGCACCGCAAAACCCGTCTGGTAAAAGGAGTATCTTTATGCCGACCCTGAAACCATGCAACAGGTCACCACCAGCTTTTGCTGTGCTCTGTTGGAAGACTGTTAATGCAAGCCAGGTTTGCAGGAGGGACAAATTCCCCTGGAAACAAGCTGAATGAAAGAGAGAGGGAGAAACAAAAGTGTTGTTTTTTTTTTTAAAAAGTGAACCTATTAAGCGATTTGTTCCTTTAAATAAGTGCTTCAGCATTATGTTTGTTACAGAAATGCAAACGACTGGCTGTGCTAGGTACAACTGGGATTTTCAAGGCGACCCCAAAGAGATGCTAAGCCCAGATTGTTGCAGAAGAGTAGGAGGGTGCGGGTACCCCGTTTCCATCGCACCTTCCCGCTCCGTGCGGGTACCCGGGCAGGGGGGCACCTGAGCCAGAGCACCCAGGTGGCCCCAGACGGAGGGGAGATGGACGATGAGCCTCACAACAGGGACCTGAGAACAGCACCTTGCAAGGAACTGCTGGAGGCTTGTCGTGCGTCTGTTACAGCATCAGCCATCTCGGAGCTTATTACGTGCACCGGCTTTTGTTAGACGCGGTAGCTTTGGGTCGGTTTGGGAGAGACGCTCAGAGCCTTAGCGGGGATAAGTTGGTTTCACTGGAGCGATGCTGTTTTAGCAGCGGTTGAGAGCAGGGCAGCCCGATGGGTGTCGGGGTGGCTTTTGGTTTCCCGTAGGCTCTGATGACCCTGTTGGGCTTTCTGTGCTACAACAGGCACCTCGATGCCCCGGGGGCAATCCCCTTTCTGTTAGGACCATCCCAACTGCTCTCTCATCTCCTTTCTGGTGTTTTGTCCCCCGAGGTCCATCTTGCCCCAGCAGTGCTACAGCTTTGTTCTCTTCATTTCATTTCCAGTTTTTGTGAACCTCTCAGGCAGTTATTGATCGTGGAACCCAGGACAAACAGCGTGCATCTGAGACATGATTTAGCACAGAGATAAGGCAATGGCCATACTATTTTATATTGCTGAATTTCCCTTAGCTAGTGCAATCTGGATATTCAAAGGCGTGTTTTTATCTTCTTCTAGCAGTGTTGCTCCTGCTGCGATTATCACTTTGTCTCTCTCTGCGTCTACACTGCAGCAATCGCTCTGCTGGCAGTTCGGAAAACCATATTCCAAGAGTTAATTAATTTGTACTGGAAAACATCCCATATGCTACTCTTTTTGTTTATGGATGTAGAAAGCGAATCGCAGAATTAATTAACGCTAATGCCTGTGCATGTGTGTGTTGTTTTTTTTTTTTTTTTTCTCCTTTCTGAACCAGAAAATGACAGATGGAGAGATCTTAGCAGGAAATGTCCACTTCAGCTCGAGCAGCCGGGCGCCAGCATCTGGGAATGCTTGTCGGACAAGGGCGAGGAGGGCTCGCGCTGGCCGAGGGAGACGGCCAGCACCTGCTCCGTCACCAACCTGATCAAAGACCTCAGCCTCAGCGACCCCCATGGCAACCCCTCCGCCCCCCCCAGCAAGCGCCAGTGCCGCTCGCTCTCGTTTTCGGATGAAATGTCAAGCTGCGGGACCTCGTGGAGACCCTTAGGCTCGAAGGTTTGGACCCCCGTCGAGAAACGGCGGTGTTACAGCGGGGGGAGCGTGCAACGCTACTCCAACGGCTTTGCCACCATGCAGAGGAGCTCGAGCTTCAGCCTGCCCTCGCGATCCAACCCGCTCTCCTGCGAGCATCCCGTCCTCAGCAGCCGGCTGGGGTGCCAGCCGAGGAAATCAGCCGCCGGCGGGCGCGGAGGAGACCGGGTGGACATGCAGAGGTCCCTCTCCTGCTCGCACGACCGCTTCTCCTCCTCGGAGTACTGCCCGCCCTCGGCAAGCAGCACGCCCGCCTCCACGCCAGAGCTGGGGCGACGGGCCGGCGGGCTCTCCCGAAGCCGCTCGCAGCCCTGCGTCCTGAATGACAAAAAGGTCGGGGTCAAACGACGGAGACCGGAGGAGGTTCAGGAGCAACGGCCCTCGCTGGATCTCGCCAAGATGACCCAGGTAAGAGGCGGCGGTGCCGTCCCTGCGAGGGCCCTGCAGCTGGGGCTCAGCAGCGAGGGGATGCTGTTCTCTGCTTTGCTAAAAATCCTTTAGCATCCTCCCGAGGTGGGTCTGCGGCACGCAGAGTAACGCAGGTGTTACGGGGAAGCACATCCTTCTGTTTGAGCTGAAAACCCGTTCCCCTCCAAATGGATTTCTTTAATAAATTCCCGCATTTCTGTTCTGCGCTGATTTTTGCACGCCGAGTCCACCGTGTCGTTGTTTCCTCCTGGCACACGTTTCAAGCAGGAATATGTTAAACCCCACATTTTTAAGATGAGGAGTGAGGAGCCCCGGGCCTGCCGTGGCAGCACCCCGAGGCACCTAGCCCTGGCTCCGTCAGGAGCCGAATTCGTACTGCTACGGCCTTTACTTGCTCTTAGCCTCTGTAATTTTCCATTCTGGAGATGTTATCATGTTTCATTTTCAGTTGCAAGCACAGAGCACAACCTCCCTCTTCAATCTGCCGCACAAAGCCAGATAACAGATCTGAAGTGCGAATCGGGGAGGATTTTGCTCCCGGCTCCTCTCCCTGCAAGACCAAGTGACTGGATTGTAGCGCGAACCAAAATGAGAGGCTGCAGCGAAGGACAGTGCGAGCAGCGTTTCCATTTCGCACTCATAAAATTTCCTTTCCTGCAGTTTTATGATTTGACATTTCCCACGTCGATAATTTAGAGTTGTAAAGTCAGTGCCACCACCAGCTCTGTGTGGGATGGAGGTGGCGGCGGGTCTGAAGACCCCAGGGCTCCCGCTGTGGGAGCAGGGGGTTTGCCCTGGTAGCACCTCCCAGGGCGGGCTGTCACCTTCTGCCGGCCGGAAAACTTGCCCCGTGCTTTCGGTTCGATGCAGTCGTCTGCTGTGCGGTGATGCTGCGCTCCATCCCGGAGGCAGCTGTGGTGGGAGCACCTGCCCTGGTTTTCTTTGTACAGCCGGGGCCGGCAAAGCCCGCCGGGTGCAAGGCATCCCCTTGTTGTTCGCAGGGAAACTGCTGGCAGCAATTTGTCGGGTGGGAGGGAGAAACAGCCGTGGGGTTTCTCCCCTTGCCGTTCCTCAGCGGGGTGTCATCCGATGCTGTGCGTGCCTTTTCCCCTCTTACAAGAACGCAATATTTTACGGCGTTTCACGCTTGGCAGTGCAGAGGGTGTTTGAAGGAGTGCAGTGGTGTTGGAGGAAGAGATTGGCTTTTCCTCCTCCGGGGGAGCTTTGAGGATAAAAAGGGTGAGGGAATCACATATTTGGGCGACCACAGGGGAAAAACGCGAGGCATTGCTCTCGTCTTTTGATAAACCACACCAGCAATGTTTAACACGCTAAGCTTATTTTATTAGCTAATAAGCTGGACAGGCAGTAAAAACAACTTACGTGTGTTGTTACATCTTGCTAGCTGCGTGTTGGAATAGCACATCTGCCCCTTCCTAATTCTCTCGGTACAAGGAGCCGCTGGTTGCTTCACCTCGATGTACGGTGCAGGGTGTCCTGCGAGCTCGTGCAGGAGTTCCCTGGCAAACCAAAGCCTGCAAAAGACCCAAATTGCCTCAAAAGCAGCGGCGAGGAGGGCGAGGCTGCCCCTTCACTGCCTGCCTTCCTACCCCTGCCCGGAGCCCGCAGGCACGGAGCCCCACGAGCTGCCGCCGCGGGGAGGGGATGAAGCCAACCGTCCCCAAATCGGCGTCAGACCCGCGGGGAGCAATGCGAAGCGTCGGTTGCGTCCCCCGCCCCGGCTCGCTCAGAAAGCGGCTTCACCGCTCATTCCCAGGCAGCTCCTCGCTTTAAAACCAACACGTTAAAACTGCCGTTGCCACTGCCTGCTGACGGCCGCAGCGTTCCTCGAGGCTCCGCTAATAACCCACCGGCGTGGGAGGAGGTCACGGACTGGCTGTGGACCAGGCTGAAAGCCCACAGTGCAGAGCGGCTGGGGAAAGAGGGGGAAGGATGGGGCCCAGAGCGCAGGCGCCGGGGCTGGGAAATGGGCTGCTCCTCCGGCTGCGTGCCCAGCAGCGGCCGGAGAAATCCTCCTCATCCGCATTTCCTCCTCCGATGGCGCTTTCTGGGGCTGTATTTGGAAATGCAGAGCGTAACCTGCATCTATACTTTGCGAAGCATGTGTGCAAAGGTTGACGAGGAGCGGCGCAAAGGGTGACGTTTGCATGTCACGGGGTTTTGTTGCATCTGGGCAATTTGGTGTGGAAACATGATAGTAGCACGTGTGGTTGCGTGGGTGCGCAGGTAACAAAATCCCACGCAATACCCGCGCACGCAGAGCCGCTTGTGCCCATGCCAGCAAGCACCTTGCTTTGGTTGCCCACTTGAGTGTCTGCTTGCCGTGACCAGTGGTTTGGGCTTGCAAGGCTGAACATGCCCGTCGTATCCCTCCAGACAAGCGGCTCAGCATCTCAGGAGGAGGCGGAGGTGATCATCAAGACCTTTCAGGATGAGACCAAAATGCTGAAAGAGTTGCAAAGCCTCGGTACGATGCACGTGTGCCCCAGCTGCATCTGCTGGAGTGCTCATGGCTGAACAAAGGGAAGAGATCAAAGGGACGGGACTATTTTTATTCGCCTGGCTATTCTGAGAGCCTGCGCGATGGATACCGTCTCCAAGCGGTGCTTGCACCACGGTAAGGTGACCATTTTGGAAGCTCTGGGAGGGCAGAGCAGAAGTCATCTGCTCTTCTTTGCTTGTCGCTTCGTGCTGGGCCAGCTTGCAGGGCCACCAAAGGAGAGCACGGAGAAGTGGGGAGCGATCTTCCCAAGGTAACAGCCATGGCAGGCTCCGAGGCTTGGATCCCTTATTAAAAGAATTAATGAGTTTATCTTTGCAAATGCCAATGAAGCCTTTCTTTTTTCCTTTTTCTCCAAAGGCTCCTGGTGGTTTTCTGCTCCTTAATTGCCAGCCTTTGCAAACGAAGGGCACGGAGGGGGTGTGGCAGGTAGGGCAGACCCCCAAAGAGATCCTGCTGGCGGGGGTGCCGCCCCGGCACAGCACCGAGCGCATGGAGCATCGCGTCCAGCTGATTTTGCTGCCGGTGCTCTGCTCTGCAGACTTTGGGGAATAAAAGGCTTGCACCGGGGCCCGGAAAGCCTCTTTTTGTAGCTGTTCTTCCAGCCTTGCGAGCCCACGGATGCTCTTTCCCGGCTCCCTTGGTGCCCTTCGGGGGTTTAGCACCTTCCAGGTCCCTCCTGAGGCCTGCGTGAGGCTTTGCAGGCACGGCATGGCTGCGCACTTGGCTCGGTCCCTTCTCCAAGGAGCTGAACTGCAGGCTGGGATTGCATCCTGCGTCTCTTAACCCACCTCTTGGGGCTGGCCTTGGCCCCAGCGAAACACAGAGTCTAAACAAGAGCAACCCCGGCAGCCGAGTTTCCACATCGGCTCCTGCGTGGGACGGCTCTCCATCCCCTGTCCTCACGGCAGGGACCCTGTGGGGGACGGGGCTGCCCCCAGCGCGGGCGGAGGACGCGGCTAAAGGATCTAACGAATCTCAGCCTCTGGCTGTTGGACTTATGTGTTGGACTTGTGTGTTAGGGGCTAATACGTGGGCAAAGAAGGACCGACACAAACCCACCTAAGACCTGGCTTCAGGAGGATGAAGGCGCAGCGAGGCCTGGCAGGTTGCCCTCTTCAAGCATCCTTGGGGAGCCCAAAAGCCTTGGATCCTGCCTGGAAACTGCTCCGGACCACCGGGAGCTGGGCCACCGGCTCCCACAAGCCGTGCACTCAGAAGGGGGTCTGGCTTTCTGTCCCTGCGAGGCCTAGAGCCTCCGCTCAGCAGCCTCGGGGTGTCATCTCTTCCCCAAATCCCGAACCATTTGCAAGCCATTCTTGAATCCCGCTTGCCGGTGTCATTAATCCGACGTAAGCTTCAAAATTTTCATCTGTCAGTGGAAAAGTGGAAGAGAAGCCGTAAGTGGGAACGGACTGAGAGGCAGGGACAGCACGAACAAATGCTTGCGGTAACAAAATATCCAGGGTGCTAAAAGCAGCAGCGTATCACCGGAGCAGATGTGTTTGGTAATCGAATTTTGGGAGAAGGGCTGCGGGCTGCGCGGCAGCAGCTGTTCAGCAGGAGAGAGGTGCAACCCGCCTCTCCACGCAGTACTCCTGGTGCTGCCCGGGGTCTCTGCAGGAGGTCACCGCCTCCGGGAAGGGTGCCTGCGGGTGCTTTTTGGGCTGATGTAGAAGGCTCACAGGGTGGAGAGGGAAGGAGGAGGGTGTCCGGGCTCTGGTTTCCACCTTTCGGGAGGAAAAGGTCTGATGGGTGGCCTGGAGCCGCGACGGTGGGTGAGGAGCCGCACACGGTGCAGTCCTCGACTGCCTCCTCGGTCCCTCCCCAGCCTTGCGTCCCGGCCCCGTGTGGGACAGGGGACACGGCGAGGAGACAGCGGGACCTTGAGGTTGAAGCAGAGCTCACGCCTGGGCTGGTTCAGCGTTTTCCAGCATCTCTGTCCTTCAGCTGCTCCCTTGAGACTCCGGTGAGGCTCTTGGAGGGCCTGGACGGACACCTTCACCCCGAGACGTGAGACGCTCACATGCGTTTCCCTTGCGGTAGATGTGCCTGAAATTGCTGGCTTACAACTGCAGAGTTAACTCAGTTAATTATCCTAGCCGGCCCAACTGAGCGCTTCAGCAGTTAGGCTGAGCCTATTCAATAAGCTTTGCAAAACCCAGCTCTATCAGATGGCAAATCTGACCACAGTGTTTCACCAGGTGGGATTTCTGGGGCAGCCGCGAGCTGCTGGCCCGGCCCGCACGGCGCTGAAGCCCGGCAGCGGCACCGGCACTCCCGGCATAGCACCGACCTTCCTTGCCCTCTGAGGATGCTGTGGGGCAAAGCCAGCTTCTCCATCGCTATCAGACCAAGGGGGAAGGTTTGTCAGCTGGGAAACAAAGGGCTTGGCCAGGGAGAGCCCAGGGAGTCAGTGGGAGCTTCCCTTTCCCTCCGGTGGCTGCTGAGCCCAGGCACACATTTATAATTTGGATAGCGGTGGCTTTGGCATGGGCAGGTGACCCAAGGATGACAAAAGTCTAATCACCTGTGTGTCCGAAAGCAGCTCGCTCCATCTTCCTGGAAAACCTTTAGCTTGAGCAATAGTTGTGTTTTCTCTGGCTACCGTCCTCCGCATCAACAAATCCCCCAAAGCACGAAGGCAACGCCTGAGCACCCTGCGTTACTCCGCTACCCTCAAGCATGAGTTTAGGCAAAAGTAGTTGTCAGGGTGGTTCATCCTCTGCAAGAACCGATACCATAAAGGGTCCCGAAGCCCCGTGCTGCAAGGCACGAGCACTGTAGGAACAGGGAAGGGATTGCCTGGGTGCAGCATCTCCCCCAACGCCGGTGGCAGCGAGAGCGATGAGCACCCCCTCTCCCATCCCCTCCTCGCCCACCGGTCCAGGCGGGGTGGCCGGGGCTGCCGCCCAACACCCGGCGGTTGCCAGCACAGCCAGCCGACAACACCGTCACCCAAGAACTCCGCCACTGGGATCCAGCCCAAGGCACGTCCCGTGGAGCACCCCCGGGTTCCAGGGAGGAAATCCAGCCAGGTTTGGGTGCCCGTGGCAGCGGGTGGCTCCCCAAGGCAGGGATGCGCCGCTGGGTTTGGGGCAGCAGGGCTTGTAGCAGAGCGGGAAGAAAGCAGAGCCGGGAGCCGTGCAAGGGCCAGGGTTTTCGTAGCTATTCAGTTATGAAAAGCAGCGCTGGCAGGCAGCTCTCTGCGTGGGAGGACTGGCACAGAGGGACGAGCAGGATTAGGCAAGTTACGGTGAGCATTCTTGCTTTTGGTGGGGCGGGCGTTCGGGGCGTGGGGCCCGGTCAGAGCCCTCCCCGGGATGGGAACGCCGTGAAAACCGACTTAATTCCTCGTGGGCAGTAGGAGGCGGGGGATAAGCATGCTCCAGAAAACTCTGCAGGCTCAGGTATTCCTCCAGGCTGCTTTTAATGCCTCTCTAGGAACGAGACGGGAAAGTTAGGCGATTTCAGATAATGAGCTGAAATAATGGCACGGTGTCCGTGTGGCTGCACGTGTCCTCTAGTCTGGCTTTATTCGGGGTAGAAATGGCTTGTGTGTAATGGTCTTCACGATTCAAAGCAAAGGACAGCCAAAGTGTCCGGACTGGGCTTTCCAGGAGACCTCAAAGCATTCACTTTACAGATGGGGAAACTGAGGCACGGGGCATGCCGTGAGTCCCTGGACACTAACAGCAGAGCTGGGGACCCAGCCCGGGGTGCTGGGTGCCAGATCAGCGTCCGGCTCTGGCAGCAGATTGGTTAATTTTTTGCTTGTGCTGGTAACCACATGTGTTTATAGGCCTGAAACCCCGTACCATAATCAAAATAAAAATAATTTGACCTGAAAGAAATGTTTTCTTCATACCAGGAGGGATATTTAGGCCAGGCAGGAGGGGAGGGAGCCGCTCCTGGAAGCAATTACATGGCCACATAACTGGGCTAATTAAGAAAGCAACCTAAATGTTGAAGTTCTGCTGGGAGGGAAAAAACTTGGGAAAACATTGCCTTCAATTCCTCAAAATGCTGGATTTGTCTCTTCTCTCTGCAATTCCCATAGCTGAGAGAGGGGAGGTGAACCCGTATCGCTTCCCTTCTTATTTCCTCATACGGCACCAAACCAGAGAGGCTTCAACTTCGGGCAGAAACCAAACCATGAACACGGTTGTCATTGAAATAGCAACTATTTTTAAAAGCCACAGCACCATGAAAATCCTTCTGCTGTTTTTAAATGCACACCGACGCTCCGCTTTGTGCCTCTTCGCCTTCTAACTGGGTATAAACCCAGCGGGTCGTGCTCAAGCGAGTGGGTGACGATGATGTGGTATTTAATTATCCCCGGTGTCCAGAGGCAGGTGAGATGCGAAGAGGCCGGTTTCTGTTCTTTGCCCCAAGCACGGAGGGTTTGGGTACCGGGGGAGCTGCCTGGCCTCTCCGACCACCCTTGTGTACCCCTTAAAATGAGGACATCAACCGTCCTCTTATTTCGGTGGAGGGCTTGGCCTTGCATTCCAACTTCAGCTTTCATTCCCCCTTTCCATGCGAAGCACAAGCCCAAGGAGGACGCCCTCCAACCTCCGAAATCCCAGCGGCTGTTCTGACAGCACGTTACTTAATCTCACGGCAATGTGGTCTGCTTCCTAGGCGCGGTGCTCCTGGCCTCGCAGCTCTGGGGACTGCGTCCATACCAGCGGGACGTGATCAGGAATGGTCGGATCAGATTTTTCCATGAATTGGGAGGTTTCTCAAAGAGCTGGTTTTCTTTTTTCTGATGTGTGTGCGCCTAAAAAAATACAAGAGAGGAGCAATGTTGCAAGAGTGTTGGGAGGTGGCTTGGACCCCAGCTGTCCGCCCAGCTGGGCTGATTTCGGCAGGAATGGGTGGTTTCACCCTTTGCGATGCACTAGGAGAACCTGGCTGGGCGTATTAGGTGAGAAAAGTGGTTTTTCTACAAGAACGCAGAGTCTACCAGAGGTGCTGTGTGGTGGAGAGACATCTGCTTGGTTTTCCTTTCCCACGGTCTGGTGCAGTTCTTCTCCAAAAGCCACATTGCTGTGTGGTGACCGCGGGACTTGCCATCTCCCACCTCCGCGTCCGCCGCTTTCCGACGTCTCTGTGTCAACATTTCCTGCGGGATTTGGGGTGTTGTGTGCCGAAACGCCTCACGGCGGTATGAACGCCGGGTTCGGTGGCTTGTCTGAGTCATCTACGGGAAGCCGAGCCACGGGCCAGCCCTGATGCTGGGGTGTGTGTGCTGGCTGAGCAGACTGCTTTCCTTCACGCAGGCTCTGGGGAGCTGCAAGGGAGACATAACATGTCTGTCACACCAGTGAGCCCCGAATAAGAGTTCGAAATCATCCCTGGCAATGGCAAAATGAGCCCTCGCTGTCTCTTGCTCGTTCTGTTTCCTGCCTTGTAAAGTTTTGATACGGTTGTTACTGAGAGATTTTAGTTCACGTTAACACGTTGCCAAACACAGCTATCCTTGCTACAGATTTTTTAAAGTGAATAATCTTTATATATATATATATCAAAAAAAATTTTAATATATATATATATATAAAATTTGTTCAACCCCAGCCATGTTCCCTGCAGCATGCAACCCCAAGCAGGGGCAGCCCTGGCTGGAAATGGAGGATGGTCTTCTAGTGTTTGGAAGTACAACTTGCCGTGTAGAGAAAGGCACACACGTCTTTGTGGCGTGTAAGCCATAGCACCGCTGGCAGTAATTGTCAGACGTGATGGGAGATACTGGTTCCTGCCCGTTGTAAATGCCCTGCTAGGATCTGTGAACTGGTAATAAATGCAGACTTAGGGGGGACACCTGTGCCCCATTTCTGATGGCTCCACAAGGTTTTGGCTTCTCTGTGAGCCTTCAAAGCATTTGCAGTTTGAAAAGCTGCATCTAGCATTACAAATACTGTACCATTGACGTCTTCTTCTCCCGAGTTTTCTGTAACGTCCATTTACTTTGCTGCAAGAGTTGTACCCGTGAACACCGAGGAGCCCCAGGCAGCTGGCAAACTACTTCTCCTCCCCCGTGAAGCTCCTTATTAGAATCATAGAATAGTTTAGGTTGGAAAAAACCTTTAAGATCATTGAGTCCAACCGTTAACCTAATACTGCCAAGTCCAGCGCCAAACCAGGTCCCTAAGCACCACATCTACAGGTCTTTTATTATATAGTGTGGCATATAATATAGGGGACAGAGAGTAGTTGCTATAGAACAAATAAGGCAATTAAAATACAATATGCCCTTGCATCTCCCTGGGGTTATGGAGAGCTTCCCGGGGTTATGAATTCACCACGAATAGCTCTCTATCTGTCCTGTGGGTGGGCTGTGAAGGATGGATGAGAGGGTACTGGCAGCGGCGAATGCCAGCTTAGAAGGTGGTGAGGATGAAGCGCTGGGTGTGCTTGATAAGGAAGAGTTACAGAAAAGACTTTGTGGCCGAAAGACGCCTGTTACGGGAAGAGTGCTGAGATGTTGGGGCCGGGTACAACGGGACTATTCATATTGCTCGTTGGCTGCCGTAGACAGACAGTGCCATTCATGGGGTGACTTCACTGTCCTCCGAGGAGCACGTGCCTTCGCAGGATGGAGTCATCTGCGCCAGGGATCACAAAAACATCCTCCTGAAATGTGGATGGGAGGTTCTTGCTTTTTTCAGGATTAAAATCAGCTTCAACCTGGGCTGGAGATCCAGAGGAGTGGAGTGTGTAATCCTCTTGATGGTTGGGAGCCAGGCTGTCCCCTGCCTTGCTGTCCCCTACCTTGCTGTCCCCTCCAAAGTAAGGGATAGTGGCAGTTTACATGAGGACCCATGCAGGAAGGAGCCCGTACGCTCCCAAAGCTGAAGTAAGCAGCCCACCAGCGTGGAAAGGTTTCAGGTTGGTCTTGACTTTGAGTAGGGAGAGGTTTTACACTGCAGGATGGAAGAAGTGATTTCTCCTCTCCGATCACCCAGCCCTTTCCTCGAGAGGTAAAATTCTCTAAATTTCCAAGTGAGAAGATTTTCTGTTTAAATTTTGGCAGCTTTCAGGCTTGCTGGTGGGGGCAGGAGGGGCAGCACTGATCTCGGTCACCATCAGCACCCACTCAAGCCCGTGGCAAATATTGCCAAAAGGTAGTGACAGGCGAAAAACTGGAGGTTTTAAATTCCAGGCATATCCCAGGAAATAGTTTGCTATTGATGTAACTTCTGAGACAGATTCCAGCTTCCGAGCCCTAGTGTTTTTTAAATAAACACGAATGAGAGCCTGAAAAAGTCAATTGTGGCTTGGTGGGAAAAAGCCTTCGGTTCAGGATCAAAAGAATATGACTCGGTTCGGAGGGCATAGAGGACCTCGGAGGCCGGCTGGTTTTAACTTTGGTCAGACTGTTACACATGCCGCCATCGTTATTCATTGCCCCGGTATTTTTTTTTTTGTTTAAAAACAGAAGGAGTAGAAAAAAAATTCAAGTCAGTATTGGAAATTAGGTTCATAATGATGTTTAGCCCTGGCATGAACTGTTAATGGGGTTTTTTTCCCTTCCCTGTTCCTTTGACAAACAATTCTCCGTCTTCGCTGAAGTATAGCAAACCTCATCTTGGCTGGTGTCCCCGAGGCAGGGCAGAGCAAGCGGCACTCGTTGCGGTTGCCCACTGGTGCAAGCCCATCTGGCTGACGTCCTCCTGCCTGCCGCGCCAGGGAGGATGCTCGTACGCTGCAGGGAACTTCTCCCCTGAACTATTCCCGTTGCTTTCAGAGATGTTTTGCATCCGTTTTTCCCTATGCTGCGCCAAAAATAAAAGTTTTTGTTGGGCATCGTAGATCGGCCTGGTTTAAGAGTTTTATCAGGTGCAAGTGCATATACTTCTAATGTATAGAGGGCAATATGTTAAGAGGAATGGATTCTTCTGAAGTTATGGCACTGGACTGGATCTCATATGCGTCAGCTCCGTTCCTGCCTCCTCTGCAAATGTCCTTCAAGCAGAGTTGCCCTGCCTCGGTTTCCCAAATGGAAAAATGAAGGCAACGCCTTTTTTCACCTACCGCTGTCCGTAAGCTCCTGAGGCTGTGCCGGCTCAGGTGGGACGTGATTTGGGTGCTCCCCATAGCAATAAAACCTTGCTCTTGGGTACCGGCTCATATCGCTGCCGGAAGTAGCACGCAAAAAAAGATCCATCTCCCTACAAAAGGCTGATGTGCTGGTGCAGCTCCGGAGTGACCATTTCAGGCAAGGTACTTCGGTGTAGTCAGAGGACGCTTGTAGGAGGTGATTTATTGTAGCGGGCTCTATTTTAGTTACCCGACAGAGCTTTTAATAGCAATAATGTGCAATGCAATGACATCCATTGTTTTGATTTTACAGTCGAAACGGTCCCATCTGCCCCAGTTATAAATTTGTGACTCACCAAACACAATGGGCTGAAAATAAATTCGGCTGTGGAAGCAGAAACGGGCCGTGCCCAGGGACGTGGGCTTTTCTGCCATGTAATCACTTCTCCAGCATGGGCCGGGACTTGTGTGCATGGATGGGCTCCTCCGGCAGCATCCCTTGCCTGAGCGAGGGGGGTTCGAGTGCCGAAGGGCCCCGTGGTACCCGGGGACCGTGCCCTGCCACCCCCTGCTCCCAGCTCCATCCCCTGCTTCCAGCTCCGTGCCCCGGCGGGGTCCGGGGATGTGGGGTCGGGTGTTGCACCCTTGTTCACGCTCACACGGGAGGACAGGGCTGGAAACACAAACAGGGCTTGGCAGTGTCTGTCCCAACCAGACACAGAATCCGATTGTATCCCCAAGACACGCATCTGATTCTCCACGTGCTCTTTAACCGTCCGGTCCCCGGGCTCGTACACTACGTGGACCCAAAGAACAGCTTTTATAAAGCACAGAGATTCATCCTCGAATGAACCGACGTGCTCAAAAGTGGTGGCCAAAAGTCGTTGTTCGTGCTGTTTTTAAAAAAAGCCCGCCCGAACCCCAGCGTTCCAGCAGATTTCCAGGCTTGCTGCTCCCTCCCACGGTTCAGGTGGATGCAGCGGCGGCAGGATTTGCAGACGGTGGTCGGGTTTTCCTCCCCTCAAAGGTGCTTCAGCGATCTCATCTTCTTCTGCCAGAGGATTTTGGAGCCGTTCGAAGGACGGAGCAGGGTGCAGATCTTGGATCTATGGCTAAGCCCAGCGCAGCGGTGGGAACGGCTCCTTTGGGCACGAGGCAATGTGGCCGTGGCCTCCCAGGCAGCCGGTGTTTTTGCAGAAAATATTTTTTCAATGCAAAATTTTAGTGGCGATGGTCAGAAGTTACTTGGGAGTCTCTTGCCTTGAAAGCATTTCAGAAAGCAGCACTAAATAAACCAGGAGGGCAGTTCAGTTTTCTTTTCAGGGGAACGATGCGCAGGGTTAGCCTGAAATGGAGGCTGTGTCAGAAAAGTGGTGTGTACTTCAAGTCTGCATTTAATTTGCAGGAGCCCACGGTGCTGGGTGCAAGGGTGGGTGCAGGTGCCCTAGGAGCAGGTACATGGCTCTAGATTATTTACTGCCCTCGCATTTTTAATCCAACCCGACATGAATTTGATGCGTGGGGAAAAGCCAGGCTACCATTATCACCTTCACTTAGTCACTGTGGGCTAAGCCGGCTCTGTGCGCGCTGCGGGAGGCGAGACGCTGGCGCAGGGAGCTCTTCGGGGTTGGGTGCACCCTTGCACCTCCTGCCTTGCGTTTAATGTCGCAGGTTTACACACCGCAGCGCCGCCTTTCCAGAAACTCTGGGTTTATGGTCATCCACGATATCATAGAATCACAGAATGATAGAACGGCTTGGGCGGGAAGGGACCGTCAAAGGCCATCTAGTCCGACCCCCCGCCATGAGCAGGGACACCTTCAACTCGATCAGGTCGCTCAGAGCCCCGTCCAGCCGGGCCTTGGATGTTCCCAGGGATGGG
>JAVKLA010000093.1:38388462-38468170 GCA_034782735.1 Sagittarius serpentarius | reverse complement strand
CAGCCGGGCCTTGGATGTTCCCAGGGATGGGGCTTCTACCGCCTCTCTGGGCAACCTCTGCCAGTGTTTCACCACCCACACTGTAAAAAACTTCTTCCTTATATCCAGTCTAAATCCGCCCTCTTTTAGTTTAAAGCCATTTCCCCCAGTCCTGTCGCCACAGGCCCTGCTGAAGAGCTTTTCCCCATCTTTCTTATAGGCCCCCTTTCGGTACTGGAAGGCCGCAATAAGGTCTCCCCGGAGCCTTCTCTTCTCCAGGCTGAACAACCCCAATTCCTTCAGCCTTTCTCCATAGGAGAGGTGTTCCAGCCCTCTGATCATCTTCGCAGCCCTCCTTTGGACCCGCTCCAGCAGGTCTGTGTCTTTCCTGAACTGAGGACTCCAGAGCCGGCCACAGCACTGCAGGGGGGGTCTCACCAGATATTATTTTATCCCTTTACTTGCTGGTAGTTTCTTTAACGGCACTGCTGGAAGGATGAGATGCTCCACACCTGCAGCCATCCCGGTTCTTCATCGCTGTGGTCCCTCCTGCTCTGCCTCTCCCCGGCGCGGAGGACACGGTGTCCTGCTGCATTTATGTTATCCCGACGGGGAGTCACCTGTTTGTTTGTCTCGGGCACTTTCAAGCGTATTTTAATCGAAGTGCTGGTGCAAATAAAGGCTTCATGTCACTGCCAGGGAGGTGGTGTCATTGAGGTGACGCTGTCCCTGTGCTGGTGACAAGATTGGTGTGGGACGTAACGCCGGGCACCTGCTGGTGCCACTACATGGATTATACAGGTGGAGAAGTCAGGTGGAAGTGTTCGGCTGGAGCAGGTTTCCACTGACATGGGCTGATTCAGGGAGATGAGAGAGTTTCACAGAAAGCACTTTATTAAACGTGTTGAATGAGAGATTTTTTTTTGAAGTTTGGTTTTAATTTCTGTAAGGTCTTGCTTTATAATTTAGGGCATGAAGTGAGACCACAATAGCATAATAGAAATATTATTTCTGTGCTGAAAATGGTGCAAATAATATGAAGATGGAATAGTGCTGAGATTCTCAAAAAATGTGGTTTAAAAAAGATAAAAAGTTCCATATTAGTGATGTTTCATCCTAACTCGGGACAAGTCGAAATACTGGCATCTCTGAATTTCCCTAAAGGTGAGCCCCTTCCAAACCCTGAAGTTCTGCCAGCTCTGGGGACGAGCCGGGTTCGGGCTCACCGTTGCTCATGCCAGAACCGCTCCACTGAAGTCCGTGGCGTTGCAATAGCATCTTCGGGCGAGCAGCCCGGCCCCGATGCCGGCGTCTCAGCCAGGCTCTCAGCTGCGCCGAGCGTGTCGGCGTGAGCGCCCTGCGGTGCTCCAGGGATGCTCCGCCGCAGCCTCTCGGGATGCAGAGGAGAAGCCGGGGAAGGTGCAAAAGGCTGGGCGCAGGAGGGCTGGGCAAGCTGGAAACAAATAAATAAATAGACAGTAATCGCTCGCGAGGTTGCCTAATGACCTGTCTGAGCAAACGGATTTCTCCAGCTCATAGCGGAGGGTTCAGTGTCTGTCAGGGAAAATATTTGTTCTTGGCAGGGAATAAGGAATTCCTCCAGTTATCCTTGTGAGGGGGAATGGGCCAGGAGGCTGCGCTGGGACCGAGTCCCCGCCTGCGGGATGCTGCGGGAGGGATGCCGCGGGATGCTGCGCATGGGTGGGACGGTTGAGCCCTGGAGAGCGTCGCTGCTCTCTCATTCCGTGCATAGCCGTGCCTGCTGTACTTCTGTGTGGCTGCTGGGGTTCGTCTCTCCAGCATCTCCCTGGGGCTCTGTAGCACCAGAGGGATTCCCGTCGGTGGGCCATAGAACAGCTTTTTCTTTTGCATTTGTGGAAACTCACCAACGTCCTCACTGTCACTGGGGCAGCTACAGAACTCCAAAGACAGGAGCAAAACTGCGAGTAAAAGCAAATTAACTCTACAGGCTCCAAAGGCAGTGTTAATACTAATGACTTAAAGCCTCCTTCTTGCTTTTTTTTTTGGTTTGTTTGTTTAACACTGTGGTGTGAAGCAACTTGGTAGGATAATAGATATTTCCGCGCCTGCTCGCGAAAGCTGTTTTTCACACCAAACAGAATAAAAGCAAAATTATCTGCTAAAGCTGTAGACTTTCAATGCACCATCTAAGCACTGGTGCCTGCTGTTGCAAAATTAGGATTGAGGCTATGTAAATATTATTTCTACGTTAGCGGATGAGAAGGGAAGAGCCGGGGAGGCAGACCCTGGAAACCAGGGCAGCATCGTGGTGCCCGCCGGGAGCAGCGCAGGGAGCCATCCCCTCCGCACAGGGGATGCTGCTGCAGGCACGCTCTGCTGCACGTCGGCCTGACGAAGGGTGCAGGGGTGCCTGCAAATTGCTCAATGCCTCCATAGACAAAATAAAAAAAATAAATAAAAAAAAAATAGCGGATGAGTTTGAGCTCCGTGACATGGCAACACTGCGTATAACGCAGCTCCGGCTCTGCACCAGGCAGACGAGCTCCGTTTGCATTTCATATACCCCGTAACTGCCTCCTGTGTGCTCCTTCCTCAGGCGTTTCAGTCATTTCTTTCCCGACACTTCATTCACCGCTCAGAGGCTCTTTCTGCGGGCGGACAGGGTCGCTGCAAGACCCCGTGGCCTCCCCGCCATGGCAGTGTTGATCTTGGAAGCCGGTGCTGCTGAGCCGCACGCTGCTCGGGGGTTGAGGCAGCCGCGTCTCCCGCTTTTTGGGGAGGCCAAACAGCGGGGAGGGAGGTGCTGGTGAGACCTGTCTGGGGTATCCGCCGAGCCGGTAACGGGCCTGGCCGGCGCACGGCCCCGGTGCCTGCGCTGCGGCCCGGGCCCGTTGGCAAAGCTCCCGAGACGCTCCTCGTGGTTATAAAGAG
The DNA here is from genome assembly GCA_034782735.1 of Sagittarius serpentarius. Taxonomy (NCBI): domain Eukaryota; kingdom Metazoa; phylum Chordata; class Aves; order Accipitriformes; family Sagittariidae; genus Sagittarius; species Sagittarius serpentarius. The sequence continues at coordinate 38,465,278 of JAVKLA010000093.1, read as the reverse complement.
GCGAGGTTGGTTATTCTGGCCTCAGGCCTGAGGGGTGCCTGGCGCGGCTCCCTCCCCATCGCTCTTCCTCGCCTTCCCGCTGGCCGGGAAGCCAGCCTCAGGGGCACCGGCCCGGGGGCGGACCTGGGGACGATCGTGGGTGCCGTAAGAGCCGTGGAGAGTATTGAACCTGAGTGAGGTGTGTGCGCGTGTCTGCCTAGCCCGAATAACAGCAGCTGCCATAATGAAGTTCTGCAGAGCTTTAAAACCAAAGGCAACCCGTCTTCCAGTCTCACGCGCCCGGCCGTCCTCCTTGGCAGCACGGATGCGCGCGTTGCATGACGCGAATGCCAGGCAGGGCTTTGCCGGGATGCAAAGGACCGACGTGGCGGATAATGAGCCAGGCTGAAGGCGTTTTACAGGAGGCGTTTGCCTCAGACAGTGATTTAAACCCGAGCCGGGCAGAGAAGCCGCCCGCGGAGGTGACTTTGCTGGCCGGTGCTGGGTGGGGAGGGCTGGCAGAGGTGTGTCGTCCCCGCACGGAGCAGCACTCCTCGCCGCCCGCTTCCCCCTTTCCTTCTGGCACCGGGTTATTTTCAGCTTGGTGAAGCAACTGTAGCCCCGTGTGCTAACGGGAGGTGATGACAGCTTGGTAGGTAGGGCCGGCGGTGCTGACAGCTTGTAGCGTTACACCTTCCCCAGGAAAATTGCGGCAATCACCTGGCAGGGTGGGGAAAAAGAAGAAAAAAAAAAAAAAAAGAAAAAAGCGTTTGTGCAAAAGCCGTGATCACCGCGGGGACCACAGTCCTGCTAATATTTATTCTAGCAGATCCACCGTGTTTGCAGGGACGTGTTTCAGGGAGAAGCTCACAGCCGGGTATTTTATGAGGGGCAGAGCTATACGAAGAAACGTTGCTGCGGGATTTCTCCAGCTTGCTTGCTGTTGGGGCTGCCAGCCCCCAGCCCCCGTCCCCCACGGGGACACACGCTCAAGGGGAGGAAAAACCTGCGGAAAAGGATGGATGTGGGGGGGTGAGTCAGCTCTTGCGGCCTTCCCAGCTTTTAGCCTTGGTCCCCGCGTGGTCCGGAGCATCACGAGAGCCCTGCAGGAAGGAGATGTAGCCTGAGCTTGGTCACCCCCACCGCGCAAGAGGGACTTTGCTCCGGAGGTCAGCTGGCAGCTCTGCAGCTCCTTCCAAGTGGCCAAGGGTTTCTTATTTGTATTTTTAGATGATTTTTTCGGGTGCTTGCTTCAGCAACATCTCATTTTCTTCCTCTCCCTGAAGGATTGCCAAGCACGCTGGATTGCTGCAGCCCCAGGGAGAGCTGCAGAAAGAAAAACCGGCACCTCACATGTTCAGAAATGGGTCATTGTGGTTGTGAGTAAAGGTATTTTTTGGGGAAGGTACATTACAGATGCTCGCTGGGTGAAGTCAGGATGGCCAGAAGCATCTCCCCAAAGCCACCAGATCCAGGAGGGTGTCTGGGTTCCCATGGTTTCCTTGAAACCAACAGCGTTTGGGATGGCTGACACCCCTTTTGGCCTGGCGCTGAAGGACAAGGTCGTGGAGAGGCTCGGAGGCGGCCCAGGGCTGCCTGGCCATGGGGAACAAGCGCCGCATTGTGCCACCAAAACTGCTCTTTGGCCGATATCAATAGAGGGCTTGACTAGCCAGTTTTGCCAGCTCAGCACTTCAGCACGCACGAAACTCACCCAATAAATAAAAAATGAGTAAAAAACTCCCGACGGGTTGAGAACAGATGCTGCATTGACGGTGGTGGCTGATCCACCGCTGCTCCGCGGCCAGCGCAAGGCGACGCTGCTTTGGTCGTCACCACCTTGGGGTGACCCTTCCCCAAAACCTTCATCCCCGCGCCTTTGCAACGCCGACCCTGGCTGCGCGGCGGCCGTCCCCCCCGCCGGCAAGGTGAGGCGTGGGATTTTGCGGCAGCCGGTGACTGTGAAAGCTTTGCTTTCCCAGCCGGGCGCCGGCAAACCTGCGTCAGGGGGAGTGCCTCTGCCCGGCACCGGCACGTGGCCTTCCTCCCCGAGCAGCCGATGCGGCGCTGGAGGCAACAGGACTATAGGAAAGGTTTTTCCATCCTCTTGCAGGGAAGGTAAAAATATTACCTGGAATGACTCAAGGGTGTACGTGGGAAATGGTGGGGAAATGAGCAGGGAAAATGAGGCTGTTGGCTTGATTATCTTGCCAAAGTCCAATAAAATGCAAAATTTCCCTGAAAGTCAAGTACCTTCATGGCTGTTCTCAGAGATGTGTCCAAGCTTGGAAGCACTTTTTGTTTGGATGGGAAGAGCGTGCTGCGGGCCTGTTTAGTCGCTCTCCAGGTTGCATCCTCCTTCATTCATCATTACAGGCATCCCCCGTCTCCTCCTCTGAAGCGCTGCAGAGCATTTTCCGTCCTCGCAGGGTGCTCTAGCCCACCCGCAGCCGCCCGGCATGCCCGCGCCTGGGTACCGAGCCCAGGGGAGCGCCGGAGCCAGAAGATGAGCTCGATTAGCAGAAGGAGAAAAATTAACGTTCTCAGAAGTGCCAGGGTTTTGTTTGTAGAAGGGATTTGCACTTCTGAGAGGGCTGTTGACTTTCAGGAGACTTAGGCTTTCAAGTGCCTAAATCACTGTTGGAAATACGCTTGCAAATTTCTTTAGGTACTTAGAAAGTATTTCTCCTATGTCCTCAGGCCTTCTCCAAGAGCAGAGGTAATTAGAAGTTGTCCATTAACCACAACGTGCAGATCTCTGCTTGAAGCTGTTACGCGCATTGAGCACCTAGAAGACAGACCACATGGGGAGGCACGGCTTGTGTTTAAAAAAGACGAGAAGGACGAGGTGGGGACTGGGTGCAGTTGCATTTTGAAAGGACAAATGCCTGTCTTTTTCACACGGGCTTGGGGGTTTTTGGAAGGTTTTGGAGACTGAAGGCCACGTTGAAAGGTCGCCCCCCCCCCCCCCCGACCAGCTTGGGCAGTGGCCAGCTCCTCCTTGGGCATCAGGAACTTCTCCTTTCAGATACCGCAGCCTCTGCGTCAGCTCCTGCAGTGACTCGTTTTACCATGGTGCGTCATTTAGCGCAGCGCCCAAAGCCTCTCAGCGACGTGTGGCCAGTGGGTACGAATTCAGCGCGAGTACCTTTCTTTTCTGAAGAAATGGAGTGTGAAGTAGGTGAGGCTTTGACCTGCATCCCCCCCAGGGGTACACAGAGGGGTGATTTTGCTTCATTTACAACCTGGGGTCAGTTATTTTGGCAGAGTTACTCCCGGCTTACCTGGATTTGAAAGAAAAAAAATCCTCAAGCAAATGTGCATAAATTCCCCGGGAATGTCAGTGGGGATGTTTGGCGCAAGGCTGTGTCTCCAGGCTCTGTGTTTGGTCCTGAATTGTGCCGCAGCAGACGCAGGCAGCAGCCCTGTCGCTCCGTGTGGCCGATGCCCTGTCGGGTACCGGCACTCTCCTGGTGACTCCGGCTTCGGTCTGGCCCAGGCTGTCGGAGAGAGGGTGTGATGGAAACAGCGCCAGGGTTTGCCTTCCCCTGGATAAACGGGTGCAAGAGACCCAAAGAGCTCTTCTACACCCTCCTGCTGTCCCCCGGCAACCCGACATCTGTGTTAGTTTAACGACATTTGTCCAACCTGTATCAACGGGTTCTGGTGACGAGGTTCTACAGCTTTCAGAAATCTTTAGCAGTGCTCCAGGATCTTTATTGTTGGGAACACAATACACCCTCCTACGCACCCCTGCTTGCTGTCGCCAGCCTAAACTCCACTTTTTCCTAAACTGTTCCTTGGAAGTCGCCTCGTCTGGACTTAGCAACTTCTTGCTGCTCCGGACTCTGAAAGAGCTGCCAGCGTCTGTCCTTGCAGATTTAACCCCACCAGACAGCTTGTTCAAGAAAATCCTGACTGATGCCAGGCGCCGGTGAAGCCTCTGGGGAATCCCACCGGATCCATATTTCCACCAAGACGTGAGCTACCCGTAACTTATCACGGAGTGTAGTTTTTCACCTTTAGGGTAGTTTTTCTTCATCTGCCCGTCTCCTACAACCTATAGAAAAAATATAAGCTATGTACCCGTGCTGTGGTCTTCTCATGACGGAGGTTTCAGCTGACACTAAAAAAAACCTCTGCCCAGACAGGGATCTTTAAAAGCGAGGAATCTCCTAACCTGGAGCCCTGCTCCATTGCAAATATGCTTCAGGTTTTGTGCTGCAGGTAAACCCCACGTCAGGAAAGGCAAACGTAAGGAGGAGGGGAGTGCTGATGCTCGTGTGCTCACAGCTATTTATTGATGTGGTTTCTGAGGATTTGGGGGCCATAGATCAAGTGAGCATCTCCAGCTAGCGAGGGGTCTGCCTTCCCCCCGGCTATTTTTTTGGTTTCACGTTCAGGCCCCTCGGGTGGGACGCGGCCGGGCCAGGTGCCTGTGAAGCAAGCGCACCATCGCACGCTCGCTTGCACGCTGGCTCTTGCGAGAGGCTTGCACGAGCTGCTGAGATGCTCCGTGGTCTTCTCCTGCTCAGAGCACATGCTCTGCCCCGCAGCCAGGGGGGTGGCCGTGTTATTTCCATTGGCATTCACTAATGAGGATTTCGTTTGCTCTTTTAAAAACCATCCTGGGTAAAAGGCACGCCCTGTCAGGTAAGCACGCTTGTGGTCAGTTGGCATCTCCGAGAGGCTGTGTGTGCTCTGCTGCAGAGGGTTTTGAATGCCTGTGAGCTCCTCGTCGTGGTCGGAGTTTGGAACCATTTTGAAGACGGGACAGTACATAAACTGAATCACGTTTCTGGCCAAGGCAGCCAGCCTGGGAGCCTCTTCATTAGAGAGGCGAGGGACAGAGAAGTGGCCTTGCACGGTCTTTAGTCAGGGAGGACGGCCGTGAGCCACCACAGCGGCGGGTTTAGCAGTGCGCCAGCTCCAGCTGCTTAAAGAAGAGGCTGAAGTTTCTCTTGGCTACTTTAATAAATGGAGTTGTTGGAAACACTCGTTTATTTTTGGCGAAGAGCTCTGTACTGCCTTACACGTGCGACTGGGAGATGCGTGGGGTGGAGGTGGTGATGGGACCGATCCAGCCCAGGCTGGGGCTGGTTTTGATGCCATCACCCGTTGCAGGGGCAGGAGAGGCGCAGGACCTGCCGTGGCTGGGGAGGTGGGGGTTTGCAGTGGCTGCCCAGCTCCGGGGGACCTGGCGGCTGCCAGCTCAGCGGTTCTGCGGAGCTGTTTGCTTTCTGCTGGGATTGGGAGGGGGGGGTCGCAGGTTTGGGGGTCGAGGTGACTCTCGGCTCAGCTGGTGTGACTTCTAGCCCAGCACAGCTTCAGGATTCCCCACGCCTGTCTCAGCTGCCTCTTTCCCCTTGCCTTTGCAGAACCGCCAGACTTTCAACAGCCTTACCTGCCTTAGCGCCGCGGCCGAGGATGGCTCCCAGAGGCTCCCCGGCCCCCAGCCATGGACCGCGGCCCCCCGCTCCCCGGAGGTGATGCCGGGCAGGACCCCCGCCTGCACCCCGGTACCGGAGCCGCCGCGCTCGCGGGCCGACGAGCGCCGGGCCAGCAGGGACGACCTCTCCTGCGAAGAGGAGGAGGAGGGCGGCGGGAAGGAGGAGGACGGGGCGGCGTGGCGGAGCGGTGGGACGGGCGCCGAGAGCCTCTTCCAGCTGGATGGCGAGATAGATATCGAGCAGATAGAAAACAACTGAGGAGGGAGCGGGTCCTCTCGCCCCGGGGTCGGGGGGCTGCCAGTGGAGCCGTGGAGGGCTCCCCGCTGCCGGCGCTGGGTTTGCGGGGTCCTGCCGCTGCTCTCCTCCTGCCAGCTGGAGGGGATGAAGCAGCTTTGCCAAAATATCATCAGGTATTTAGAGCAATTTGTGTGCGTGCGTGTGTAAATCTTGAAATTCTTTGTAACTACTGTAGACAGAGATCAGCTAGTTGGAGGAAACTGCCTGCCCGACTGGGGAAACCAGGCACAGGGATCGCCGAAAACTGGCATTTAAGCGAGTAAATGGCTTTTGCCAACATAGGGTTGGAGCTGATGGGGCTGGCCACGCTCCCCCGGGTCCCGCCGCACTTGTTCTGAAAGGGATGCGCAAGGAGAAACCACCACCCATGGGACTGAAAAAAGTGGGGGAAAACCAGAATATTGAGATTTGCAAACCAAGCACTGGCTGGTGGCTGCAGGGGCGGCTGCAGCTCCTCTTCTCCTGCCGCATCCCGTGCAGCCCCAGCACCCTCCTCGCTCCCCACGTCCCTGGCAGTGCCGTGAGAAGGAAATCACAAGTGAAGTGTTTTGCTTAAATTTAATAACGGTAAGAGCTGGATTTTTACTTCTCTCTTTTCTTTTTTTTTTTTAAATTTTCCTTTTCCTGCTGAGGAATTAAAGGGACCCCTGGCCCACACAGCTCCAATGCCGGCAGCATCCGCAGCCGCACTTGGCGGGCGCTGCCTGAGGATGCTCACATGCCTTCCTTCCCTATTTTTTTGATTCCCAGTCCCCTCTCTCAAACCCGTCGGGAAAAAGCCCCGATCAGGCTCGCTGCCACCCTCAACACCCAATTTTGAGCAGGGCTGGGCTGTTTACCCATTTACCAGCAGCTGTGCCCTCTTTGCTACCCGAGGCGCGGTTGCCACCCTCTTTTTTTTTTGGCTCTGTCTTACTGTGAAGGGGCTGCGCGCCCGAGGCACGCCGCGGGGTTACTTGACAAAGTCAGCTGGCAAAAGGCTGAAAATCCAGGTAGCAGCACTGAAAGCTTTTCCTCTTCCTGTGCCTTTTTTAAGCACAGAAAAAGTGGTGACCATTATGTTTGTACAATAGGAATTCTCTTTGGTAAAAATAAGCTGTCCACTTGCTAACAGGTTTAGAAGGACACATTTATTTTTTTCTTTCTCCCTCTTTTTCTTTTTTTGGTTTTGTTTGTTTGTTTAAAGCTCTAGAAAAGCTGTACGGGTGGCTTCCAGCATCTTCTGCAGGTTCCCCCAAGCTCGGGGTTTACTTCCCGAGCTCTGCAAAAGCGGGAACGGACAAAAAGTCATTCATACCAACAGCAACTGAAGACGTGACATTTTTAAGGGGGTTCCGCACCCCCGCTGGCAAAGCTTTACGAGTCCGTAACTGAGAAGGGGCTGAGAGCCGCCGGTACAGATTTTAGTCATCATTTCTGGTTATGTTAGTGCACTTTTTTCTGCGGTGGTTCGGGACGTGTGTGGCGTCTCCCATCACAGTGGAACCCATCAGCCATTATATAGCTTTATCCCCGTCCCGGCACCGCAGAGGTTTTGCTCGCGGCAGTGGCCATGTCCTCTCCCTCCAGGCCGGGTGCTGGCAGGCAGGGCCAGCCCCAAATATGTGAGGAAGGGATGACAGGGATGTCTTCTCCTTTTGGGGAACCCTCCAGTTCTTTTAAAGTGTCGCTTGATGCATCGTTTAAAAGAAAATACATCCTGGCTTCATTTTTAGCCCTCCTGTAGTGGAAGGCGCTGCCTGTCGCAGACATTTTGGGAGGGTCCAGCCACGCCAGCGTTGCCCCAAGCTGCTGCCGTCCCGCCGGTCCGTGCCCCCGCAGCGGCACAGCCACCGCACAGTTCTCGGCTTTGAGTCTTCCTGATGCTCGATACCCCCCACCACTGACGCGGCCCCGCTCTCGGGGCACACAACTCCCGCTGGCCACGGGCACCTCCTCAGCTGCCGACTCCCAACTGACCGAAAAAGGGCAAAATCACCCAAATCCATGTCCGGCTGCTGCCGCAGAGCTCCGGGTGGGCTCTTGCATGTGCATCGCCGGGGCTGTAATTCCTAAGGGCTTCTGTTTTCTTTCCAAGGGCTGCTACCGGTGCCATGCTAACCCCCGCCCCAGTAGGAAGGCGACCAGTGGACCACTACCCAGCTGTACTCGACGTAGCCGTAGCATTCAGTTTACATACAGCACAACCCGTTTGCCTTACTAAAGACGCTTCTCCAATGAGTCATGGCCTTATACTGGGCACGTTAGCGTAGGCACAGACTACAGTTAGCGACGGTTTTGAGGCCACGGTGGTGTTCTGTTGGGTATTTCGTTGTTGGGTTTGTATGATTTCATGTACTTATTCTCAGTTTAAGAAAGCCTTACTCTTTAAAGTTTTTTTTTTTTCTCTCTCTCTCTCTGTAGAGGTAAAACATTTGTGGATTTATATATATATAAATATATATATAAATAAAGTAATTAAGAATATTAAATATAATATAGTATGTGCCTCAGATCCAGGGGACATCCCGTTGATTGTAAAGTCAGAAGTGGCGTTGCTCCCCGGCGTCAGGAGATCCGTACCCTACGCCCGCAGCGACCGCAGCGGGAGAGCAGGGCATCCCCCCGGGGGTCCTGCTCTTGGTTTGTAAAGGACTTCACCTATTACAGACGCTTTGGTAACCCCCCCCTCCCCGGCAAACTCCTGCCGGCTGCCAGAATGTGATATTAAAGTAATATGCAGACCAGGGATGTTATTCCTTGCTAGGTAGGTAAAACAGGCTCATTATTGTGAAGAGGCTCGGTGGCTTGTCCAAGGCGTGACCCAGGCTGGCCAGCAGCCGTTTCAGGATGACAGCAAGCTGTGTCAGCAGCAATAAGGGTTCATCAACCTGAAAACAAAAGAATTTTAATAGGAAAAGTCTTAGCACGCGCACGGGGAGTTTGCTGTGCGTTTGCAGATGCAGCTCTTTGAGCCTGTTCTATGAAAGATTACATTTAAAAAAAGCAAAAAGAAGTATTTGTAAAATAGATTGTAATTTTTCCACGTTATAGCATAGCCTATTTGGCCAATAAAGTTGTGTTTCAAGTGCATTGTTTAAAAGCTCCTGGCTGAACAGGCTAACAGACTTTCGTAGGGTGTTATAGGATTGTAGCAGTGCTTTACAGCGTTCATGGGTTTGATGTTCAAGAAATCAAAAGAAGACAATGGCCAAAAAAAAAAAAAACCAACAAAAAACCAACGACAAAAAAAGCAGAAAAAAAAAAAAAAGCCTTCTGAAGCTATGACCTGTAGTAGCCAAGTCTCGCTGGCAATTGCACAAGCGCAGCGGGATGTGCGTGTCCCCGGGGAGGGGCTGCCCGAGGTGCCCCCGCCGGTGCAGGCTGCCCTCTCCCCGGGCGGGCGAGGAGGCTGCCCACTCGTAACCCCTCCATGACTTGATTGCACTAGAGCAGCTCAGTCTCAGGAAATTGCTTGTTACTTTTACTGTGTAAATAAAGCTTCCTGGTTCAATAACCCCCGGCCGGCGTCTTGCCTCTCTGTGCTGTCCCCGTGGCCGGGCGCTGCTGCGGGGTCGCGGGCGTTGGGGTCGCGGGCGTTGGGGACACGGCTGCCCCGCGGGGACGTTAACAGCCGGGTTGTGGCACTGGTTGGCGTTTGATGGGGCAGAGCTGGGCGTGGGTGCAGGAGCCCCACGTGCCTCTCCTCTCCCGGAGGGGGTCTGGCTGCACCTCCTTGGCATTCCCAAGGGTGCTGGGGAGGGTGGGTCCCAAAAGTGGGTTTGGGTTGGGAAAGTCCCCGGCTGGGACCCTCCATTGGGGTGTTCGTGTTAGAAATAGTAAGGGTGTCCCAGTCTTGGGTTGCGTCGGAAAAAAAAAATGGGCATTTTGTGATGTTCACGTGCAGGCAGCTGTGACACACACACCCCCCCCCCGGAGGTGGGGGGTACGTCTCCCATGGCCCCCCCAGCCTGACACTGGCTGTTATTTAGCTGTAACGCAGCCAAAGAGGTAACAGCAAAGTGCAAATCAACATTTAAGTGCCAAGTAGCACCTTATGCTTTGTGTTTAAGGACAGCGATAATGTCCCACCCCTTAAAGTAAAATCTAAACTCAAGCAAGGCAAGAGCCCACAGCAGGGCAAGGGCACGCGGGGGTGTTAAATAAATTCTTGGGGAAACAGGGCGCTCTCTCCCTACAGCCTTTGTAAACCAGAAAGGAAAATGGCTGCGTTTCCTTGAGCGAGCAAACAGTTTAAAAAGTTTCATGACAGGTGGCAGGATGTTTATCTGCCTAGACTTAATCAGATTGAAGTGATAGGCTTAGTATACTAGAACAAAAAGAAAGAATTATAGGATAAAAAAGAAATTCTCCGTGAGCTGTCACAGCCCTAACGTTCGACCAGGGTCTGTGGCAACCTTCGCGTGTGCGCGGATGCACACAGCGCTGTACACTTTGGCTGAACCGCTACCCAGAGGATAAAAAGATACAAAAACAGACCAAAAAAATTGCACTAAGGTCATTTTCCCAGATGTGGTTTATTTTATTATAATTTAATTTCTAGCCCACTTTCCCCTGCTGTCCCCAAGGGGTGCCGTGCAGCTCAGCGGCCAGCTGGTAGCTCTGACAAACAAGAGTTTCCAACGCTCGCAGGCTGCTCCAGGACACGGAGCGTCACTTTGGTGTCCTTCAGTGACCGGGGTCCTCTTCAGCTGTTGGGCCTGCTGGAAATGTAGCTGGAATCACCATTCACCGCCCGCTGGCAAATGCAGAAAGCAGTAGCTGAGTGAGGAGAGCAGCCAGAGCACGCTGCCCGAACGTATGTATATCTAAATATATATAACACGTACATAATTGCATACCTTTCCGTGGTCCCATGGGAGGGCCGAAGCACGCTAAAGCCCGAACGGTCTTGTTCCACTGCAGTCTAAAGCACAAAGTCTTGCCCAAAACCCAAGGGCTTGCAGAGCTGCTGACTTGCTGGTTAAAAGGGGACTTTTGCCTCTAAAAGGGTGACCCTTGCAAATGCTGGCACGTGCCGGTGAAGGCGGGGGCAGAGGATGTAATGGAGCAACCCCCAATCTCTAATTCTCCTTGGTTTGAGCGCCTGTCCCCGCCGCACTCTCGCCATGTGCGGCATGGCCAGGTGTTACGGTGCACGCTGCGATAGCCGCGCTGCAAAACTGACGGGCGAGTGAGAAACGAAAAACCCTGGGGATCTGCTGGAGCACTGCAATGCCCAGCGGCAGGGAGCCGCTCGTTTTAGCAGTGCTTACTCTGATTAGAAAAAAAGACCAATCTCGTGCCCGTCCCCGCTCAATGGAGCATCACTTGGCAGCCCTGCACATGGTGAGCGCTCCCTGGCAGCAGGATGGGGCTGAGCTGGGGCCAAACTGATGCGGCGGGCGCTTGGCAAACAAGCGGTGAGGGCTTTGGCGCTGGATCAGTCCCGGGGGATGTTCAGCGAGCAGACTGTGTTCGTCCCATTCAGGTACCTACAGCCACCAGGGAGGAGTGTATGCCTGTGTGGTTTTGGAGTCCAGGAGAACTGGGGGAGTTTAGCAATGACTCCTGAGGAGGGAAGGAAGTGGCTGAACATTTCCACGTAGTATTTATAAAGCAGAATTTGTAGTCGTGGCAGGAAGGCTGGTGGAGCTTCTGCTGGTGCTTTACAGAGACTGGTTCCCAGTCGGGACTGGAAACTTAAGGTCTGCCTGTGCTGGCCTTCATGGCTGGGCCAAACATGCCTGCCGTGCCGTGCCGTGCCATGATTCTCCCCACCGGCGCACCCGCCAGTGGGCGAGCCGGAGCTGTGCAGGGCTCAACGCTGACAGCACCCGGGCACGGGCGAGCCCCCGGCTGCACGGCCGGGATTTTAATGGGCAGGGGAAGGAAACCTGCGTGTCCCCTCCCCAGCCATGTCTGCCTGCAAGATCCGCCCCCCCAGAGAGAAGGAAAAGCCCATCAGTCCCACAGCCCTCGCCACCTTACTCCAGCCAGGGAAAAGCATTTCAGACCCCCTAAGCATCCCTGCCAGTGCTGATGTGACTGAACACAACAGTAAACAGGCCAGATCCACAGGACAAGGTTTATTCCCGACAGGACAGCGCGGTTACTCTGTAATGTGTCACAGCGTTACTGGATTGCCGAGCCCTAACCCGAGGCAGTGCCGGACAGGGGCTAATTGTGACAGAAACACGGTTACCAGCTTGCCAAGGGCGCAGAGGCTGTCCCCCTCCCCAGGGTTTTTGTGCCACCCATAGCAAGAGACAGACATGGGACCCTGCAGAGTGGGGCTGGGCCAGCACACCCCAGGGCTTGGTGGCCTCCATCACTCCTCAAGGCCATCCCCCATCCCGTCTCAGGCACCCCAAAAGGCACAGTATGGGTGAGTTAGAAAAACCCATTTGTGAAGGGGTGCTGGGTCCCCCGTTTCCCACCGGGGCACCTCCAGGCTGGTGTGAGCTCCCTGGTGTGAGCAAAGAGTTAAGGGGGTACAGCCCCCCTCCCAGCATCACCCGGAGGAGGCAGAGGCCCCTCACCACCCTCACGGCTCCCCTTGGGCAGACAAGGCTCAGCCCCAGCCGGGGAAGAGCTTGGCACTTTTGGGAGAGCTGATTTTGCTTGTGGTGGCAGGGGCATAGCACCAAGGGGAAGACATTCAAGGCGTGCCGGAGGACAGCAGGTTTGGTGTTGCCTTTGATGAGGTCGGTAGATCATTTTAGTACTGTTATGTGAAATATTTAGGAACGCAGGTGTTCACCACCCTGGGCAAGGCTGCGTCTGGGTCCGTTAACGTCCGACAGAGGTGGGAGAGGACGAACTGGCCTCGTGGAGGGGCTGCGTGCGAGGCTTCGTCCCGTTCCTTCTGATCGCCCACGGCGCCACCGGTTTTATAGCTGCTGGAGGATAACGTCAACCGCTTCGGCAAGGTTGTTCACATATGCATCAGGCTTCACGTGGGGGTGGTTTTCATCGCAAGGCCTGCAAAGGAGACAGAAGGGCATGACTGAGCAAGGTCGGGCTCTCAACCAGGTCCCTTGTCCCTGGCAGTCCTGCTGCTGTTGTGCTCACAGAGCCCAGGGCAGTGCCGAGGTGGCCCCAGATGGAGCACCCTCAGGTGAGCCTGGGTTTCACGTTCCTCCCTCTTCTGGTTTCTTTTCCCTTTTTCCCCCTCCTTTCCCTACCTCCCCCATACCCAGGTCTCTCCTGCATGCTACGGTAGATCCCACATCCTTGTGCAACTGGGCAGGGCAAAACTTTGCAAAGCCTTGTATGGAAGATGATCTACATTGTTAACTAACTAATCCAAATTAGTGCACTGCATTTTACACAGCACTTCTTCATTCAGGCAATAGCAGTATCAGACAGGGGTCGCTGGGAGGATACTTCACTGCAAGCCTAGGATCCTACGAAACTGTGCAAATAATTATTTTCCCATGTTTGTTCTCTAGAAATAGGTAAAGAAAAGAAGAACTCACTTCCAGCCTAGAGACATGAAAGGTCTGTACATAGTTTCAGCAAATGGGAAAGCTCTGTCAGGGTTTAATTTTGCAGGAAGACCATCGTCTTGTAAATCTAACAGTGATGGTTTCAGACGCTACCATGAAAAGGGTCAGACTCACCCTCCACTGCAAGTCACCACCCCAAAGCAGAATGGCTTGAAGCCATTTTTTGTCATTGATTTAATTAGAGGTACTGGCCTAACGAGGCACAGATGAACAATCCTGTTTTACTGATTCAGCAGCATTGCTGGTGGGGAGGGGGGCAGATGTGAGAGGCAGAAATTTTCCAAACCTCGTGGTCCTGTTATGGCTCTTGGGCTGAGAAACCCAACAGCTGCTGAAGAGAAAACATATGTATTTTATATGCTTAATAGCTTTCCTTTGGGAAAGAGATGAGAGCCCTAATGTCCATCTCCCATCTCTCTCGCTCCCTGTAATGGGCAAACCTTTATTTAGCACGGGCCGTTTCCTCAGTGGGGAAGATGCATTTCCCATCGGATGCATGGGAGGCAGAGATATTATTATTATTATTATTATTATTATTATTATTATTATTATTATTATTATTATTATTATTATTATTATATTATTATTATTATTATTAATGATGTGCAGAATTTGGTGAGCACTTGTCTGTACAAGTACCCAACTATTTCTTCAGTTCCAGCACTGAAGCTCCCCAGGGCTATTTCCTTTCTGTTCATTTTTCAGCTGTGCTCTTCACGTCCAAGTACACGAGCTCCTCGCAAAGGCACGGCCTCTTTCGGGAGCCCACGCTGCTTGAGATCTTACTTGCTGCAAAGTTACAGCATGCAACTAGGAAAAATAAGACACTGATGTTCAGCTTTCCTTGTGTCACCTGCAAAGCCGTGTCTGGCACAAGGACGATGGCTCCATGAAACGGACTCTGTGTTGGTGCTGGCTCTCATAAAAGCATCTTAGTTAAAAGGTGGAAGGTTATTCCATGGGTCTTTACTTAATTATCCAAGTCCTATCTTGTTACAGGGCTAGGGTGCAATAAGAACATTAATTATGATGGTCTTTAGATTTTTCCTCAACTGAAGAAGAATTTAGATTGCTGAAGGTAAAACAAGTTATAAAATACAATGGAGAAAACCCTTCAAATATAAAGCAAGTAAAAATCCAGTATGTATGCACCCCTTAGCTGGCGATTATTGCTCACCCCCTGATTTAACCAAGTAGCTTTTATGAATACAGAAACACTTTTGGGAGAATGTGGTAAGATACTAATTTCTTGGTGATAATCCTTAATTTGAGTGGAGGTTTAAAAAAAGTAATGAACAAAACTTCTTTCCATTCTACACCCGGAAAAATGTTTCTTTCCTAGCTTATACATGAGGAGAAAATGGTAAGAAATGCTTAAAACAAATGCTTCTACAAGAAATTTTCAATTACACAGCACTCCAATCTATTAAAAGGATTTTGTGATTGACATCTGTGCTGACTATGCAGAAATCCACCTGCAACTCAACTGCTAAATGCCAGTCATCGAGGAAATGCCCTGTATCCGTGGGTGCACCACGGAAGGAGTAGGTGTATAGGGGTGTGTGTATATATATATATATATATATATATACAGCAGTAAAGCAAATCAGGAAATAAGGTGTTTTTACCCATTCATCCAAATAACGTGTGATGACAACAGACAGACTGGCCAGCCACCAACTCCTGGCTCCAGCGAGGTTAATGTTAAAACCCTCCTTAGCTCCTGGGGAGCTACGAGTTCACCCCTGCGCGTTGCCCAAGTGCCCCCCACCCCACAAGTCCGCTGGGGTGGACATGGGCTTCATTTTTATCTGCTGCAACCCCAATACTCATCTGAGCCCGATAATTTCTCTTCTGCTTTGCAGTCTGATACCCTACAGGGTTACAGCTGGGAACCCTAAAATACCCTTCTGCTACCCACGCTGCAGCCAGCCAGCCTCGCTCACAACGTAAGGTTTTCAATAGTTTTAATAATACTTTACCAGCGTTATCCAGAAGAAAGCGGGAGGAATATGCAGCCCTTACGCAGCAGATGTCTCCCCTTAAAGCAGACGGGGTGCAGCAGAGCCCAGCGGTTCAGCAGGTGCCTCTCCTGCCTGGCCTGGCTCCCGCCAGGACCCCGCTTCCCTCTCGTGACACCGCGCTGTCCCCACACCGGCCACCCCTACGCCCCGGCTGGAAAGCGTACTGCATTGTCAGCCCACGGCACATTTTGGAGTTATCCTTTTGAGACATGTCATATGTCTATGTCTTCGATTACCTATATGCTCATCGCTGCTAAGTGGGGGGGGGGGGGGAATGCAATAAATAAAATTGTCTGAACTCTGTAGGAAAGCAGAGAACTGGAATAGAACACATTGCTCTGCTCTCTTGCCTTCTCCTGCAGCCGTGCTGAGGGGCTTTTCTTCCTGTCAGGGCCACCCCAAGAGCTGTTTCATGTGGCCTCCTCCTTTGTCTCGCAGAATGCTTTGTAGCTCACACAACTGCACACAAATAGCCAAGCGATGGTTTTTTTCCACCCCTAACCCCCCCCAGCTCGGTATTGCTCTTTTAAGCATCTGTCGAAAGGAAACTGCAAGCAGTAATCCCCCAACACTAACGCCAAGAAGCAACACTCCAGATGCAGGAAAACAATTCAGGAGCCCAAGTCTGGGTGCCAGAAGCGAGGCAGAAGAGAGAGCTCTGCCATAAAACCTCCGGGCAAACCCAAGATGCTGGAGGATGAGCCCTTCTTCTGCCGTCCGAAGGGAGTGGAGACCGTGCCTCTATGCCAGCCTCTCCCCTGGGGGACTCAGGCTGTTTCCCAGGAGAACCCCCCAGTTACTGAGAGTTTTAAGATACCCTTCAGAGGAGCACTGCTCTGGAGCTCGGCCCCGATGTCCTGGGCATTGCTTCGGTGCATCAGAGCCTCCCTGGACAGGGCCACCGAGTGCAGGTGGAAATTCCAGCCACGAGCAGACCTCGCTCTCATGGTTTCAGCTTGGCTTCTCTTCCAGTGACAATGACCCTTTGTGCATGGCACGATGGCAGACATCACAGCAGCAGGTCGCAAAACTGGCAGCGGAGGTTACTTTTTAGTACTTTTCTCTTTTATATTCCAGAAGTAATTTTAAAAAAATCTAAAAATATCTTTCATTTGCTAGGTCAGTTGAAGAATAAACTTGCTTTGCACTAACTTTAAGATAAATTCCTTCCGATTTTTTTTTCACGTGGGACTCTGGTTGCAGAGAACATAAATCAAAATGACAGAAAATTATATTCTGTAGCTGAATATTGAGCTGTCAGCAGTCTTGGCCAGCGCACAAACTTGCTTGTGAAAAATCAACTACAGCCTTGGGAAACACTCTATTCAGTAAAGCAGGACTCCTTGGAGCAGCTGAGCACCACAGCCCGGATGCGTACACAAGGAACATTTTCCAGCCCAAGTTGGCCGTGACAGCTGTGAAATGTGGCACTTCATTTCTGCATCGCCTCTTCATGGCCACCTTGCTGGTCTATGAAGTGGTCAGGGAAAGAAGTGGCTTAGCACAGGGACCCTCTGAAACCCAGGGTGGTCCTTCTTGGTCCCTACTGGGACACATGATCTGTGCCTGCCCTTCTGTGCACAGGGCAATGTTAGGAGAGTATGTTCTTCAAAAGAAGAAGTCATCCAAAATGATCTGTACATTACAACACATCAAAGATATGAAGTATCTTTAGCATGATGCAACATGGACAGAGGTCTTGAGACTCGGTAGTTATTCACGTCCATCAAATCATCCTCAGGAGATGACTAAACATCCTCCTCTCCCAGGGACCATTTATCACTGTCAGTGCTGCAGAAGCTGAGCAGCTATCTATAGCCCCATGTGCTCTGAGCCAGATCCTCCGCCCATACTAAACTGGTTAGTTCAGATCAATGCTTCAGTCTGAGACATCAAGGAAGCAGCAGGGTGCTGCAGAAAACTGGCTCTGCAATTTTAACTCTTCACTCAGTCACTTGATAGGAGAAGCTCCAGCATGGTATTAGGGCTATTGACTAGCAGAAATCGATCGCTTCCTCCTGGAGAAGCATAAAAACAAATCCTAGATCGTAAGGGGCAGAGAAAAATCAACTTCTGCAAGAGTAAGAAGGTTCACTTACTGTCTGGGTCAGATTTCCACTTGGCTAGGTCTGTTCTGACAAGCTAAATTCCCTATGTAGACTCAGCTATCAGGAATGGTCTTGAATTGCCCCGACCTGCTACGTATTTTTCTGCGATGGTTCACCAGATGCAGTTGAGTATCTGTGAGGGATGAAGGGATCTACGCTGGTCTGCATAGCCCTTTGCACGAACTACTAGGAGTCTTTAAAGTGAATGAAGCAAAGAGGTGCAGAAGAGAGCATTGCTAGGGACAGCGTAAAAAGATGCCCCAAAAAGCACAGACTTTGAGTTAACCCTTTTCTTTCCCATATCAGTTGGGATTCTGAGTTTATTCTGTGGGTCGAGGTGGGCACTGGACGCTGCTGGCCGCCGACTCCGAATGGCACTCTCATGAGAGACCATCTCTGCAGAGGGAATCGGAGCTGCAGAACGCCTGTGAAGCAAAGCACGTGGCTCGGTGCCGGAGGTGTCCTGCCGAGCTGGGAGCCAAACATCCCCCCCGGGAGCAAGGAGGGGGTGTCTGACCACCAAACCCTCACATCGTGCTGTCCTAGGAAACTTCACGTACCGGCTGGAATGACTTTCTCAGCGCCTCGCTTGTGCTTATTTCCAACAGAACATATGGAGAACAAAAAGGAAACAGCTGGATTACTGCGTGGACAAAATATTTAGCAGATAGAAGTCTAAGAGGAGGTAGCTGACATGGATAGTCACAGCCACAGGAATGGAAACAGCCCCAGAATCCAGATCAACCTGAGACCTGCCGAGACTTGACTTTAGAGAACAAGAGCAGATGGGGATTGATCAACTCATGATTAGCATCACAGGTTAAAATTAGCTTTCACATAGTTCTTTAAAAATAGGGGTGGGTAGGAAAAACAGCACACAGGGCCAAAGCAAGGCACAGAAGTTAATTTGAAAAAGACAAACGATCTCACATTCCAGCGAACAGAGCTACAGTCATTTGGCAAACCTGATCTGTAACGCTGCGTGTCCCAGGATCGCTGACCCTTCCAGCAGCACAGCTTTCTGTGAGACAGCGAACCCCATCCCACAAACTCTCCCTCTGTTTCTACAAGGGATCTCTCTGTGTCACCACACAGACTTCCCACTAACTCCCCAATTAAACAGCATATACTCCTGCTGCATAAAATTAGATAAAAAAGCTTGAAACCATTTCTCCTGACAGTGTATTCTTCCGGGGCCCTTACCACGGCTGTAAAATATGTGAGACAGAGTTTAACAAGATTTTCTTTACGAGGAATGTAAACAGACACTGTAACCTTTGCTAGTTTCTTTGGACAGATGCAGTAATTTTACTCGATGCCGCAAGTGAAACTCCCTTTTTTGTGAAACAAGCAATTTAATCACTTTGGCACCGAAACCCCAAATAAATCACAGTGACTGACAGCACATCGATGGGTAGTTGATGAATGGCTGTAGAGCATGTTTCCTGATGTTACAATGAGAGACAAACCTGCACCAAAGCCACTAAAAGCACCCAGTGTTGGAGCAGGTCCCAGAACTCCAGGGAACCCCGTACTTGGACCCCATATCTCATGTCACAGACAGATCTCCCTGGAATAGGAAGAGAGACTTTTGTAGTTAAAACACTAGATTTTTGAGAGCTGCTGTCATGGTGTGTGTGACCAGGGCAGAAGGTTTGTCCTCTCGAAGCAGCTAGTACCTTCCCTTACTTTGCTACCATCACTGGGGAAGATGCTTTTGCTCGGAGAGGTGGGCACCATCAAAAGAAACTCCTAACCACAAGCCTTGCAGCCGAGGATGCCTTCTACATTGCTGCAGAAGTCAGTGGCCTCTAGAGACAACCTTGCCATGCCACCTCCTCCTGGCCAACATGCTCCAGGAAAGCAAACCTGTGTCAGAGCAAACCAGCATCCTCCACTGCTCTTCTCTTGCCTCCCTGAACTGCACACACAACTAATTGTGTTTAATTGCGACTCATTTAAATTCAAGCATCCACAAACAGGTAGAAATTAACAGCCAAATTGTTTGCTAACACCTGAAGGAAGTCTGTGGGCTTGCCTCTTAATCATTCCCGTTTATGTTAAACTGCTACAGTTGTAACTGAGCAGAATAAACCAGCTTAGGCACAACACTTCTCCAGGCAATGTACCTCAACGTACGGGAAAATACTGAGATTGAGGGGATAGGGAGTTATCTTCCTGCATAAATTACCTAAAAAAACCAAACCACCTTGGCAAATGCTAGCAAACATTCCCTAGATCTTTGTTTTTCTGCATTTCAAGGCACTTCCTGGGGTGAACACTTGTACTTTTCAAATGTACACGTGCTGAAAATTTAATTTGCAGTGTTGTAGTAATTTGTTCGTTTCTAATCAGTTGGCTGCATGGTGATGCTCTAACTAATGAGCTCAGAGACACAATTCCAGAAATAACTGCTTAAGAGAGGATGCCGAGAGTACTGGTAGGGCTAAAATAGGGGTATGGGAGAGTGTTTGGTGTCCCTGCTGCAGTTTGCTCTACCAGGTCTTCCACCAGGTCTTCTACCGGGTCTTTTTAAAGTGGCACTCGCAGCGCTGAGATCTGACGAAGGACATCACATCACGGAGCAAGGAGGAGATCAGAAATGGTGATCGTAACCGCAGGTTTAGGGAGAGCAAGTGGGGCTTTGTCAAAATAAAGAATTAAAAGGAGTGGAGGTGACCAGGACAGATCACAAACTGGAGGCTGGCAGCGGCAAACTTTGGTGGATACTACATGTAAAGCTTGGGAGAGGATCAGCACAAATACTTCCAATGCTTCTCTTCACAGGCACGACCTTTACTCATACCGGTTTTAAGTTATCCCTTGAATAATCCCAATTCCTGCCATTTCTGCAGGATACACCACACCAACCGGCCATTGAACATACAACACTGAGGAAGCGGATGACGCAGGCAGTTGTTTTCCTCCACCCATCCCTATTTATTTTCTCTCTCAGGAAATATAGCACATGTGAACACACCAGATTAAGAGCTTTGGAGATTAAAAGTCCTGAAAGTCTTTCTACTGGCTCTGGATAGGACACATACAGAATCATCTTAAGTAAGAAACAGGCACAAAGAAACGCACGACAGCGATGGGGAGACATGATGCAATGCGCTGCCATTGGAACAGAGGGTACTGTTGGCTAAAAGCTCTCATGTGATTACACCAGAGCCTGAGATTTTACTAGAACTCACTTAATTTCCACCACCTCCAAAACCCCTAATGCAAAAATGCACTGGGAAGTCAAGCTGGTTTGAACAAATATTTAAACAAGCAGAGCACTGGTGTTCAGGCATCCGGGCATCAATTTTCCTTCTCAAAACTGCAGATCTCTCTCATCTTGTAAAGCAAAAGCAGTTCAGCAGGGGCCAGGCGTTACAAGCGTGTGTACCAGCGTAACAGTGGAGGAAAGGGAGCAGCACACACGCCTGTTCTGGTTGTGGACTGGTTCCTAGCCTGCTTGTCCCTGAACACACGTGGCCTGGAGACAGCTGGTGTTGCAGGGAGAGCTGGAACCTGGTGGCCATCAGGACAGTGAGACCCTCTTGGGACTCCGGTCGCTTCTTCTCTGCCCATGCTGAAGGCATTGTATGGGCTCTGAGCTGGGACCTACTGCGGTCCGTCCCATCCAACTCTGAATCCAAAGGTTAAGCCATCATGGCTCAAAAGCCAGTCCTGCTCCATGCTTGGGATGATGGCTACCTGATCGGACTCCTCAGGGAAGACTCAGGTAGAACGGGGTTACTGCATTTCTGACTGCCACCCTCTGCCTTGTGGAAACCATTTTAATTCATCTCATGCTGTGAGGGCGTGTATTGGTAATATTTGTGCAACATACTCTGTTAGGCCAACCGATACGGCTAGAGGAAACAGATAAACTTTTGAGAACACAAAACGCTTCTGCCTCCGCAGAGATGCACATTCACCCCCCGGTCACCTGGGTTTCCCCCATCCTGCTGGCCCAGACCCATTTCACCCAGCGTTGTCTGTCCAAAAGCAAGATGCTGCGCTCAGGCTCATCTCCTGAACCTCTTCAGGAGCCTCCTCCTCAGGACAGACAGGTCCCTCTGAGGGGAAAGGGAAGAGTAATCATCCCATGTTCATCCCATCTTCTTAAATAACAAGTCTGGATAGGAAATATCCTGATTTTTTTTCCTACTGACTATTTAAAACAGATGACGAGCTCACACCCCAGAACCAGTTCTTCGACAGCCAGGGTTAGGTGTAAAGAATCTGGTCTAACTTTTAGATAACATTTAGATAAAGTTAACCAAGATAAATCCTTCCTCTTGCGTTACTGTAGTCTGCGAGCACATGGTAGAAACGAACCGTATATGCCAGGCGTGTTTGTTTAAGCGCAATGGCCCCCAGGCTGGATGGGGGTGGACCAGGGGATCAGAAGCTCTGCACTGTACATACAGATGCACCTAGGGCTACAATGCAAGTACAGCACAGCTGTTTTCAATAAAAGCAAGTCTCCCTCTCGCCCTCAAAAGTTAAACGCACATTCGTTGTTTGCTGAGAAAATCTGAGAACTGTCCCTGCTTTGCCAAACTATCCAGTCTAACAGGGTGTTTGCAAGCGCCATGAGACTCAGCTCTGCCTGCTTGGATTAATTACCGATGACCTGCATGGCTTTGCCAAATGACCTTACTCAATTCAGTAGAAAATAATTTTAAATGCCCCTGAGAAAGAATTTGGACATAAATATTTTCTTTGCGCATATATACAAACAGATGTGCACCTTAAAAGCAACTGATGGATACATTAGCTATTAATGGGACTTAATATTACACGAGAGCGGGAAAGATTAATTTCAAGGGCTGAATTTGAAGCTCAGTGGCGCTCAGGCATCTTACTCTGACAGGCACTTTTAAAGACCTTAACCAAAGAGAATATTTCATTGCTTTCCTTTAATATATTGCTTACAAAATCCATATGAAATGTGTAAAATGAATGCTGGCTTCTGCATTTGCAAAGCATTGCATAGAGATTTAAGTCACAGAACTCCGGTAGATCCAGATACTAGCAAGAAAGGAGCTTTGCAGATTATAAAAGAAAAAAGTCTTAATTTAAGATTTCAAATGCTGTTTGGAGAAGTTTAATTTAAAAAGTATTAGACCAAATTTGCACTGATAATGCAACCCTCTAAACAAGACACTCAAAGATAGAGCATTAAAAGACTCTTTCTCACCAAACAAGAATTTGAGCTACCCTAAGGAGAATAATAATGTTTGTCTTCAGATGGTGCTCACTAAATCAGTCTTAATTTTAAATGAGAATGAAACGACGAGATTTCTGTGCCACTCCCAGGAAACTCAAGCAGACAGACACACATGAAGCCACCTCTTCTTCCAAAGGGCAGGAACAGCCAATTCACACACGTGTTGGGAACCAGTACCTCCCTGCTCCAAAACCTTTCTCATGTGAGAAGCCAAAAAAGCACCCACATTGGAAAATTAAGGCACGCTCTACATCTTTGGCTCCAAAGTTGCTCAGCCCAGACAAGGCAAGGACACGGTCATGCAGCAACCCTTGGCACAGCAGGACCTCTCCACGGTGTCTCTGTCTGACTTCTCCTCCCAGACCAGACAGGAATATTGGATCCAACCTCACTACGCTCAAGGATGTCAGGAACCCACCTGTTTCTAGACATGCTCATGCTATTAACTGATATAACGAAAGGGAATAATGTTGAACTTCTACTACAATATAATTTTCCTCTTTTAAATAACACATTTGCATGGATTATTCTGAACTCTTTCCAGCCTCTGCCAGTGGCTGTTATAAAAGTAGGGATTGCATGAGTAAGGAAAACGGCTCCATGCACATCACCGAGAGAGCAGCTCCTTCTGGTCCTCTGGCATACGACTCCCCAGAGGTTGCAGCCCACGGATCTATTTATTTTTCAGAGCCTGCATCAGCTGCCTGAAGTGACAGAGCCGATCAGCAGCTTTGCTTTTTGTTTTGTTTCAGCGATGAGAAAACCAGGCCTGCCTGGCAGCTGAGTGGGTAATGAAATAAGCCTTGTGCCGGTGCCTGCAGCCTCTGGGCTACTGTATGGGGCTGTTGGGGAGCGAGCTCCTAAATCCAACAGAAAACAACACAATCTTGTATAGACCAGCAATAGGAAGCCCACATTGGATCCCTTTGCTTTTTTAATTGGCAATGGAGATCTTAGGCTAGGCTACCTCCCTCCAAAGAAATGCAGGATGTCCTCTGTTGATTATGTTCACAAAGATGGGAAGCTGTTCAAAGAATGATGACATGCTGCATTTATGGACTGTGCTTCATCCAAGTATCTCAAGCTCTTCAGAAGCGTTGCAGGAAACGTGCAGCACCACTACCCCGGAAACACGCTTACTGCAGCCGTGCAGGGAGGCAGCAAGGACGGCCACAGCGTCTTCCTCCTCCTCCTGGCTCTCTTCCACCTGGTCCTCACATCAGGCAGGACACAGGAGGAAGTGCTGGGCTGAGGAAAACTAGCTAGCACATTTTTCAAGGTGTCAAACCACATCTACGTTTGTGCTTAAGAATGGATTATGGAAAGTATGCTAAGCTAACATTGTTAGTGTAAGGATTAAATCCCCAGTGCTCCTGGCGCTCAGCCCTCTGCTTGGACCAGGAGAATAGTCCAAGGTTTATACCCACTTCCTTCCAGCTCTGAGTTACAGCTCCTCAGATGAAGGCTGCTGGTGTGTCCGACTTGGTGTGTGCTATACAGCACAGGCTTGGTACAGACTCAGCACGAACCCCTGGCCCTGCTGAAGTCTTTCAAGAGTTTTGTCAAATACCTAGAGCCAGTCAAGTCAACAGGGGTTTTGCTCTATGTTATCAAATAAATAATCCCAAATTTGAAACAACTGACTGATGAATACTTGGATTTGAGCAGTAAAGCATTTTGGACACTTGCTTTCAGCTCAGGGTGTTGCAGCTCATAAGCTCTGCACAGGTAAGGTCTGCGTCCTGTGCTGAACTTGCACAGCCTCTAGCACCATCTTCTCCACTGGTCCCTGGCTGCCACTTTCATAAATATAATGGCTAATAAATACTCAGGCCACCTCCAAATAGCTTCTTTCATTTAGGTTGTATGGGACTGACTAGATACTTCCTATGGCAGTTTACTGCTGGCTGTTATTCACACATGCAAACCACAGCCTGAAACCACAACATCATCCAGACTCCGACATTACTAGTTTGGTACCGCACCTAGCACGCTCAGAACAACGGCACCAGGCACCACCACTGCCATCACCCTGTTTTCAGATCCTGCCACATTCATCCTCATAAGGCTAAGACGGTTTCTGAGTCAGTTCTTCACAAGCTCCAAGACCTAGAAGCCAATGATCAGGCTGTACAAGGTGCCCAGAAGAGCTGTGAATGAAAGGGTGGCCCAAAGGGAATGACACCTCCACCTCCATTGCAATGCACGATGCAAGATTTTTCCGTGGCAGGTATCTGACCTCTCCCAAGGGAAAACTGAAAGAGTCTGCACGTCATGGGAGAGCACACAACTGCATTTCTCATGATGGCCTCAAAGCACCAGTAAGGCTATTGCAGCAGCTCCGTTTCCACTGCTGTACTACTTGCTTAGGGACAGTACTTAGCATTTCTTAGGATCAGACTGAACTTGGTACATTTCTTAAACACTAGACCAATAAAAAAGACTCACAGTTTTAAAACAGAGGAGGAGAAAACCCAAATAAACAAAAACAGCAGCATGGAGACTGCTTTACCTTCTTGGTATCTATAATATTTGCTTTTATCTGAGCATTTCTGTGGAGAGTAGTTTCCTCCCTTTGCATCAGCTTCAAGTGAAGAGTAATCCTTTAGAGAATGAAAGGCCCATAATACTGGTTCTAGCTGTGGACCAGCTGCTTCTGTAACCCAACCTGGCTTGAAATGAAGTTTATTTACATAGCATGCTTGATACCTTTGAGAAAATCTACTACTTAAAATACTTCAAAGGATCACTTTGTACTGGAGGTGGAACAGCCAAGAAGACCGTATTCTCTGCACATATTGCTAGATTCTTGCAAGGTATCGTAGGGTGAAGACATTTGTCTATGAAGTTAAAAATAAACCAACAAACCCAATCCCTTTCAAACTGCATTCAAGACAGCACAGAGCAATCTGTGGAGGGCTAATCAATCCTTTCTGCTGTTTTCTCCCAGGCTACGATGAAGCAGTAGCTTGAAATGTATGCTGGGGGTATGTGTGCTATGTGGGTATATAGGTATAACAAAGAAATTTTTGAAAAAACCACTCAAGCCCTTGCGTGGAAAGGACTTTACCAGATCATAAAGAGAGAGACTTCATCTTCATTAAGTAAAACATTAAAGGAAATGTTCTGACTTACAGCACCATACATTAATGCTCAGCAATGTAAAGGGTTTAATTGCCTGTTGCTTTCCCATCATAAATTACTACCTGCAGCTAATGGAAAACCTTCCTCCAGGCCTGTTTATGCACCTCACTCCCATTTCATACATTCATGCTAGATGGAAACAGCAGGGCAGCCTGGAGTTGTCCAAAGTCCATACAAATGGGCAAGTCGTGAGAAAGCAATGAACATTTAGGAATATCACATGTGTTTGGTGCAAGCTGTTCGAGTAGCTGACTACATATGCAATACTCTGCAGGTTTTATGACTGCATATATCTGAATTTAATAATTAGCCAGTACAGGTTAAAGATGTCCTGCAGTGACCTATTATACAGTGGGACAGGACATATCCATTAACCCTCCTTGTTTCCAGATGAGTAATATCCACATCCAAATACATGCGCAAAAATTTTTCACTCCCAAACACAAGGTGTTTCCTCCAACCTTCAAACCCCACCTGTGTCCTCCTTCTACATCCTCCTGGATTTTATAACATGGCTTGAAAAAAGTGCCAGAGATGTGCGTGTGCCCCCAGAACAGCTACAAACTGGTGCCTGTGGGGAGGCACTGGTGGGAGCATGCTTTCCTCCACGTCCCCTCGAAGTCTGAGCCCTGACTCCTAAACAAAGTCCAGTGGCTAGCTTCGCTGCTCTGTAAAGTCAGGTGTGAAATCCTCTTACGGGTCCCAAGAGCAGGTAAAACCCGAGGAAGAGTGCTAACTCAAACCCAGGCTGAAGAATCTCAGCGTGAAGAAAAAGCACTGAAAAAAGCTACCTAGGCATCCTTCTGCTGCAAAACCTAACAAAATATTGATTCAGCTTCCAAAGAGGAGGCTAAAACCCGCAGGCTGTGCAAATCCTAAACCCCACAGGTCTGGCAGCTGCCACCCGCATGACCATTCACTTTGGTTACACTTCAAGAAGTCATTTTCCAGCCTTCCCTTACGCAGATCTACAACGCTGAGGTAAAAACAAAGTAAAAATATCTATATCTTAAAATAGCTCTCTGAAGTCACCAGAAGGATAAGCTGAGTTTTCTCCAACATTTAGGAGGTCTCTTAGTTACTTTTCCTGTGCTCTGCATCTGCCTTCATTCTTTTGTTACCAAACCTCCTTTTTTAGACGTCTACTATTTGCCCAATTTAACATCACTAAAACCAACTCTAGGCTGATGTGGACTTCAGGCTTCCACAAGTACATTGCTTTTAGCACGGAGACAATATTCGCTTGACACTTCTCCCTTGGGCAATACTGAGTTGCCGTTCCTGGGTGCCCCATGGGTGTGTATTTGCCACACACGTGTATTCAGAGCCCTGGATTTCTAGATAACGTGCTTTTGATATGGACTCTGATACAATTTGGTTGGTAGTTACCTATACTTGATTATTCATTAAGTAAGATCAGACAAGCTCCTGAGGCACTGCAGGCAAGGACACCGGGGCAGGTATATGCTGTTTCCCACCTGAGTGGACCCAGGGGATGTAACACTGGCAAGGTGAAGAGAGGTTATTTACAGGAGAAAAATTTGGGTGGATGGCAACCACGTTAGGATGAGCCAGCCTTGAAATCTTACACAATAAACAAGCAAACAAAAAAAAAACCAGAGGGAAAACCAGGCGTGTGGCTTGGGAGAGCAGCTGTCTCTGTTGTGCCCCTGGTTTTAACTCTAGTTCCAAACAATGTGGGACATTCTGCAAAATTAAAATTACAAAACATAACTATGGATACTTGCTAGAGGCACTCTGCAAACTCTGACTCTGAATGGCATCTGCCTGAGTCCTGGCTCCAGGGACTTCACTATATTCCCTAACTCTGGAAGTCACTTGTCCAGCCTTTAGAAGTAAAATGATGTTAGTGGTGCTTCAGCCAGGTTTCCTGGAAGACTTTTATCTTCTGCCTAGCACTTTGGAAAAGCCTTCCAACCAGCCTGTGACCACTTACAGTTTCTGAAGCTAACTCTGCCTACATCACTGTAATCTGATTTCAACTCATTAGCCTTTATGGTAGCATGTATCCTATGGCAGTCTTTCACATGTCAGCATACTGACTTCAGACAAAGACTTTTTGTGCTTTTGCAGCTAACCAAGAAAATACCGCTCAGAGAATACTAAAGCTCTGGAAACTCCAAGAAACCAGATAATATGAAAAAGGGTGTGAAAAATGTTTAATTAAGATTTATGCAGAGTAAACTGGGATTCTCAGGTAATTCTCAGCAGATCATAGTAAATGCTATGGTGAAACCACGCTCTACTGAAAATTTTTTACTGATGAAGACAAGCCTTAAGTTAATGCTAAACCATGCTGCCATTCACACACATGATTTTAGTAACAGCTGTGTCCTCCCCGAGAAAGGGCACTGCCTTCTTTGCGGGGGGGAGAGGGCGCGAAATCAAGAGCGTGATCTCTCCATTGCCGTACATCTACAGCAACCCAGCTCATTTGCTCTCCAAGCCTGGTAGGCTTCCAGAAGACAACGCACGGGAAACCCACCCACGTGACAAGCCCTAACGAGGCTGTAAAATGCAAGCACAGCTGCGGGCTGGAACCAGCGGTGAGCCAGCCCCGAGCCCAACCTCCGGCACTGCCGCTGCCGGGGTCCCTCCGGAGCGGGGCAGCAGGAGGGCTGAACGCCGGAGGGCTGCCGGCACCCAGGTACCCAGCCCCAGCTCCTCAGCAGCCCACCTGCACCCGTAGCCTGCGGGGACGGTGCGACGCAGGGACCATTCCACTTTCCTGAAGGCTGTCCTCCATACGGCTGCTGTATCTAGACTGTCAGTGTGATTAAAAGCAGGTAGAAAAATGAACGTTTGGTACCTTCCTAAGCTAAATACAATAGCCCCTGCCAAAAGCAGCCAATACATGTACAGAGACCTTTGCTTTTCAGTTCACTATAATCTCTTGAGACATTTATACTAACCACCCAGTAGCCGTTACCACGCATTACTTCACAGGAGAAATAAAACAGCGTTTAAGCTGGCCCACAGATATTCGTAGACTGCTGATGCTCCAGCATACTGGAAGAGGCAGGCTTCAGGGTCTGGCAACAACAACTTCACTTGGGATAATGGGGCAGGTCGCTTGAAGGAGGAAGAAAAATTACCCATCGGACAGATGCAGAAATGCAAGGCGACATTTGGACCTGAGTTTCACTACCCTGAATCCGGGAGATGCTATTTAGATACAAATCCAAAACAACAAGCCAGAATCCCAACCACTTTCCCAAAGGATTAATTAAGGCATCCTCCTCCCAGCCCCCATTCAGAAAATCTGTCTGGAGACTATGTAACAGGAACTGTTTACCCCATTACAGCTACACAGTAAGAAAACGACAGCCTCCTAGAGCTTCCCACAAATTCGGGCAAGATAAACATCTTTGGTATAAAGCATGAGCCTCTCCAGTTTTATTGACAGAAAGTGTCAGAGAATGGGAGCTGCTGTATCCAGCCTCTGATTAGCAATTAAACACTTCGAGAGGGGCAAGCCTCTGGGCAGTAATCCCCTCCCCATTGATTCATAGTAAACCTTCTCACATAAATTAGCCATCCCCGTGATTTTAATGCTTGGGTATGCCCTTGACAAAGGAGCCCTCACAGGCCTCTGCGCAGCCATCAGCTCCAGCCTCGCCTGCTTGGAAATCTTGGCGGGGTTCCAGAGGGCTGTAGATAGATCTGTGCTCCCCCCTCGCCGGGCACGTGCTTTCCCATGGGGACAAGCCCTCGGGGTCGCCTGCGCAGCCCCGACGGCCCGGAGAGCCTCCTGGATGCCACGCTGCATCGGGTTCCGTCCATTTGGCTCAAATTCGCTTGCACACATAGCAAACATGTCCTGTTTTTGCAAGCACGGTAGGCATGCAGGGCCCGCGGGTGGATGCCTTGGAGCTCCCTGGCTTCCTCGTGCACCGCAGGCTGGGGTCCAGCCTCAGGCACCCCTGGGGAGCGACACCCACCTCAGCCGGCAACACTGTGATTTACACTGGCGGATGGAGGTGAGATCAGAATTGGGTATTTTCTACATGAAGGGCATTACATAAAACCAAAGGGCTATTCACGTCACCGGCCCATCTCCCTAATTAAAAGCTGCAAGACTCCAAGCTCCGTCTGAGCAAGCGATCAATCCTCCCGACACAATGTGCCCACAGAGATGTTTGCAGAACCCGTCTGACGCTGCCGAGGGCTTTGTTTCCCCTGCACCTCCTTCCCTGAGCATAAAAAGCCGCGATTGAAAAGTCCTGGTCCTCGGAGGGAGCGCTGGTTTTTATCAGATGGTAACGATGAGTACATCATGAAATCATTTAATAGTTCTCATTAAATGCGTTGCTGGAGAGCAGGCCTGATTTATGAACAGTATGCTGTGGGTATAAATAAGCTGCACTTCGCTTGTAACACAGCTGGTCAAGAAAATTAATGTTTTGTTTTCCATAACCTTTGTACTCTCCCTTCCTCTGCTACTATGGCAAAGCTCAAGGCGTGTAACTTGATCGTTCTTGGGAAGAGGACACATGTCCGAATGCCTCGCACGGGCTGAACCCATCAGTGGAGAGGCAGGCTCCCCAAATGCAGCCCTGTACTCCAGCTTTCCCAAAGCCACCGCCCTTACACGTGGATATATCTCCCTATTTCAAAACAAAACCCCAGAGTGCTTACAAGCAGACTTGCCTCTTTTGCATTTGTGCTGGAAGTGCTGCTGGAACTGCATATCCTGTTAAGTTCAGGTCCAAGAAACACTGATATATTTAGCACTACTGCATAACTTTCCATCTTTAAAAGCCTAGTATTCCTTTTTCTTTTGTGCCCAGGCAATAGGACAAAAGCCACTCAAACCAGACGAACATCCGTCTTCAGAAGAGAGGAAATATTAGGCCATTGAGACACAGGACAGTGGCCAGAGACACTTTTTAATGCTTATATTAACCATGGCACCTAATCCTGAGCAAACACTTCATCAGTTACATAACGTTTTTGCAAAAGACCTTTTAGTCCCAGCACAAGGTGTACGCTGTGCATGTGATCGAGCACAGGGAAAACTGCACTTTCAGGGCAGACAGATGCGGAGGAGGCTTAGCAGAGAGTCAATTTAAACAAGGACAGAGAGAAGGGCTTTGCAATCATATGGTTCACATCTGGAATTTACAGGCATGATAATTTAATAACCCTCTCCTTACGGTTTTGAAGCAATGCAATATTCTCCTTCACTTTCCAGCCTAAGCAAAGTTTCACCGCTGTTTCAGCGACAGGGCTGCAAGAAACACCCTTGTGCATCTGGCAACTTTATGCAACTCCGAGACTACACACCGTGTTGTAAAAAAGGTAGCGGGAAGCTTGCAGAGCCAGTGAGGTGCATACGGGCACTTGTATTTCACAGGCATTAAAACATGAAGTCTTAAAATCAATGAGGAAGACCCAGTTTCAGTTTACTTCTGCTCACAGCAAGTCCCTTTATATCTCATTCAGAGACACTTCTGGTTGCTTTTATGGTTTATATGAGCCTTTCTTCATAAAAGCCACTTTCTAGTGTCTTTATATATTTCTCTTCTGGTTGAAACCAAGAAACCTCTTACTCAACCAACCATTTTTCATGTGTACATAATAAATGAGGCCGTAAAATCACTGCAAGCAGAGATTCTCAGGCAGGAGGACTCAAAGCACTGAGACAGCCGAGAACAAAACAATGTGAAAATCACCTCCAACCATAGCAGGAAATGTGAAAAAGATTAATCTCTTTTAAGACTAATATTTTTACATTTCCACAGACACAGCCCCAGTATGGTCACAGCTGTGTGCATTTTCCAGGCCCTAACTTTGTGCGGGGACTCACAATCTGCCTAAAACCAAACCTTAGCTACCATCAAGCTTAGTTTAGCCGCATATTTGGAATCTAAACTCGGAGAAATTAAGAACATTTCCTTGGGAGACAACACAGATTTTGGCAACTGCTGTTGCATTTTAAACATTTGAAAGTAATTGCTAATGCACAAAGAAACTGGAATTGAGGAGAATTTTCCCCAGGTTGGAGAGCAGTATTGGTCTCCAGTCCAACGGCTATTGAAAAGTCTCAGTCTAACATGCCCTACACAGATGTCAGCCCTGTCCCCAAAACATGGCTACACACAGACACATATAAGCATTAGCATTAATGTTACTCATTTTGAATGCCTGTTTCTCTGCAGATGAAGAAAATTCATATTCGGTTATCTTCCTTTAAAATGATACATAAAGCAGGAAGACAACTTATCTCAATAAGGAACAATTTATTGGACTAATTTATAGGGTATATTTATTCATAAGGCAAATTTTTGCTAGGCCTGGTGATGGATTAAGATGAATCTGACCTAAAGACTCTGGCTCTTCTCTCCAACTAGTTCCTGTCTCGATAATTAAGAGGGATTTAATTATTTCTTGGAATTTAGTTATGCAAAAATACATCAGTTTTGCAGAGGTCATTAACTCCAGGGTTTCCACTGAGCCACAGTGACTCCATGGTTGATCTTGAATTGATGCAGCTCCAAATCTCATTTTTCCTCGTATGAACCTCTGTTTCATTTTATTGCTATCTGGGTTTATGAGGGAGGCTGGGGAGGAATGGAGGACATGGAGAACCCACTCTTGCCTCTGGCCTGGTGCGTGACCTCAGGTACGTCACTTTGTCCTTCCGTGTATTGGTTTCCCCAGCTGAAACATGGGAATAACAATACTTAGCTCCTTTGTGTGAGCACTTTGAAACTTCATTATGAAAAAGCCAGATATAGAAGAGTGAGGTGTTTCCAGTCCCTTCAAGATTAAGTGGGAATAAGATTCGGAGTGATGGATGAATCTGAGGCCAAGCCATAAAGCAGGGGCCGGAGGATGGATCAGTCACAAACTGTTTGGGACAATGCCCTGGCCAGCTGGGAGTCATAAATGGGTTTTGGCAACAACTTCAAGAACATCAGAGCTTCACCTTCTATGTCGCAGGGCCTCATCTGTAAACCAGAAATAGCAGGATTTCTGTCTTTCTGTTCCTTCTCCTCAATACAGATTTTGTGTTCTTCAAGCATAGACTATGTCTTGTCTGAACTCTTAAACTCAGTTTTGGTAGGAACCTGGAGGAATTACTGAAAAGCAATGAAATAGTCCTACAAGCGACAAGACCAGCAATAAGAGGAAGAAAAGCAAGAGAGCAGGAAGGAGCAGCTGTTTGCGAATCAGCATGGAGCCCTTCTGGGCTGGAGCAGTCGTCTGTGGGGCACGCAGGGTGGGCACAGAAATTTCAGTGATAAATTTGCCCATAAAATATAGGCCAAATTCTGGTCTCTACCACCCATGAGCAGCTTCCTTTGACGTGAGTGGGAACCGGTCCTACACAGCTGAGAGCAGGATTTGCCTCTCTGTGTGTAACGTCTTGTATGTAAATAAAAGAAGGAGAAAGAGACCTCTTAGATAATCACCGCAGAAATGATCTTGGCCTTTCTAACACCGATGCCAAGAATATAACTGATGAAAAACCCTAGAGCTGATCTCTGCCTCATGATTGGATTCCTGCCAGCACAAGTTTGGAAAATTGGGTTGTTTGTGTATGTGCAAGGATGTCCCCTGCATAACGTTTCTAGTAAATGTATACAAGAATGCAATGGCCCTGCTTTCCTTTCAGTGCACCAAGTCTTGGGTCTGCAAAGCCGTATCCCATGCAGTAACTGCACAGCTGCATGTAGCAGTTGTGGCACCCCTATGACAGACACTGGAATCAAAACCCAAAGACTTGTGTTTGGCACCCATGTTTAATGATATCTTTGTGACCTTGCACAAACAATTAGTCTATATTGCAATTTCAACATGTATTAAGCAGAGCAAAAACACCCAGCCTTCAACCACCGGAGACCTGTGCATGAAAAGCAATGCGCTGACGAAAGCACGCTATGAGCATCACCTAAGCATACTCCAAGTCGCCTTTTCCCACCCAGACATCATTTGCATGTACTCTCAAGGCTCCAACATGCTTTAGAGATGTCTCAAGCATTAGGATTATGATCACACAAACTGCTCTCCTTCCTTCTGGTTCACCTACTCCTGTGCAAACCCCTGGACCAGCAACAAATCGGTTAGTTCCCCCTGGACAGGGGGATGGGAACAGCTACTCCTGAGAGCAAGTACTTACAGTCATTGCCCCCAAGGAACTGAGCTGCCGCCAGGAATTAAAGGTAGCCAGCTGTTCCTTGCTTACTGTAAATATTTTGCAGCCAGTAATTACAGCCTGTATCAAACCTCCACCCTGGAAAAAGCTTGCTGTTCTTAAGGCAGGGGCAATCAAACTGTTAGTGACTGCTTCTTCCAACACCTCCAAAGCTTCCCTTTGGAGTTCTTCTGGAGATCCCCTGCCTCCAGCCTCCAAAGAAGCATGACCAACAGCCTGGAAGTCCCTGAGGGAGGTGGTGGCTTTGGGTGACAAGAGATGTCCAACTCATGCTCAAACAGGCCAAGCCTCTTCTTGTCCAGACAAGTGAATCACAACAAGCAGCCGCCTCATAAAGGGTTAAAATGAAGAGTTCTGCTAACACTTAAGCACTACAAATCTTTTCAGTTAAAATAAATTATTCAGGAGATGTCACCCTCCCATCAGCACCATCTGAGCTACATTTTTAATAGTTCTGTGCGCTGAACACGTTCTGTCATAGTATCAGCGATACCAAGGCTGTGAGAGGAAGAAGGGGGAAATGCAAGCACATCACGGAACATGAAAAGACTGAGCTGCTTTCTCTTAATGGCCATGAAACACGTACCTCTCAAGGCAGAGGAGAGATCAGTGGTGTCGGTTACGTTGCAGAGGAGTAAAACAAAGAGAAATAACACACTGACTTCAGGTATCACAGGAGCCTCTTTATTTTCCCTCAGAAACACCATCCTGCCTGACAGATAATTCACCCACCACCTTCCACTGTCTTAGCTCTCATTTCCTGTGAATGAATCCACACTGTGACTCCACCAGGTTTTCCCAGACATAAGCTGGAATCAGGATCTACCGTCAAGGTTGCACAGATATATAACTAAACAATGAAGAGTCTTTTGCTCCATGTCTCCAGGAATAATAATAAAAGAAGGGAGCATTTCTCTTTGTACCAGATGTTAATATAATCACCTATCTGCCCACTGATCCATGTATTCATTTATTTGTCCAAATCACATACCACATGCAGAAAACAAATGTAACCAAACACGTTTACAAGCAACGAGAGGGAAGCAAATCTGAGCATAACATAGAGGAGAACGTTGCATCAGTTCGGTGCCTGTGATGCCCAAATTGCCCATGTGCCTACAGCATGGACAACGACTATGATGATACCCCAGGACATGACGATGAAAGTCTTGCTTCCCCTTGTAAAAACACTCTCTACTTTGAAAAGCATGCAATACAGGGGATAAGACTGCTCCATCCCCATGGCTTAAATTGTCTTCCATGGTCAAACCTCTCTCCTCTCTCAGTGTGTGTGGAGAAGAGTAAAGGGTCCCTGACGGAGACAATTCGTGATCTTTCTTTCTGACTCTACAGAGCTCCTACACACCCCAGTCATGTCCACCTGGCCAAACCCTCCTCCCTCCCATCCCTGTTTCTGTTCCAGAACATGGAGGAGAGGAAGAAGGTGAGGTTTCCCACAGGGAAGCTGTTTGGTACAAGGTAACCCCAAGAGAAGGGCCTCTTGTCCTACCAGTCAGGGGAGACCGGCTGTCATGGAGTGACCCCAGATTTCCATGTTTCTTGCTTCTGAGTAGGAAAACAATTGTGCCCCTAGTGTTTTCTGCCTGCAGCTTCACCTGGTTCAGGTTTTAACTAAGTGAGAAGGAGACACAATGAGCAGCTGCAAGGCTCTGCAACCTGAGAGGAAATCAAAGGATAGAAAAGGAATGGGGGTATGAGAGATCCTCAGCCTCCTCCAGCAGCATCAATGTCAGACCTACAAAGGGGCACATCAAAATCCAGCTTCTGAGGAGCGAACACGACCAGCGTCTTCTCTTGTCTCACAAATGGGAACAGCTGCTGGCACAAGGGTAGCGGCAGCTCAGTAGGTTTCTTTTGCTCTTAGGCATAACTCGATAAGGTGAATTGAGGGTGTTTTGCTAACTGGTGGTTCTCCTAAGACAGACTAAGAAGCAAGAGATGGCCGTTCAGG
The DNA here is from genome assembly GCA_034782735.1 of Sagittarius serpentarius. NCBI lineage: Eukaryota > Metazoa > Chordata > Aves > Accipitriformes > Sagittariidae > Sagittarius > Sagittarius serpentarius. Next base: position 38,429,405 of record JAVKLA010000093.1, on the reverse strand, counting down.
CCAATAAGGCAGCACATGCAGGACGGAAGAAAGGACCAAGATTTGGCAGGGTTTATGGAAAAAATGCAGACTCTTGTTCATCGCTCAGAGGTAAAGATGAGCACGAGGTTTGAAAGCACTCTGGATGCCTGCAAACACTCCCACTATTCACCCTGGCATCTCCTCAGGACTTGAAAGAATTCTGCAGAGCAAAAAAATGCTGTGGTCAGTTATGAGTGGGCTCAATGACTGAATAGCTAGCAAAGAAAACCCATACATGCCCAGGCTGGAATGAAGAAAATTCAAACGCAAATATGCTAAAGTATTGCTTGCAGAAGTCAAGTCCCCTGGGGAGTGGCTGAATGAATGTTTGCCAACACAGCGATTTCTGGGAGTTAAGCATGTGCCCAAAGGAGAACCGAGTGACGCCACCGTCCCCAGGGAGTGCAGTAAGGGCACCAAAGCCTGAATGTACAATTGAACTACAAGCTCAGAGACGACAACGCTCTCTACCATGTAAAAAACAGAATAGCAGCACCCTGCAATAAAGCGAGAACTCCATCCCTTTTTCCATTTTGCTTTACGCCTGCTTCCTGAGCTGTAAAATAGCTTAACTCCACTCACCTATGGCAGACAGGTTTCATCTGCCACAGCTTTGTATGTCATAAACTTGGATGGAAGGAGGATGAGCTGGCCCTGTGGTCAGCAACAGCACACTTCGTAAAGGACAATCAGCATCCTGGAGAGACGCCGTCCAACAGCGATCAATCATCCCGACCGGAGTGCAGAGGATACAAGTGTAGGCTGAAAGTCAGCTATTGTGTGGAGGCACCTACAGGGGAACATTTGGTGGAACAAGGGTAACAAGGAAAACAGGAAGCCTGGGCCTGTTTGCCCAAGGACAGTGATTATAATAGCGCCTATCTTTATAGCATACAACGGACGTTCTTGCAAGACTGTCACGTGCCACAAGGAGGAACATCTGGAGAAATATCTTTCTTTGGATACCTGGGAGAGTGAGGAACCCTCATCCCATCAAGCATGAGGTGAGCGGAGCACCAGGATGGAGAAGCAGAGCAAAGGTGAGGACAGGAGGAAGCGGGGAGAGCCAGCTGTGGGTTTTGGCAGTGGTGCCGCCCGAGGTATTGGGAAGGTCACTTCCCTTCTGTGCCTCCCACTTGCCCTGTGGAAAAATAGTTTGTCATCTGACATTCAAGAAATAAACACTGATCTTTTCCAGAAGTACTGAGTGGTGGATCAGTACCGAGATCTACCATGAAGAATTAATTCTGTGCAGGACCTGGTATGTGCTATGGTTATGATACCTTAAACAGCAGGAGTTGCGCTCTTTTAAATGAATTTTTTGCCAGGGATAAAACTAAGCCCCTGCACTACTGATCTCCTCGGGGAAAGCACATGTCTGGGTGCCCTCCAGAAAGCTGCTCCTTTGCCTTGTCATATTAGCACCCATCCAGTCCAGCAGTCCCAGTTCTTCCCTGGGAGGCTGAAGACAGTTCTGGGTATTTCCAGACCTAGTCTGTGTTAACTTGGGCACTGGAGAAAAAAGAAACCCGACCATAGCGCAGCAGCCAGAGATCCAAAAATGCAATGACCTTGTGAATGCTGAAGGCAGGCCCAACCCAGAGCAATTTGTTTTGTTTGGAGACACCCTGGAAGTGGCTGCATTAAGAATGCATGGCCTCTAATGTGGAACATGTGTTTGGTGAGAATAATAAAGCACCTGAGCAGGAAAGTCAGGCCTGTTGAGCCTCCTTCCCTCTGTTGGCAGCCTCCAAGTTGCTTTCCTGGTTTATGACTTTGACGGTGAGATCACAATCAAACAGGTGGGCTGGGAGGTGCAGGGGTTTTATCTGTCCCCAGAAAGCACACGTCAAAAATCAAAAGGGAAAATGACCGACAGCGATGGAAGCAGCAGGATTTGGGAACATCAGCAAAGCTGGGACCAGGTCCAAGCTGGTGCCCGCTCTGGCCAATCCCTGTTTTTGATTTAAACCCCTAAAATCAGTCGCTGCTAACCCCCTGGGTACTCTCTCAGGGCAGCTTTTTTGGATTGTATGAAACACTTGGATCCACTTCAAGCATCCCATGTGATGGCTGCAGTGGCGGCTGGGAGGGTCTCCAGCAGAGAGGGCTCCCCATGCTCTGCCCAGGGACACCCAGACCTGGGTGACTGCTCCACAATCCCAGGAGATTTTGGGGTAAAGCCAGCCTGGCTATACCCCGCTCCTGCCCCTGCCTGGGGAGCTAACCTCGCGCAAAGCCCTTCTGCTGGGGAGCAGGAAAAGCAATGCTCCAGCTCAGGTGCCTGCCCAGCGTGTAAGGCTACCGACGTGGGAAGGGTTAAGGTAACCGCAGCCGTAGGCTTGTTTACCCTGCACATTAGAGAGGGATAGTTTGCTGTGAACACACTGATCAATATCTCCCAGCTGCCAGTTTAATCAGGATTAAGTGAGCAGCTATTAATTTTGCTCTTTTCCAACAACATTTAGCCACCGTGTGAAAACGTTTCCTCTATCACAAACAAATTAACCTCGATATCATCTATCCAGACATTCTAAAGAGACTTAAAAAAAGAAAACCCCAAACCAAAACACTAACAAGAAGGGCCAAGACGAATAATCTGTCTTTAATTAGAAGTTTTCCAGCGAGCGACTCACAGGAGAAGGACGAAGCAGCGGCAGGGGTGTTTGCTCAGAGCCAAGGCGTGCTCGCCTGGCGCACGGAGCTGGCTGTTGAGACGAAGGCTGGACGGACACCTGCAAAGCCACCTTTTAAGTCTTCAGGAGTGCAAACACTGCACCGTGCAGGAGCAGGGAGCAGCAACTGTGTCCCCAATGTCCCTTCCCAGTGCACAGGGGCTCCAAGGCCAATGTCAGAGCAGTGCCCAAGAGCAGAGACACCCCCCTGGTCTGCAGCGATGTGGCCAGACACAGAAGTGTCACCATGGCAGGAGAGGTCTGATGCCTCAGGCACGCTGTTTTACTGCTAATGAGGCAAATCCTGCAGCCCTAGAGCATCCACCCCTCCCAGCAAATTTCAGGAAATATTTTAACATGGCTGGCACAGTTTGCGGCTCACCCACAGGCACTGAATATTTATATACGTGCAAACTGCTTCACTCCTGAAACGCATCCACCTTTGGTGAGGGGTGGCAGGCAGCCACCCAGCACAGTGTGCAGTTATGCATACAAACATGCTGAAGTAATTCAGTTTGGACTACGCTGGAGCTCTTTGAGATTGAACTCCCCAGGCTAGAGATGACAGATGCTTGCAGATCCACGAACAAATGACCAGAGCACAACATCTCTGAAGAGCCAGCTTCTGCTTTGTTGTCCTCTTTGCCCTAAACAGTCTTATTCTCATCCATGAGGTGACTGATGGAGGAAGAGGACACGTCCTAGCAAGAAGGAAAGCAGGACACACAGAAGCCCAGCTCTGAGCTTTGTAAAAGCCCTTTCTCTCAGCTATTCTGCCCATCGCAAAGGCACCAGAAGTTCTCCAAAGAAACGACGACAGACGGGGCTGGACTTTCTTGCCAAGCTTCCTCTGAAATCACATTTGGCAGAGCTGCCCCAGCCTGTTGAAAGAGCATGGGAACGTGCGTGGCAAGAGCTGCTCTCATGTTGGAGCTCTCTGGGTTTTTCTAAGCCATCTGGGCTCTGATTTAGCTTGCAGAATAAGGCCCCATAAGTCCCAAATGAAAAGTCAGCTCCTAACCCAAGGGTTCAGCTTGGGGTCGACAGCAGAGGAGCGGCTGAAGAACTTGCTCGTTAAATCCTCCCGGTGAATGGCAGCGGGGAAAGGCCTTTGCCGCTGCACAGGAAAACTCACCTGATCCTTTCACACTCCCTAGACCCCCCGACTGCACTGCCTCATCTAGCTGGAAAATTTCTGCTACTATTTCCCATCTGCTGGAAAAGAAGCGAAACACCCAGTGCAGGCAGAGCTCAGGCAGCTGATGACTTTCCCAACGCTGGGTTATACAACCCTTCTTCTAGCCAGCAGAGCAAGGCAGTGTTTGAAATGCTGGTGCCCTCCATCCGACCCTAAACCTGAAGTCCCACCTGGATTAAGTTTCCCGCCACCATGCCCAAGTGAAAACCACCATGCCCACAACCATGCCCAAGTGGCAATGGTGGGTGGCCTTAGACCAAACGACCCCAGTGCGAACACCATCTGCTGAAAATCCCTCATCCTTTATGTAGCTCCAAAGCTTCATGAGATGCATGGATATCTCTCTCTCTCCTTTCTCCAAGTGGACCCAGAGAGGTTCTCGAAGAAGGGAAAAATTTTGACCACGACTCACCAGCTGGTGTGAATTCTGTCCTTTTAGTTATGCTACATAAGCCACAAAGACATGGCCATAGGGTGGGGGAGCATGTCATGTTCAGTGACAAGCCTCTTCAGAGGAAACCTCAAAGGTCTTTCAGCACAGAGCTCTGCTTCCTTCCACTCCAGTCTGCACAAACCATCTATGAATTGCAAAGTGACATCCGGCTCTGATTAATAGATGTGTGGCACTGGGCCTCCACCCTCCCCACTTATGGCAGGAACTATGTTGATACAAATTAAACTGAAGAGCTATTGTTCAAATGGGGCTAACTTAAGCTATATTTAGGCCAGAAGAGCAGTGATTCGAGGGAGGTTGCCATGTAGCAGAGCAGGTTCAGATAGCACTGAAGGCCAAGCCAACTCCACCGTGGAGGGCTAAAAGCTTTCAGTTCCAGGCAGGATCATGGATAAAATTATGCTCTTCCAAGACTGGATATAACCCAGGTGACAGCCGTTACCCAGTGCTGCCTCTGGGAATGTTAAGGTAGGACTTTGCACTCTTTCTTTAAAGATCTTAGAGACTTTTACAAACATTAGGGAACTAAATCTCTCGGCACTCCCAGGGTGCAATATAAACCGGCTGAGATATCCACTGAGGCAGGTTTAAAAGTCCTAATGACTCTTTCATTTGTTTTACTGAAAGGGAAACTAAGGCCCCAAGGGAGCTGAGCCAACATTTCCTAATTGAATGCCTAATGTTAGGCAACTCATCCACATGAAGAAATCATTTACAATTTTTACTTTTTTTTTTTTTTTTATCAAAGTACTATAAGGTTGATCCCCTTCCAGACAGCTTGGTTGGCTGCATTATATTTTAACAGTTGGATTTTTCCCACAAAAAACATCACCAGTATATTGTAGAAATTCGACCATACGCCTGCATGTGCTTACACACACAGAGCCTTGAAAATGGCAAAGTATTTCCCACAAAAACAAAAATTTCCTTTGAATCATTAAAGCTGTTATGTAAAATATATACTTACTACTGCATAATTAAAAAAGCCTCTGCAACTTTAATGCATATTGCCCTTGATCATGTGGTAGCAAGGAAGAACAAAATCATTAGAAGCTAAATTATTCTAGTAGACTATTATCATAGTGTAATCTTATTAAAGAAAATTCATGCTGGTATAGCCTCTTATCTTCTCCACTTACAGAAGAGCCATGTGGTGTATTTCTGAGTGCACAGAGATAATAAAATTATAGTGAATTATGCAGCCCGCATATGGAAAAAGGAGCATAATTCTGTCCCTTCAAGGAGGGATGCTGATTTTTCTCAGGGAGGCAAAACCAGCACTACCCAGTTACTAAGCATAAAGGGACTATTCATTATTCTCTGCAGACAAGCAATTTTGGAAAGGATCTAGGGGCTGCCAGTGCAAAAAGGCACAGCTTGCTGCCACGGCTCGGCCAACAGCCAGTGCCGCTCGCTGGCTTCAACGGCTTCCATCGCATCGCTCGGTGTGGGTGTCTGTACCTGCCCATCCCACTACGTGTGGAGCCCCGCGCCACCAACCCCGGGGCACCGCCAGTGCGCCCCTCAATACAGCAACACAGGCTGGCACTGGTGCTGTTCTCCCTCCGCTGATCCCTTCCCCGCGCAGCCGGTCCCAAGCCGATTAAACATTTTGGTGCATCGCTTGGAGAGCTCCCTCTCTGTGAACATCCCTGCAACAGATCCCGCTTGGCTGACGGCACTAATTGAATTCAGAGCCATTGTGAACCCATGGTAATTGGCAGGGAGAACAGTGCCCACTGCTCCAGCTTCCCCATGGCTCAGCATCTAGCCACGACCGTCCCTGTGAGCTCTGGCCGTGCTACGGCAGGATGCTGCACCGAAGCAGGGCATTGAAATCCCACCCAGGTTGGGGTACTGATGAGGGCAAGCGATGCCACAAGAGCCCAGGCGTAACAGAAGGCCAAAGCACGCTGTCAGCAGACAGTGGGGGAGCAGACCTGGCCCTAGAGCTCCACTTTCCACCAAAAAAATACTGTGCACATCTGGCCAGAGCTGATCATGCCGTTATGGTCTGGACCAGCCCACCACAATGCTCGTACAGCCCTGTCCAGTTCAGCCAGCTGTCTGGGGAGAGGATGGGCTCCACCATGAAGCCCTCTGGGTTCTGGTGTCTTTGGGCCAGCTGCTGCCTTTCCTAACCAACCTCTACAACTGGAGTTTAGCTGGTCGTGAGTTAGGGACGCACAATATAGAGCTTGTAACCTGATTTGAACATCAGTAGCATAAGGGAGAAAGACCTCACTTCCCTCATCACCTGCTGAGAAGGACAGGCACACAATTAAAAGTTTTCTGTAAATGTTAATTACAGTGGACTTACTTAGCTAATGACCAATTGATCTTTTGATTATATTAAGTTTATAAGTGTAATGAACTTAACTGAAGTATGGATTACAATCTTGTTCTAATTAAAACAAAAACGTGTAACATATACTAGCCATCAGAAAGAGTTTTAATGGCTGTTTGGGGTCAAATTGTTGAAAATATTAATGTGCTGTCTAAAGCCTGCAGCACTTAATTAGATTCTTCACCCAAGCGGAATTCATGTTACTTCAAACGATGCATCCAGATAAGATCTTCTTGTGCACTCAGAAATAGCTGGAATATAGATCTTGACCGTTACTTCCACGCTACCCCTCCTCTGCCCTATAACCCCTCAGTTATAAATCCTGAATTCCTCAGTCCCCTCCGATCCAGCGGCTCAGGCAAGAGATGAGGAAAGCTTGTATTTCTGAACCACTCAGTACAAATACATTTTGTATATCACTGCAGTAAGAGCTGTACCAGTTGTTAACCTGCTCTTGGGCATGAAGTGTAGAGCTGGGAGGTCATCATTATCTTGCAGCAGGTTGACAGCAAACAACACATATTGCTATCACCAGCCATGGGGAAAAGGTGTTTAGCATTCGTACATCAATAGTGGGCAAGCAAAGCTCTGATCAGAAAAGCAAAGCAGAGCTGAAGAGACCACGGAGCTGAAATGCCAGGAGTCGTGGAGGTGAGGACTGACAGGGGAAAAGCTTGCATCTCTCGTCTGTGCCGTGCTACAGCCCTGCCTCTCGCCTTTGCAGCCCTAGGAGGAACTGACCTACTTTAATCCAACTTTTTAATGCCAAATGAAGAGGGGATTGGAAACAGGACATTCTCCCTGGAAAGCACTGGACTTAATTTCTTCCACTCCTTTGGCAGCACCTGTTTTTGCACTTCTTTAAGACAAAACACATAGCCCTTGCCTTTTTTCTGGAGTCTGCCTGAGGCAGAAGAAAGCCATTTGCTGTAGGTGATGCCTCCAGCCAGCTCCTACCAGAAGCGACATGTTTGCAAAGTCAAAAATTCACCACTCCTGAGGCCTCTCCAACCATGAAAAAAATATTTTAAAGTAACTGTGATCCCTTTTCTCCCAGCTGTGACCTTTGCCTGTCTCCAGTAAACCTTCCTGCAAGAGCTTTGTTTCTAAACCACCTGGAGGTGCTTGGAAGGGCACAGGGGAAACGCAGACTTACATCCAAAGGGGAGCAAGGTCCCAAAACCACCAGGCAGACTTGGACAGTTGGTGCATCATTTATTTAAATTTGGTGCCGGGGCTTGCTTTATAAGAAACAGCCCAGCTGGTGTCATTGCTCCAGGTGCCCCAGCATCATCAGGCCAGACATGCTGCTGCACACCCACCCGCTCGCTCCAGCAGAAGCACACTGGGCTGGAGCGCAGCTGGTGGAAGGAATCCGCTCTCTAACCTGGCTTCCCCCGGACAGACAGACAGACAGACAGAGCTGCAGGGAGAACTGGAAATGTGCAGCTCCATTCTGGTCTCCTGGCCATGAGGGGTGGTGGAGAGGCTCTGTAAGAGCAGCAGTTGCTCAAAGGCAGGGCTGGGGAGAAAAACCTGTGAGCTCAGGAAGAGCTTGTGGTTATGAGTCAAGGTGTCACAAAGCAGCATATGAGGTGACACTTAGACCAGTCTGAACTAAAGGCTTCCTGCCATCGAAATATCTCGTTTGGGTCACACTTGAAGCAAACCGTGCTCAGCACAACCACGCAGCAACACCTCGCCTCCAACACATGACAGAGATGTGCGACTTGTTGCAACAAGTCTGATGGTGCAAACCCTTCTGGTCTTGGTGCCACAGCACCTACAACACCACACCCATAACCATGCCCATACATCTTCCCCCAGACTGCGATATAGAAGCTTATTAGTGTTTTTATGGCCACTCCGGTTACCTCTCTCAGCCCAAATAACTGCCTGAATGGGGAGTCTGGGATCAGCAGAGCCCTTCTCAACCCTTCCTGGCACCACTCTACTGCTGCTGAGGCCTGCCATGGCAGTGTCACAATACAGGATAATCTCATTTTAGACACCCTTAACTGGCCATGTTAACCCAGTTAGTAACTGGTGTTTACCCAGTATATTGAGTCCTTGATTGTGCACACCTGGGTGTGCCCTGCATTAATAGGGGGAGGAGACTTTACATGAGAATTTGGAAGTGAATTAAATATCCTGCTGACCTGACGTACAAGTCCATGGTACGAGTTTACGAACAAGGCAGAGATGGTTTGAGCCCAGTGAGGGCTGCATTGCAACCGTCACCTTTGAGAAGAGAGATACCCAACCAACCGAGCAGAGAAGAGAAAGCACCGAAGGGAATACTGCAGGGAGTAAACCTAATTACATGCCTATTAGGTTGCCAAGAGCTGGAGGGACAGAAGATGCTATAAGGTGAACACATTAGCATACGATAACATCACTCATGCTGCCAGCCCCAGAAAGGAGAGGGCCTGCAGCCAGAAGTAGCCATGTCCAGACAACTAACACCCAGCAAATTCACTGTGAAATAAAGACGAGCTTAAGGAGAAGATGATTCCATCTAATTCAAGGACAAAGACAGGACTTCGGGACAGTAACAGTCAGAAAGAGAAGTGCCCAGCATCTGTTACGAAGAACAGACAAAAAATCCAGCTGCTCCATCAGAGAGGCACAGGTCTGAAACGCCCCATGCAGAGGTCGCCTCCCACTAGTGCTTTGACTTTGAAATGCAATCGCCAGGACCGGAGGGAGTGGCATGGTGGGAAGAAAGCTGTCGACGGGATGCACATCTGGGGGCAGGCTGGGAACACCATCGCCGCAGGGATGGGAGGAAGGCTGTGAGTGAGGGTACAAAGCAGTGACCGCTCTGCCTTGCCGCTGAGAAGAGAAACACACCAAAGACTTTAAGCAAGAGAAAGCTGCCAGGAGTTTCTACCCAGCATCTAGCACTGCTGCCACCAAAATCAGCTAAACCCAGGAAGGCAGCCCCAAAGCCAGAGGCTGCGTTGAGAAGCTGTACTCATCTGCCTGGACTTGTGCAAAGCATTTGACACTGTCCCGCATGACATCCTTGTCTCTAAATTGGAGAGACATGGATTTGACAGATGGACCACTTGGTGGAGAAAGAATTGGCTGGATGGTCACACTCAAAGAATTGCGGTCAATGGCTGGATGTCGAAGGGGAGAGCAGTGACGAGTGGTGTTCCTGAGGGGTCAGTATTGGGACCAGCACTGGTTAACATCTTTGTCAGTGACATGGACAGCGGGATCAAGCGCACCCTCAGCAAGTTTGCTGATAACACCAAGCTGTGTGGTGCGGTCTACATGCTGGAGGGAAGGGATGCCATCCAGAGGGACCTTGACAGGCTTGAGAGGTGGGCCCGTGCGAACCTCCTGAAGTTCAACAAGGCCAAGTGCAAGGTCCTGTGCCTGGGTTGGGGCAACCCCCTGCATCAATACAGGCTGGGGGATGAAGGGATTGAGAGCAGCTCAATTGATGAGAAGCTCAGTGTGACCCTGCAATGTGCATTTGCAGCCCAGAAAGCCAACCGTATCCTGGGCTGCATCAAAAGCAGCGTGACCAGCAGGTCAAGGCAGGTGATTTTGCCCCTCTGCTCCACTCTCGTGAGACCCCACCTGCAGTGCTGTGTTCAGCTAAGAAGGACATGGACCTGCTGGGGCGAGTCCAGAGGAGGGCCATGAAGATGATCAGAGGGCTGGAGCACCTCTTGTATGACGACAGGCTGAGAGAGTTGGGGTTGTTCAGCCTGGAGAAGAGAAGGCTCTGGACAGACCTTATAGCGGCCTGCCAGTACCTAAAGGGGGCCTGCGAGAAAGCTGGAGAGGGACTCTTTAACAGCGAGTGTAGTTTTTTAAACTGAAAGAGGGTAGATTTAGACTAGATATTAGGAAAATATTCTTCGCTGTGAGGGCAGTGAGGCGCTGGCACAGGCTGCCCAGCGCGGCTGTGGGTGCCCCATCCCTGGCAGTGTCCAAGGCCAGGCTGGATGGGGCTGTGAGCAGCCTGGGCTGGTGGGAGGGGTCCCTGCCCAGGGCAGGGGGGTTGGAACTAGGCGATCTTTAAGGTCCCTTCCAACCCAAACCATTCTATTATTCTTTGATTCTATATGTGTACTGGGGCACAGGTAAACAACTGCACACAGGCAACAAGAAAGGAAATGTCGGCTTAATAATGGAGATACCTTCAACACCTCCCTTTGCTGGGCTCATTTGCTTCTGGGATGTAAAAGAAGTCTCAAATGCATGCGAGTCCATATTCCTGTGCATACAAATATTGCCAAATAACTCTGGCAAGAACTAGGAAAGTTAGCAGGCACACAATTGCAGGAGCACGCTACAGTTAAACAACCTGAATAGAAGTGATACGATTTACTGAGAAAACTAAGCTATACGTTCCTCCAAAAGCCGCAGATTTTGCTCCTGAGGTTTCTGTGCAATAAATCCCATTAGCGATAGGATTTACATGTTCAGATGAGGAGAGGTAAAGCAGGGTTAAGAAAAAGGTCACACAGATGCTACTTCACCAGCCCCAGCTAATTTTCATGCAATTCTAGTTTTAGATAAAGAGCCTTCCATCAGTTTTTGTACAAGAACAGTAATGCGGGTTATTCAAAGGGTGGTAATACACCACTCCCGTGGCTAAAGCTGCCTGTTTTCTGAACATCCATCCTCAAGGAGCACAGCAGGGAGTGGGGGATGTGTGTTAAATCACTGTGCTACCAGACTCCATCTCTTCCCTGAGACCTTTCTCAGCTCCAGCTTTGGGACAGACATTAGGACAACATGATTTTGAGTAAAGCCCTTACTTGCTAATTGCATTTTGTACTGTTAATGGATTATGCTGAGAACTAAGCAGGAGGAGACAAATTTATTCTGTATTATTGCTATTTCGGGGAGTTATGGTGAACACTGAACCCTGCACAGATTCAGTAAGGTAAAAGATTAAGGCTTTGTTAAAGCTGAGCAAATGCTTAAGAGCTTCACTGAAAACAGATGAGCTGAAAAATATCTTAAAGTGTTTAACAGAACTGCAGCAACCATGGATGGCTGTTTTCACAGCTCCATAAACCAGATATTTAAAAAAAGGGAAATGAAAAACAAAACAAAGAAAAGGAAATCCACTTTAGCTGAGATAAACTGAACCTGGGCACATGTACATACCCCAAGAAGCAACTACAGCCCCTTACAGCAAACCTCTGACTTTTTATAATGCACACAAGAAGGGAGGTGTAACCTCTCTGAGCACAGCTCTGGCATAGCTCTGTCCTCAGGCGTCCTTGTGCTCTTGACGTCCTGTCACGAACCGCCTGGCTCTGAACCGCCGCCTGCCCCTCACTGCACTTCCCTGGCACAACTACAGAGGAAATTGTTGTGTAAAACTCTGCAAAACCTGGAACACAAATGAGGTTGCTCGAATTAGCTTGTAAAGCAGCATCCTCTCAGGGCCCAGTGCTCCAGCCAGGTAATGTGCTGCCTTCACTGAAACAAGTTGGTGAATTTTCCAGACTTCCCCAAAACCAATGGCCAAACCTATGAAATAGGAGAGATGAGCCCTTTCAGTCAATGGGACGGCAGCCAAATCTTTTTGTGAGCCAAATAACAGACTCCCTTGCTGCCCTTATGTAGCCTCAGCACAAAACCAAGCCCTTCTGGCCTTTCTGTTTACATATATATTAGCAATGGGGAAACTAGACAAGGACAACTCAAAATGGAGCTTCTGTTGGATGGCTTCCCTGTGCCTTTTGCAGAGCATGGGCTCCTTTTAGCTTTTCCCACCCGACAGACTCTGCCCCGTGCCTGGGACAAGGCTTCCCCCCCGGCGATGGAGAGGATCCCCCGCTCCCTGCCCGCAGCCAGCCCCCAGCTCTCTGAAAACCAGAATGCAGGATTTTGTTGCATGACTATAAATGGTGAATTGCATAGGCCAGGAAGGATTATTTATTTATTCATTCATTCCTCAGCGCATGCAACGCCAAATTCTGCCTGTCTCCTGGGACTGCATGCGAGAGCTAAGGGCTGCAGACTGGTCACTGGGGTGAAGTCCCCAGGTATTGTCGAGTGGGTTGTTTTATTGTGCAAATAAACCTTCCTGAAGCTACAAATGAGCAATACATTTGGGACAGAGCATTTACCATCATACAGCAGCATTCTGAAAGTATGCCCACCTGTCCCTTCTCAAGGAAAAATACTAATAGTGAGACTTCAGGTGCCTGCCAAATCTTTATGCATCATGTTATAAAGCGTCATCTGGAGAGGTCCCTCTTATCCACCATTTCAAGCAGTCTGCTAAACTTTTCAGCTCTTGTAATCAAGGATAACACCTGAATGGTCCCAGGCACCCTGATCTGTTCTTGGAAAGCATCAGGTTGGTTTTCTTTCAACTTCATTCCTCTATTCCCCCTTCTTCCCATAATGCCTGTTCCTCAAGCTCTGCTCACCTCATTCCCAGGGAACAGGATAACCAGTAATGAAGCGACTGGCACCTTTCATTGGTTTTCCCTGGGAAGGAAACTCCTCCCAGCCACTGCAGCACTGTGCGACACTGGGCAGCACTGTGCTGCCATCACACCTGGAGAACACAGTCCAGCTTCACCTTGTGAAAGGGCATTAGTTGCTGGCGTTGGTGGATTTGCACCCACTTACATACTGGGCTGTTTGTGCGCTAAAAGTCATGTGCTAAAGTTGTAATGATTCTCTCCCTCACCCCTCTGCAGCGTGGCTGTTGTAAGAGAAGCATTGCTGGACTGCTCATCCTGGAGGATGCTTCCCACCCGAGATGGAGGCTGGGGCACATCTGGAGGTTCCCAGGTGGTGCTGGCCCTGGCGGGCATCAGCCTGACAGCCCCTTGCAGCCTTGAAGGTCCCCCAAGGCACCAGCACCCACTGAAAGGTGCTGTCAGTGCCAAGACCATTTCTAGCAGCACAATGTGACCACGCCACAGAAGCACCCACCCACTGGCCTGGCTGAGCTTTCTGTTTGCCATCTCGAAGCCCTCAGGAGGGCTTAATCCTGTTTTCAGATCTAATCCATTAAACAAATGCATTATCCCTATGCAGATTTGCTTTTTTTCTGAGCAAAGCTCTGTGTCAAGTCCCTCTGTTAGACAAGATTTTGCAGTGGCCTTGCTCTGAGCACAGATCCTGGCAAAAAACTGCCTAAGACAGACAAGCCCTCTGTCCTCCAGCATGCCTGCATGTAGGCTTGGAAACTCACGCCAAGAAACACATCAAAAAATGACGTTTTGTGCTTCTCCTGAACCGCATGACCATGTTCTCCAAGTCCCGAAAGGTGCAGGAGACACTATGAGCTGCTGCCACACAGCAGCCTGCTCTCCTGCACAGCCATCAGATCCTCTTGAGGATACGTAGCACCACCACTTGACTTTTTGTCCTGGAGTGCCTTCTTATCTCCCCAGGGTGAGAAACTCCAACAGCACTCATGGCTATGCAATAGCCTACTCTTTACACATGGCCTGATCAAAATGAAAAGGGAAGACAGTCCACAGAGAGCCTTCTTCTATTTTCTCAAAGTAGAAGTCTCCAGGACCCTTGCAAACTAAGGAGTCATCCCAGTCCCTTCTCTGCTGTGCTTCCAGCCCAGGTTCAGCCCTGACTGGAAATGCCCAGTTAGGCCAGGAACAGGCAAGAGCTCAGCGACAGGCAACAGCATCCTCAGCTTCACACCCATTAATGCTGGAGCAGGTCATGTCATCGTGCGAGTGTGATGCCAGCCCCACCGGGCTGAGGGGTACGGCCCCACTCAGGGTGCAGGGGCACCAGGGCTGTGCCTGGGTCACGGGAGGTGCAGGCAGAGGCGGCAAACCCTGTGCCCACCGCCTTTTCAGGGTGCTGAACCCCTGTGCTGTAAGTCTCCCCGCTCTCCTTGCATCTTTCTTGGGAGAGTCAACCAAACCTCTGCACCCTTCCCTGGCAGGCGATGCCTGCCTTTAGCCAAACCACTATTCTCACCCAGTAACCCATTAAGTATTTCTTTGCTTCACCTTGGTACAGGTTCAAATCAGTTGTCAAAATACTGAAGGTTTGGTTCCAGTTCAAGGACAGAAGCCTCAAAGCCCTGGCACCACTTTCAAGACTGAGCTCTGGACCATTCTGCTGTTAAGCCTGAGAAAAGGTCCCGCACGAAGCTGCTCATTCCCTCTCCAGCAGCCCGCTTACAAGGGTTTTTAATAACCTGAGAAAACTGAACACAGAGATGGAGTGATTCTGCACTCAGCAGGATGACAACCCAACGCTTCTTAAATAAAAGTCCTCAAGTTAGAAAAGCATCCTGCAATTTCACAGACTTTTACAGCAAGACCTCCTGCCACAGAGCAGAATCCCCAGTTTCACCCAGTGACCAGACGTAGGCATGGACCTAACCTTTTCTTCCCCTCTGTGCTACTCAGCTGAATGGTGCAACTCACCCGTTTGATGACTTGGCTGGATGTTTATCCCAGCCATCTAGCTGCCACAGGCACTGGTAAATTAAATTTCAATTTCACCGGGCACAGGCTTTGTGCACAACAGGTAAGGGCATCTTTAGTGGGGTGCAGAAAAAAAATCCAAATCTCCATAGGGCTTATTTCATATTTTTTTCACATCACGACCCCAGTTGGGTATACACCAATTTCATGTTAATGTGAATAATCTAAAAGCAGCCGGCCAGCGTGTTGAATTGCCAGCATCCCGTTCAGTGCACTCAAGCCAAAGAGCTCCAGCGCTGGATTCAAGGAGCGGGTACAGTTCCCAGCCTCTCCGCACCTGAGCATCTGAGCGACCAACACAGAGGCCCCAGGCAGTGATCTGCAGATAACAGCTATCCTAAATCACCTTGTCTTCTGGAATAGGGCACCTGGCAAAGAAGAACAGAGCCCCTCTGCCTTGCCCCCACCCTCCTACCACATTTTCAGGTCCCCCAAGCCCCTTCAATATAAAAGATCAAGCTGCACGCTTCTTCCATCTATACTAAACAACTGTGTGACACAGAGACAACCCATCAGGCCTCAGGGCTGTTCAGGGATCTGTTTCTGCTTTGCAGCTTTATTATATGCATTATATCTTTGTGGACATTTCTACAATCACGTTCAGTATCTTTCCTCTCTGTACGTGCACACTCCTGCTGTGAAAGGCAGGCAGGACCTCTGCCGCCTCTGCACTCGCTCACCAGGCATTCAGTACTGACAAATGTGATTCTCTGATATTCACTTCCAAAGTAATTGGAACAAAATAATTATAAGAAAGATTTCTTCTGGGGCTATGCAATTCTTCAAAGCCGGGAGCATACGAAGAGTCAAGTTGAAATTGAGCATGCAGCAGTTCAAACCATCTGAAAGTTAATTTTTCCATATGGCATCACAAGAAACTTGCTCTCCCTCTCCAATCTCATCTGCTTTTGCAAGGGAATTTCTTGTCCGGGTGAAGCAAGTAACCCTGGTCTGGGCTATGTACCACAAGAGCTATGCGTTCAGGGCAGCCAGCACTGCCTGCCATGCTGCTGGGACAGCCGAGCTGCCGGATGGCCAGGACTGTGTCCCTCACACGTCACACAACGGGCTAAATCCTGCCTGCCACCGGCTGAAGCCAAGGCTACCTTGAGCTGGTGAGGACTGAAGAGTTAGGCCCAGGGTCTATATGGTATCTATGGCCTACCAAAGAAGGGAAGGCAATTTTTTTTTCTTTGAACTTAGAGCAGTAGACGAACACAGCAGGAAGAAATTCCAGCTCTTTCCTTGTAATTGAAAATAAGATCCATAAAATCCTGCTAAGTCTATCAGTTAATACAAGCACTGGGAGGCAGCTTAAATATACTTCCCAAGGGCAGGGTATGTTACAATCATTACACTTAAAAGTCACTGGGGTCTAAGTTTAAAAATAAAAGCTGTATATACGTTCCCTCCTCCCAAACTTCACTGTGTGCCCACTCACTCCTCCTGACCTCTTTCTGCTAATGTAGGGAACTCGATTTTGGAGATGCTCCCAAAGAGAACAGAAATAACGGTGAGTAAGTGATCAAATTTTCAAATGTGATGTGTCAGTAATCAGATTTTCAAATGTGATGTGTCAACTCCAGCTCAGTGGACTCTCCTGGTGTGCTAAACCTGCTGATCGCGGGAATTCCTACAGCTGGGAGTCGAGAAGGGGGATTTCTTCATGTCCAGCAGATCAATGACCTCCAACAACTATCAGGTCTAGTCACAGTTTAGAAAGAAAGAAAGAAAGAAAAAGAAGATAAAATGCATTTAATCTTCCTACTATGCAGGGCACTGCATATGTAAAAATTATATATACGTATAAAAAGTAAACTAAATTTAAACATCAAAAACTGCACCTGAAGGTCTGTGATGATTTTTCATCAATGCATTTTCAGTGCATTTTTCAGGTGAGATTACAGCTGAATGGTCAAACGGGAGTGAAAGACAGGCAGCAGCAGTCACTCGGTCCCCACTGCCGGGTGGATAACCGGGCCCCATGTTGGCATATGACATGGGTCATGTCACGCTGAAGCAAAAGAAAAGCAATGCGCAGCTTGTTTTTTTAAGGTTCAGCTGCCTGAAGGAGCTTGCTTTTTTAAAGGAACTTCTGCTCCAGCGCTGCTGGGAAATGGGACAGCAGGGAAAGAGCCCTCCCCAGCCGGAGATGGGGAGCCGGGTCGGGCAGAGGAACTCGCTGTCTTTGATGCCATCTACTGGAAAGGTGGCTCCGCGACCTGGGACCTGCTGCTCTGCTGGAGACCAAAAAATGATGGCTTTCTCCGATGGGGAGTTGGACTCTTGCAAGCGGGATGCAGTCTCGACAAGGCTGCACTGCTGAAGTGATGCTCCGCAGGATCCACAGATGCAGTGGGACTTCCAATAGCGCAGCCAAGGTTTCCAGAAAGGCAGTCTGCTGGTCCTGCAAGCCCGCAGATGTCCAGAAAAAACAGGCAGGAAGGCAGAGCCCAAAGAATGAGCACTGCCATGGGAAAGGAGGGCAAGGAAGAGGGAGTCCCTGGCTGTAAGGTTCAATCCACAGGAGATCTGAGCCCTCTTAGGAGGGGAGAGGAGAGACAGAGCAGCCATTTAAGGGAGGAAGGGCTTTCTTGACTTCCAGCTACAGCTCAGCGCGGGTACTAGTCTCTGAAATCACACAAAGCTGGGCTGTTGCCTATAAATGACAAGAGAAGCGAGATTTGGACAGCATGTCTGAAATCCCTGAGATTTTCCCGTGAGGACAGAAGAAACTTCGTCAAGTGACTCCACAGCACCAACTAGGTTTTCCTCCCCACCCACGTCCTTTTCAGTGCACCAGACAGACCTATTACAGGAACAGCAAGGTTCATTTATCTGCTTATTTCACATTTCAGTTTTTCTGGTACTGATGCTGTTTCCCTCCTAACACGCTGGTCAGATGCCACACTCTACAACGGCACCGGCACTGTCTGCAGTACCCAAATTACTGGAGGATGCTTTATGAAAACACTCTGCAAGACAGTGAAACAACACTGGGGTGCTTTTTTGAGTCCTAGGTATTTTAGGAAGGTGTGAAATACCATATTTAATCTCCCGGGGGGAGGATTATTCAGATTGTTTTGTGCCTCTTCTGTAAGAATGCCAGTAGATAAGACCAAGACTGGTCCAGGGTTGGTTTTTCTCTGTCCCAGTAATTACGATTTGCATATAGGAAATCCCTGCCAAATGTCCCAACTACATGGCACGTGCTGGCTCTGGATGTGGAGCCGGCATCAACTTGGAAAGCAGGCACAGCAATCTCAGTATAAAGGACACTTCTCCCACACTGTCTTCTGAAAAGAGCTTGACAACACAGCGACAGCCACGTGGCTTTCTGCAGGCAGTGGCCTGTCTTGTCCGTAAGAGACTGGCCACTCTAGGGAGCATATACCCTGCCCCAAGTCCTCCTGCAGTTTTCCAGTCACAGTGCTGTGCCTTTGGAAAGGTCCTCTTTCCTCTTGCTGTACAGAAGATCCAGAAAATAAAGAGCGGAAAAGAATTAGCTACCCAGGGGAAGCAGTAAAAGCGATGGCAAACAACATGCGGTTGGTATGCAAACTGCAAACTCACATCAGATAAACCAGAGAATAAACTTTTCTCGCATCTCCTGTAATTACACAAAACTTCCTGTTATTTGTAAGGACAGCAGCCCAAACAAGACAGAGGAGAAGCCTAAGTTGCCAGAAGATCTTCATATCTCCATGTTGCCTGTATCTCGGGTCCAATAAATACACAGTCCAACCAGCTGGCCCGTGCATTACTGTGCCAATAGGTTGTTCTTTATCACTCTTTGCTCCTTGTGCACAGCTTGGACATAGAGCAGAACTGAGTTTTCAAACAGAGTAACAAACGTACCTGAGAAAGTCACTTATTTGGAAATAAAAATGCTTAAAACAACAGGGATCGTTAGGAACTCATTTGTGATTTGTGTGAATGGAGTAACTCCAAAGCCAGGACCCACCTCCACGGAGGACACCCGTTGCTGGTGGGGGGCTCATTCTGCAGCCTGCAGGGCAGCTCTCTGCCACTTGCTCCCCAAGGGACATCGCAGGGCACAGCATCCCCAGGGCAGTAGCGGGAGCCTACCAGGACCCCCCAGCACATTCACGCTCCTGCCCAGACCAAGGTTTCGGCAGGGACCCACAACAAGCAGGGCTGCAGAACAGCCCTGTCACATGCAGTTGCCTCTTCTTGCCTCCCAGCACAGAATGAAACCTAAGAAGCAAGCTAGGCAGACACATAAATAAAGAAACAAATAAATAAAGACAGGAATCTGGGGCAAAGAGACAGAGAAGGAAAAAAAATGAGGAAAACGAAAGGATGAGCAAAGACTGAATGCAGTAAGGGGAAGGGCTGACTGAGTGAAAAAAAGGCAGATTTGGTGTATTCTGTTCACAGGGCCACACATATCTTTGTTTAACAGGTTATACTGCCTCCGGCATTCCCTGGGCATCTGCCACAGAGATCTGGGCTGACTTTCCATACAAACAAATGGGATTGATTAAATTCTACCGCTCTCTCAAGGGTTTCTATAGACCTATGTCCTATACATTTGCAACGCAGAGTTCTGGCCAAATTCCCTGCAGAGTAATTGCTATAGAAAACTTGTTTTACTGCCTAGTCAATCTTCTAGGAGTTTCCTATAAAGACAGCAGCTCCTGGATTTACTTGGCAATCAGCCACTTCCCAGATGATGGCCACCTGGGATCAAGTTAGTTTGCTAACCCACCGAGACAGCGCTGAATATAGATGCAGTTTTCGCTCGATCCAGTCCCAGCCAAATACCATACCACAGCCCTCACATCCAATACAGAAATACTCAGGCAAGACAGTAACGCTCTTGGTTACTTTTCGTTTCTTGCCATCTCCTGCCATTTTAGTGGCTGGTCCCTTCAACGCTGCCTGCCAGACTGCCTCGGAGGAGAAGAGAAATGGCTGTTAATTGAGTTAGAGAGCACTGAAAAGGTCAAGCAGAAGTGAGAAGGATGCTGCCAATTACTCTTGTATGTAAGTTGTTTCATGTCTCCATGTCTCTGCAGTGCCCTTGCAGAGGGCTGCGAGATGGGGTTTCTCTCCAGCCACTCTCACAGGACCATGGACTTTTCCGTTCAGAAAACACGGGTGCACGTGAGCTGGAACAAGCACCACAGGTTTTCTGTAGGCTTTTCCTTGAGCACTGCGCTCTTGGCTAAAACCCACCTGGCTGTGTGCATGGGTTTTGCTGGGAGTGTAGCGGGGCCCTGGAGCACAGGCTGGTCTGGTCCTGCACTCCACTTTCAGCTCCAGATCCCTCTCCACCTACAGAGCCCAGTGATGGTTTGGTTTGCTTTTCCCCCAAACCCTTCCCTACACCTTTCCCTCAAGCCTGCAACACAGCCTCATTCCTCAGATAAAGTCAGAAGGGCCAACACAGCCCATCAGCGAAGCACTGGGGGTTACAGCATCCTGCTCAGAAGTGCGGGGCTGTTCCTGGGAAAGGATGACTGCAAGATGTCCCCGCATCATCCAAAGGGGACTGTGCGAGAACGGCACAGCCATCAGCAGCAAGGAGGTCCTTGCTCAGCAACTTCAATCTGTGCAGCAGATGACCTGGGAAGGAGGGCAGAAGTGCATGCGTGGACACAACGCCAGCACCAGAGAGGGGACTGAGGGAAGTTTTCAATTGCCCACAGTTTCCATAGCTGCCCAGAGATGATTTCTGCCCCCCAGGACAAGGGTGTATGATGTTGGGCACTGCCTAAGAGCAGGCAGTCAGCAGCATGCCAGTGTCAGGAGGCAGCTGGCGACGTGCTTGTGTGCACCCTTACTGAACCTGCCAGGAGGAGCACCCACACTGGGGCCGGGACAGAGGTCTCCATCTAGACCTCTCAATAACCAGGATTTGGGCTGCTCAGGAACCCCCCTCCTTGAGCCTCCCAACACAGAGTCACCCTGCATGACAGTGCAGTGACCCACGGCCAGGCAGGCACAGTCGGTGGGACAACACCAGGGACCTGAGCTGCAGGAACTGGGAACTACAAAGCTGTTTATCCATTCCCATGAGATCCAGTCGCTCCTTTCGATCCAGGAAGCATCTGTCTGGATGAAACGATGCTCTGCATTATTATTCAGCGTGAGTAAGTTTTAACATTTATATGGCAAACTCCACTGCTTCCTCTTAATTGTCTTTTTCTTTTGGTAACAGGCCGTGCTTTGGCAGGGACAAAGCCCTTGAGAACGGCCATATTAGTACACAAGTGTGTGGGAGGAGGGTGCCAGAAGAAGCAATTTTGAGCTAAATAATGTACACTGCGGCTGGAACAGAGGGTCCAACACACTGACGGAAGGCAAAGAGGTTACTCCATCCCCCTGTCTGTGACCATCCTATTTAACATCTCCTGTAACTTCTTCCCAAAACTTTCTAAGAGCCTCTAGAGCAACTTCTGAGAAACCTTGTGTTTACATGACATGAAAACACTCTCCCGAGATATGGTGCAAAGAATACTGCCACAGCTTTTTTTGTAGCTGAAAGCGATCCCAGGTCAGGATTTCAAGAACGCCTCTGCCTCTTGTGACTGGGGTGTGCAATGTTTTAAAAGTAATAAAAAAACCCAGGAAGAAAGCGATACATGTGGGAGTTGCAAGACCTTTTTCAACTCTTCAGGAAAGGCTCCCACTGGCTTCAGTGGGAGAAGGACCAACCTGCACACAGCTCTCCAGCCCAGCGAGGCTGCCGTATACAGATGGCACACTCCCTCGGCCACGGCCGCGCCGGAGCTGCTGCACAGCTGGCAGCATGAGCCAGAAGCCACTCCTAAACCTGCCTCCCACTGCCAGATACTCCACTTCTATAATTTTTGCCCATGCTGCAGCAGGGAAGCGGTGAGATACAAAGACCTCAGGAAGTCGCTTTGACTTCCTAACACTTGGAGCGGCTGTTGGCTCTCACATTCAATGACCTGCCTACAAAAGGGCTGAATGCGGAGCAGAGCTGGCACTAAGGGTACTAGCTCTGTTCTGGACAGGCGGTGGAGGCTACATTTTGTGTTGCTGTCCCACCATTTTCCCAAGCACACGCAAAGATTTCTTCCTTCGTTTTGCTCAGGCCAACCATTTCGCAGCTCGGAGGCTAAAAAGCACTGATGTTCCCTAATAAACCACCAATCCCGCACCATTCAACACCTTACCCGAACTCTTCAGGACTTGCATGTATGCAAAAATGTGAATCAGCCACCAAGGTGAGGGGCAAGCAGGGATGGCAGAACAGGAGCTGGGAGCACAGGACTGTAAAGATACTGCTTTGGCAAGCAGGGGCTGGTTGAGGCTTCCCAATACACCCCCAAACACACGGTCAAACCCCTCTTCCCCTCCTGCCTCCCCAGTTACCCGACCCATTTGGAGATTGTGGCCTTCCCGGTGACGATGCAGCAGTACCAGTGACAACACACCCCTCCTGCATGTTCATATAGGAAGGCGTAGCACCTGAGAGCCATCACACCAGTTCAGACAGGCAGCCTGATCTAATTGTGTACTCCACTTTCAACAGTGGCCAGTTTCTGACAGTGGTTTAGGAAAATGTAGGAGATTTTATATTAGAATTTGTGCCCTGAAGGAAAATTGCCTTTTGAATTTTATTAGTGAGAATTTGGCTTGTGTCTTGAAGCACAAAGGCTTACAGTGCTACCAAACCCCTTGGACTAAAATCCTGACTCAGAAGAAGTCAAAGAAAATTTTCCTTCTGTCTTCTTTGGACTATTATTTTCATCTTTCAAGGTTTGTTGTTTGGGGTTTTGTGTGTGCTTATAACAACTCTAAAATCCCACAGTGCTTTAGAATTGAAGGGGAAATCAAGGCTATGTGTTTCAACTCCTGCAAGGCATGCTGGACTGGAAAAGACACTTACTTTCATGGTAAGAAAAGTGTAAATATTCAGCCAAAAGGCAGCACAGCTCATAAACCCACAAATGCAGACAGGCCTAGCAATTACGAACTTGCTACAAAAAAGACCAGCAACAATTACTAAACCCCAGTCCAGGCATTTTCCTCTAAGACTAAATGATGGTAGCAAAAGGATTCCAGGCCCATAGCTCTGCTCCTTTGCCTGCCTTCATTTTGACAGATCCTGAATAACCTCTCTTTTTTAACAAAACCTGTATTGTCCCAAAGGGATTTTCCTTCTTGTGCTGCTAGTCCTGCTTCTAGCAGAGGTCTTCAGTTTCGATAAGGCTCTAGGATGGACAGGTGATATCCATGGCTTGTCACAGGGAAACTGCAGTCGGCTCTCCAATTCAAGTATACACTTAGTACTATGACCTTGCCTGCACAGGGAATTTCTGAATACATATTGCCTCTCCTTACACGCAGGAAAAAAGCACAGATATGCTGGAAAGAGAAAAAAAAAAAGCAGCTCCTGAAGAGGAGATGGAAGGAGCTTTGCTCCCTTCCCAACAGCACCGACAGCTAAAGCTGCCTGCGAAGGCCAGGTACTTCTCACCTGCAAAGCAAGTGGAAGAAGAGTGTTTCGACTGACTCCGGCTGATTTTTGGCCTGTGCCTCCCTGCACTTCCGTCTGCATTCCCAGTTCCCATGGCCTCCAAGCAGTGACAGTGAAAATAACCAGAGCAGCCCATGGGCCACGCAGATGAACTCCTAAGTGTAAGTATTTAGATTACTAAACTGCACCTTCATAAATCTAGCCGATCCTCTGCCACAGAAAAGGGTCCAGGGTGTTAAATAAATAGACAGTAAATTTCAGAGGATTTGGTAAAATTAGGATTGTCATTACTTCTCCATTCCAAGAAGACTGATCTTGGTTATAATTATCCCAGCTACATCCAGTCTTTTCAATAGCTCACACACTGATAAATGAAGCGTTAGCTCTCACAAATGCCTCTCCTTCCCCTGATGTATGCAATGTGTTCCAGATGGATGGAGAAACCGTTTTTTTCTTTTACACTTGCTAAGCTATTTCCAGGCACCCAGTGGGCCAGAGTACCAGCAGGTGTAAATCAGCAGAGCTCTGCCCATTTACTCCACTCCTTATAGCAGATGAGAATCTGGCCCCCTATTTCTAAACTTAAAACAACGTATTGCACATAGGTGATCTTCCCTGAACAATGTCCCCTAAATGAGTGCGGTAAGAAAAAAACCCACCAGACAAACACAAAAGATGGTAATTGCACAAATCACTTTGGGCAGGCAACTGCAGCGTGCCTGCCAGCTCCTGGAAAAAGCCACTTTAATTAGGCTGATTTAAATGCAGACAGGTTTTTTTTTTTCCCTTCAGCTGAGTTCTTTGTACCCGCTTTGTACAAACAGGAGTTGGCCTGAGCTCTCAGCCAAAATCTGTCCTTTCGCTCCACTAACGGGAGCCAGGACAGAGGGAAGAGCAACCTCAGCAGAGCCTGTGTGAGCCAGCCCAAAGCAGACCGGCACCTCCGACGCCTGATGAAGGGAGATGCTTTTGAGATGAAAGAGGTCAGTGCTGCCCTGCGGAGGAGTGTATTCTTCCTCTGCACAGCCGTGCCATTCCTCCGTGATGCCCAGGCTTTCCTCTGGGCACTGTGATTTTCCGAGCGCCTGCCCAGGGCCAGCTGGGAGCCCATCTGCAGCAGGGCTGAGCCTACACAGATGCCCCCGCGGCGGCCGCGAGCGGCATTTCCAACATATGTTTACATGTAATGCTCAAGTACTTTCAAACTAAGCATGCGAGCAACTGACCCTTTGGCCAGTGTTAGTTTTAACCTCTGTGCCTCTCATCCCTGCACACACAGTTAAGGCAGGATCTCAAAGCTCTGCTCTGGAAATAAATGCATTAATGTTTGTATTTAAATGCCAGAAAGACACAGCAGAAAAACCCACATGGAAACCAGTGACTGGCGAGGGGAAAAAGTTGCTGTGTAAGTCCAGAATATTCAAGGCTGTGTCTGCTCTGTGCAATGGGGAGATGAGGATTCGGCATGGGGAAGGGGATGTGAGCGTTTCATTAAGAACTGCTCCTCAAAGCAAATGCACAATATGGTTGAATTTGTGCTGTAACGGTCTTTTAACAAGTAGTATTTTTATCTGAATGTTATTTGACAACTTGTGCTACGTGCAGCAGTGCTGGTCATCACTGTTTGTCTGCCAGCGCCTCTGACCCCCATCTCACAGCCCTGGAGCCTGCTCCCTCTTCCCAAGTAAGTCCTCTGTACACACGTCCAACTCCATGTGTGAAACTACAGGATGACCATCTAGGGTGTTTTCAAAGAGACACAGCTTTAAAAGCTTATGTGCATAAAAATACAGCTTTGTACAAAACTACTGTATCATGCAGCTCAGGGACTGTTGAGAGCAGGGTGATCAGTCATGCCAAAAACTGCAGGAAGAGACTTTTCAAAGCACAAGTCCATTTGCTTTGGTAAAAGCCAACTCCCCACCTCACTACATAGTTTAAAGATGACAAGGAAGTCGAGTGTTTGCTAGAACATCTCAACCAGCACGGAAAAATAAAGAGCTCCGTCTACAAGAATAAAAGCCAGCTCTTCTAGTGTGCCTCGCTTTCATTTATGTCAGCTCCATTAATGCCACACGAAACGACAGGTCTGTAATGGAGGAGCTGACCTACAGCAGGACTGGCACTCACCGCCGGCGTACACGAGATTTATTCCAGCTGTTTAGGTTTAAGTTCCTGCCTTTCACACGGTTAGGCTGTACTTAATAAAAAGTATCAGGGATCAAAAGCTGAGAAGTTTCACAGTCTAGTTGAAAATAAGCGATTCGTCTCTCAGACAGAGAGACTTCAAGCTTTCACATAAAAAATGGGTAAAACATGGTAAAACTGTCCAAGCCCCCTCTGGCCCAAATACTTAACCCTCATACAGAAAGTCAATTACTGACCCTGCCTGGGCTATCATCTGCCTTCCACGGCTCAGACAATGCCAATGAAACACCTTTGCGACCGCAGCCTGGTCATTTCCCAGCAGACAACCAGAAATACCCTCATGCTTAGTCAGACAAATCCTACCCAAAGGCTGATGAAGTGAAAAGCAGCTCGTCTGTGCCTGTTGCTGTGGCAGATGTCTATAAACCAGCTTGTCAGTAGGAAGAGTTTCACTGCTGTGATGATCTAAGAGCATGAAAACCCCAAGAAGGGCTGGCATGCCTGAACACTTTTCTCAGTCTCTAACCAAATGAATTGGTTTCATATTAGATTAGACACTGATATGGTAAAACTCTTCCCCTCTTTTCATTATCATTGTTGGTCAAAAATGCCCAGCAGTATGTATGAAATCAACTCTTGACATAGTGTTTACATAGCAACAGGAGTTTTTGCAGCTTCATTTGGGACTGAAAGACCAAACACTGCCCACGGTTGTGCTTTAGGCATCTTTGCTATAACAGCATTATAAATATGTAATGAGAATTTAAAAGGCAGAAGGAAAATAGATAATGGAGACACCCTGTCTAAATATCACACTTAGCTCTCACCATCTGAAAAGAGCTACCAATTCCAGCGTGCACTCATCAACACCAAGGTAAAGGTGTCCTCGTTAGAGGATGAGCACAAGGAGTCGCCTGGCAGCATCCAGAGTGAAAAGGACATCAAGTTTCAGAGGAAAACTGCCTACCACATTTTTTACACACTATCATTTTTAAAGAGGACAAAGAATATTAGCACAGAAATATGAGGAACTGGGTTCAAGCAATTTGGATTTAGAACAATAGCAAGGTCATCCATGCTACTTGAGCACGGACTTGGATCAAATCCCTGAAGGTTAGCCTGGGCAAAGCTGCTTTCAGGTATCAGAAAGCTGAAACCAAGGGAGGTCATTCAGTACCTGGCCATCTCGGATGCTTCCATGGCCACCGTGAGCAGTATCCACACACTTGCAAATCTAAATCATGCAGACTGAAACCAAAACCGTGACTAGTATCACCAGACATCACTGGGTGGGCTGATGGTCAGAACCTTGCCTGTAGCTCAATACCTTTTAGCACACCTAAAAGGAAACAAAACTGTCATATTTATGGGACAGGCTCTGCCTGAATGGAACCTTTTTTGCTCCTATCATCTCCCCTCGAGTTACACACAGGCAACACTCCCAAAACCCTTTTCCGACATGCGGCTCCAATCCTTCTCCTCCACCTTCAGTTTTTTTCTTCCCCATTCCCTCCTTCCCCTAATTCACGGCCACAGTGAACGTGCTGCCTGATTATCTGTTCACACACACGTTTAGCACTCCTGCGTGGAAAGCAACGAATTTGGAAGCTTTTCCAACTTCCCCTCCAGATGATGTCACCCTGGGCGGGCGCCAAGACTGGGTTACAAGTGAAAATCCTTCACTTCAGGGTCAGACATCCTCCTATTTTTAGGCCTGATTTCAGTGTCATGCAGCCAACAGTTGAGCGGAACAGTTCATGTTATTCAACTGCAAACGCCTGCCGGGGTTTGAACAAAGCTTGGCTTTGTGGCAGGTGAAGGGGCTCTGCAGCACAGGAGCCCCTTTTAAAGGCAGGCGAGCAGCTGCTTTGCTCGGCATGGTGCTCCAGCAGGTCACGCCAAGATGAAAACCACTTCAAGCTCCCTCCCACCCTCCACAAACTGCAACTGTAAATCCAAAACCAGGGTCTGAATTTGATCTGGCACTGCGGAGCACTGCTGGCTGCATCCTGCCCCACGTAGTCCTCTGGAAATTTGCACGGTGAGAAATATGTCCCCTCCAATATAAACTGGGAACTGGCAGCATCCCAGGGGATGGGGAGGGGGATGGGGAAGACGGGCCCTGAGGCTGCAGCGTGCAAAGCACAGGGTATTGTGCAGCCCACAGCCTGTGAACTAACACCCACCCACCCGGCTCTGCTAACTCCATCACCTGGCTCTGCCTCCCCTCTCATCCCCAAACTCTCGTTAGTGATGAAATAACTCTTTGCATTTATTTCCCTACTTGCAACACACTGATCAGCCAGTGTCTATGTTGTGCTTTCGTCATTTAAGGAAGTGATGTGTTGCTGCAGGTAGAGCTGCTCCCCACCAAGCCCAGCCTGGGCAAGGGGCAGAGGAAGCTTCCCCACAGCAGGTCCACCCGCCTGCGCCCCAGCGAGCTGTCCTTACAGGCCATGCAGTGCAACAGATGCTTCTGGCACACGACCCGCCTGACCTGCTTTAGGATGAGAGGACTTAGACCTACTGGTGCCCAGCTCTCTCTGCAAAGGCAACCCGGGGGACCAGCTCGGGTGTTTGCTCTGCTGCTGCCAGAAACGGGACAGGGTGTCTCACGGCCCTTCTTCCTGCAGGAATGCAGCCGCCATCTGCAGCACTGCAGTGACATGCATTGCACGGCCAAGCTTCCCACCAAGGGACAGACTGTGTAACTCTGCTTGTGTAGACTGACAGCGCTTACAGCAGGTTTGGAATGAGTGGAAGCTGGAAGGGCGGACCTGACACCCTCTCCTCCCCGCACACCTCGGAGGGCACCCAGAGCGTGACTGGGAATGGAGAAGCAACTGGAGCTGTGAAATAAAAGCATACACTGGCATAAGTAACATGCAAGAAACATGGCCAAGATCACCTTCCAGAATGACTGGAGCGAGTCCCTGAAGGCACCACAGAAATTATATCCACACAGGAATAGGCCTATGAACCGGGAGCAGCATGTAGCAGAGCATTCGACCCGGCTAATCGTGTGCAGCCATTTTAGACTCCGTCAGAGTGACGTTAAGAAGAAAAGGAAAAAGCTTTTGAGATAAGCTGCAGGTTGATACAAAGAGAGACAGTGTGTGCAGTGGCTGCAGCTGGTGGCCAGCCAGGGCTCCCCAGCCCTGCTCCCCACGGCCCTGAGGCCCACCACCGTTTTAGGGAGGTCAGTGGTTCGAGGTTAAAGACTCAACACAGGATGCAGACCCCATGCAACAGCACCGGCCCTACATGCTGAATGAGATCGTCTTTCAGCAACCTGTGAGCGTGCAGGGCTGAGGTGTAACCGTATATGCTGTTGACAATGACTGAAAACCACAGACAAGTGAGAATCGTGATCGTTTCAGCGCAAAGTGTGAACATGAGTCACATCCCAGCGCCAGCTGCAAGCTGTCTTCATCCCCAGTGAAGAGCACTGCCCGGCGCTGGTGGTGGCAGGGGAGCACTGCTCTTCACCCAAACCCTTTTTCTCACATTACACTCTTACTCCAGCCACAGTACATGAGCACTCACGTACGGAGCCATCAGAGTTTCCCAATGTTTGCAGAAGACCTACAGCTGGCACTGCCGGGTGCTTTATTTTTAACACCGGGCGAGTCACATCATGCCTCCCGAAGGGGATGAAAACCAGCCACCAGCCCAAGCCCAGCAGGGGCAGCTGCAGGGGCAGCAGTCCCCGTGTCTTGCAGCTGCTCCCTTGGCCTGAGCAGGCTGGCAGCCCTGCTCCCATACACCTCAACAAACACCCGTCTCCATCACCTCTGCGGCTGCTGGAAAAGCCACATGCCTGCAGCAGGGCCCCCAGCACAGCTCTAGGACCAGCCACGATGGCTGGTGGTCCTCTGAGCGCACTCCACCTCTGAGCACCCAGCTTACCCTACAACTGCATGGCTGTGTGCCCAAGCAGACGGAGATAAAAACACAGGGCCCTGCTCTGCATCTCAAGAGCTGAAAACAATGCCGGTGACTTGGCAGCCACTCTCGGCTTCTTGGTTAAACCCACTCTTAGAGGAAAAACTGAATGTCACTAGATAAGCCTGCAGGTGACCCTCCAGCATCCGCGGACCACACAGCACAGTGTTAAATCATGAATACTCGGTTGGTTTGTGCTTGCAGGGTGCCAGCACAAGGTACTGCTCCAGCACTGTGGCTCCTGAGCCTGTTTACACTGTGAGCAAGAGCCCAAGCCAGAAGATTAAATTTCAGATACTGAACCATTTGCTCCGAGGGAGTTACATCAGCAGCTGACTTGGCCTGCCTCTCTCGTTTGCTTCTCTCTCCCTTTGAAAACAACGCTCAGCTTTGGTTTTATCAATCAGAGCAGTCTCCACTTCTGCCATGTTCCCTGTGCTGCTCACTGAGAGGAGTCCATGCACCAAGGGAGCTGGGATGACATTTAACTACGGGAAAAAATTATGCAGAGAAGAGGAACCTATGTTTTAAAAAAAAGAAATCTCTAGTGAAACCACAATTGTGCAGCTGTCCCAGCTCTGCCATTTCTGCAGCACATTTCAACATGCTCATTAGCATTTTTACGGAAATAAAGTAGTTAGCAATTGGTATGGTATTCATCATCGCTGTCAAATGTTGAACAAGCTAATACAGCTCAGCATTCTGCAAGTGACAAGTGTTGAGAAACACTGCTGCACTCAGCCAGCTCCCAGGACTGCTTCACTGTGGAATTTTTCTACTGCAGCCTTACGCTGGCACTGAGAAAAGGACTCTAAAGATAAAAATAAGCACAGACCTGGTCCCTGTCCTATCTTGTAGACCGTGCCGCTCAGGCTCATACCCTGGAGGGAGGCTGGGGGTCTAGCAGGAGCTAGAGGCGGGCCTGTCCTACCAAAAGCCTGAGGGTCCCCTTGGACAGGCAGCTTGGGGAAGGCCACGGGTGTCTGCAGTGACAGCGGGTGCTGTGCAGGGGCGAACACACTCTATAGAAACCTTGGAAAGTCCCTGAGCTTCCTCCTTTCAGGTAGTCCTGCCACCAACACCTCAGCTCATGAATGATGTATCTGCGGGGACGAGAGAAAAACAAATGCATGGGACAAGCAGCTGCCCAGGGCTCTGGTGTTACTCACGCAGATGCCTGAGTGTACATGGCCATGTCGGGCAGAGGATGGCTGCCAGCCCAAGCTGAAACAGCATGTACTACCAAGACATCGAGGCACCAGAGCAAAAGGGAATGAAAGCAAAGTGGCCGTTAGCTTTGGATGCTTTTCAGAGAGGGTCTGAAAGTGGTTTAGTCCCATACATCAAGCCCACCTGAGCCATGTGCCCTCCCAGGTCCCCCTGCCTCTTGCTTCTAGTAGCCCTTTATTTATCAACTTTAGAAGAGGAGAAATGGAAACCTTTAAGGCAGCTGTCTCTGCTGCTGCATGCGTTGTGTGGATGTGAAGCAAGAGGGGAAGCAAAACTGCAGCACAGGCTGATGCGGTCACAACCATCTTGATTTGCAAAATGCTAATTGCTTCCTTTCATAAGAGTGTGAGATATAACAGTTCATTAGAGTAGGACTGCTAAGGAAAAGTTGATCATTAGAGAGGTAGGGAGCAGAGCTGGCAAGACTGCTGTGTAATATTGCATTTCCTCACCTGGTACATTCCTCCCTTATTTATCCTTGCCCCTACTCTCATCACAGACTCATCTCTTTCCTGATATTCAGACTAATTTTTTCAAAACAGCACATGAGCATACATACAGCACCTAGCATGGCTATGTCGTGAGCACGCTCCGCTTCCTTGAGTTTTATTATGGTACCAACAAGTACATTAACCTGCTAATAAAAAAAACCCCAAACTCCCATTTCTCTTTCAGACTGCAGATAATTAAATTATACATTAGCTACACCGTAGCAGAACTCTCTGTTCCCCCTTGCTCCTTTCAGGTGTGTTTTAGCTCAGGTATAATCTGCATTTAGAATAGAATAGAATAGAATAGAACAGAATAGTTCAGTTGAAAGGGACCTGCAACCATCACCTAGTCCAACTGGTATTTCTAATATCAAATAGTAACTTCACTGGAAAGTAAACACTTGGCTATGTTCAGTTAAGGACACAGAAATAATCAACACACACAAAAGATGATTCTTGAGTCAGAGGGTGAAATCTTCTGCTTCCCAAGTTCACCACTTGTAGCTCAACAATGAAGTATTGCCAATGCAATTCATTATTTTACATTGCGACTGGTTATATCCTATGCTGAAAAGTGGATAGCTAGATTATAACACCATACTACAGCAGCAAGAACTTAAACCTTCTCATAGGCCACTCATTCCTAAAGCACCAGGTACTAAACCTGTAATTTCTGTGTCTGGACACTTGAATGTACTGGGAAAATTTAAGGCTGTCATCAGATGAGTATGCATATGCTAAGGCACTGCAGTGTTTACTCTGAACTTCCTCTACAAGGCTGATTCAAAGATTAAAGTAACAAAATCGTGGTAAAGAAATTGATAAACACATGTGAAGATCCTCACGTGGACAGAGCAAACAGTGATTTGAATGTGCAATAAATGGTGAATAAGACTATGCCTTAGGATTGACTGCAATCAGCTATCATGATAAAATGAAAACCGACTTGCTGACACTAGGTTTTAATAAACATTGCTTAAGAGGTTAACTAATATGAATTATAACACAACTTTTTTCAGTGTAAATATGGGTTGGAAGTCTTTCCATTTAATACCTGAAACAGGCTTAATTATCATCAGGAGTGTGAGGCCATCAAAATGCCTCTGGTTCTGTTTCAGCACAAAGGGAGTGCCTCTGCCTGTTCTCATTACGCACTTCTGCTATGCTCCATCAGGACCCAGGAGATGTGAACAAACTAATAAAATTGTTCATCTTGGCTGTGGTTAGTAACGCAGTGAGCAAGAAAGTGAGGGTGGAGGGATGCTGCTTCTCTGTAGAGCAGTAAGATGTGACTATTTCTTTGCAAATGGTGTCATGAGCTTTCATTTACTAATACAGTTGACAGCTGTGAATTTATCTATGGGTGGAAATCTTTTTTTTTTAAGAATAATTTTATAGCTTCATTTAGGAAGTTATTGTAACGACCCACCCTGTTTTTCTCAATCCGTAATCAGCTGACGATGGCAGTCTAAAAGACTTCTCCTCTGTCACAACTTTTGTCTTGATCACGCCTGGATTTTCCTTCTGGCAAGCTGATTTCCTACAAATCTGTACAAATTCTGTATGTTTTCTTCAATCTGATAGGAGGAACAGATCACAAGCCACTTTATTAAGAAAGTCAGGATAATTATTCTCAGAGGATAATTATAAAGTGGGGAAACTGAAGAACAGCAACATGAAGTAACTTGACCCAGTTCTCCCGGAGAACAGTGGCAGAGCTGGAGAGAGATGATAGCTCTCACGGGCCTCAATCTTTTTATCCTCCATCCCTCGTGTATCCTTTATGTCTGTAACGAGGCAGCTCAGGAATGTTGCAATATCAGCCACGGCCATGAGATAAATCCCTAATCAAATGAAGAAAACCTCAGATGGGCACTGAGAGGGGATGAACCCATACTGCCAGACTCTGAAACCATTTTGGAGTCCACGGGCGAGCAGGGGCAGTGGGTACCAGTGCCATGAATATTCCTGGCTACTGCCGCACGCCAGCAATGGAAAGTTCTTTACTTACAAATCAAGACCTGTAAATAACAACAAGGAGAAAGGGATAAGTAATTCTTCCACCCTGCCAAGAGCCACCTGCAATTTGACGCACTGACGCACCTGAAAACTGTTTCCGATTTTACAGGGAGACAGCTGGAAAAGCCTCAAAGTAATTTTTCTCTGCTCTAACTTGCACACTACAAAGAGGAACGAGGATATTACACAGAATCAATAGTTATTGTGGAAATTATTGGTTTGATGTCAAGGCCAATTAGGTGCAAGTGGAATTAGCACAGACCCTGTGCGGGAAGACAAGTACATGTTCTTCCCTAGATGGGAAAGATGTTGGCTGTGAAGGGCCTCCACACAGGTGTGCATAGGAACTTTGTAATTAGCATCAGATTTCCCAATGCTGAAAAACCTAACACCAGCTGCTTCTCTCGGCACACGAGAGTCTGCAGCAATGACCTGATCTGTCCTGTAGACGGGACAAACTGAGAGTGGACAAACCTGCAGACAGGATTGACCCTTTGCATTCGGATTTCACGCATAAGAAAGGCTATACTTGGCCAACCCAACTACCCTCCCCATGTCAGAGAACCGTGTTGGCTGAGGTCAGCTCAAAACACCATCTTATCCCTACACCTTCCCACTATTGCCTGGACTTGCGCCAACAGAAATTTTATTCCATGCTGCAGCTAGAACTTATTGCATTTCATGGACTAATCTCTGCTCTGCCTGGTTTGGCTACTGAGAAAGAGCTCAACACCTGAGACTAAGTCCTGATGGAGGATTAAGAGCTTTAGAGGAGCTCTATATAAATATAGTTGCAGGAGTGAGCAACATGCAAAGTTTGTCGTACTAAAAGAAATTGGCTGCACAGATTTTATTAAACTTTAAAGATCCAAACGAAGCAAGACAAAAAAGCTAACTTTCAGGACCTCCGTGCAAGGTGGTATAAAACTGAATGTTTTTGCAGCAGCTTAATCCACACTTTGAATCTCACCCTGGGAGCAGCCAACGCTGAAGAAGACCTTGCAGAGACCAGGGGGGTGAGAGCCCAGGGAGGGAGGCAGCCCCGGGGCTACGCCGGCTCTCCCTGCATACCCCTTCTGCTTCTCCTCTGGCCCTCGACTCGCCTGCCAAGCCAACCACCCCCGCCCTGTATTCACAAAACCAGTTCCTCAGTTCAGCAGGGAGCTGGCACCCGTCACCACCGTCACTGAGCAACACGGCACAAACACCACCACGGAGAAAGGCTCCCGTGACACTGCAGGCTGAAGTCAGCTTCCTGCCCCCGGCCGGAGGCTGCCTGCCCTGCGGAAGACCTGTCCACCCCTATCTACTGCTGAAACTTCTGCAGCAGCAGCTCAACCGATTCTTTCCATAAAAGGCTTTCAGGGCCAAAGGGGGCTTTTTCTTCTGGCTTATTAAAGCAAGTAAGATGCACCGAGTTGCTCTGCAGCCTGCGATCTGCATGTGCCCGCTGTAGTCTCTTTGAAATACAATGAACAGTAGAGTAAGCCTTGGCTCATGTGTTGTCTTTTGTGCTATAGTGCATTACCCTTGGTGGCACTTGGTGGGCAACAGACCTCAAGGATGTTCATGTAAACTGCGTTGACCCTGAAATGAGAGCTGCCCCAATGCACATTCATGCACCGGCGGTGACAATGTCTGCCAGTCGGGGACAGCATTTAGGTGAGGATGGAGGGGTACAACAGAATCCCTTGGACCTACAGAACAACATGCAAAATGCCTTCACTGGGATAACTTGTGCAAATAATGTCATTTCCATGTATCCAGGAGTATGCTGTGAAATGCACCTGCAACAATTCTTCGGGATAGTTCCTCTGTTGTTTTTTATTTTATTCTCAAATCAGCTCTGCTTCTGTTTTGCTGATCCGAGGCACCATTGTTGTGTTGGAAATGGAAAAAACTACTCACGGCGGTAGAAACACAGAGACAACCCTACAGGGGTGATCACCCATGTCCTGAGCTGGAAGACTCTGTCACTGAAATCTGTGGGAATCCCACCGCACCAACACTCAGCAGCTACAGTAAACCCCTGACACCTCTGTGCTTTACACTGCAGAAACAGCCTTAGAGACTGGGGAGGTACCGCAGCTGTGGCTAATACTGACGTGAATGTACTAATGGTGCCATCCAGAGGTACTTGGGTGTAGCACACACCTCTGTGTTAGCAAGGACTACCATACAAGTGGAAGAAAAGACCTATGCCTAATCTTATATATCAGACTTTAAACCCGCCATAAAATAATTTCATTTTCTGCTGTTTTTCATTTATCTTGCCCATCAGCTTACACTCACTGTTTTCTTCTGTCTCAATACTCACTGTGTGTTTTGATTTTCCATGTGTACTAAATCAGTCACTCCTAAAAATACATACGTCTCTGACCTCTCTTGGCAAACAAGAGCTATTTCATTTTACTCGCAACTGCTAAGAACAGGACTGGCACCACATGCTCAATTTAGAGAGACATTCATCTGTATTTTACTGCCATACAACAGTACATGATTTCAGATAACAGCAACCACACACTGAAACAGGAAACGTAACAGTAGAAAACAATCTTTTTTCCCCATCTAGAACAGCTGATGACTCCCTTTCAGCTGTGAAATCATTACTCAAACTTGATACAAGAAAATGTTTTTCCAGCATACGATTATACATATTTATATATGTATGTGTATATAGAGTTTATGTCAGTTGCCTGAACAGTTTGGATGCAGCATCACCTGTGGCATATTTTATGATGGGCAAAGTACATCACAGGAGATACTTGTTCAGTAGCAAAGGTCTAATCTACCTCTGTATGCAGAGATACCTCCCTCACTGACACACGTTATCTGTGTGACATTAAGATGTGGATTCACAAAGTGATCCTGTTAATATCAGAGTAAAATCAATCACTGAATCCTTATTTTCTCCTTTAGGAAATTAATGGGATTACCCAGATTACAAACAAATAATTCCAGCAGCACAAACTATATACTTACTTTTTTAATCTTTAGGATTTTTTGAGCTTTATTCAGATAGATAACTGATTTTGAGATGTACCATCTTAAAGATGCAAAAATACACAAAATACAATACACTTGTATCTGTCTTTTTTTTCTCAGAAATCATCACTTACTGGCCCATTAGAATTAAGGCACTGGGTATTATTTTATCACCTTACACAAACTAAAAGGAAAACTGAGAAACAGGTTGACTTGAAAACTTACAAAATAACTTTTCCAATAGCCTATGCCAAGCACCATTCTCACTTGCTGCACCCCTCCCAAAAAAAAGGATCCTTCTTTTACAGGCTCAGTACTTGAAAATCAAGAAAAACTGTAAAAATATAAATTATATCCAATGACAGATGGTGTTGCTGAACCACACATACTACAAAGAGGCATGGTTATAGTCCAGAGGAGATGGTTAAGACGAGATTTTGAGTGTTATGGAATCCAAACTTTAAATGTAGGGACTAATGTCTGCACTGTATTTGGAGAGTCACCTTGAGCTGACCTCAAACCTGACCTGGCCTGAGCATCACATGATGGCTTCATTTTCCACCAGTCAACCCTGGACCATGCCCTGTTTATAACTGCACTCAGGTCTCCTATCAGCAGCTGCAGGGAGGTAGCTCTTGGGTCAATGAGAGCACAGGATCATGGAGACACCTGCATGGAGAAGGACTTGAGGGGCCATTTGAAAGAGAGGAGTGAGCCTGCAGAAGCCTGCACTCTGGTAAGACAAGAAGTGGAAAAACAGCTCTCGCATTTCAGACATCTCAGTGCTGAATACATGTCTGGAGGAAATAGCAGACATATGGAGTCCTTCATAAAGCTGTGAGATATGACCCACAGAGATCACAGTCTAATTTTATAATCTTAACCCTGCTAGAAGTTTCAGA
The DNA here is from genome assembly GCA_034782735.1 of Sagittarius serpentarius. Classification (NCBI taxonomy): domain Eukaryota; kingdom Metazoa; phylum Chordata; class Aves; order Accipitriformes; family Sagittariidae; genus Sagittarius; species Sagittarius serpentarius. The sequence goes on along the minus strand of JAVKLA010000093.1, from coordinate 38,392,052 downwards.
CACATCTTACATCAAGTGTACAACGCTTTCACGCAGTAGTAAAAAAACATAAAATAAGCAAAACCCAAGAAACACACCAGTTCTATGTACTGTGATGAAAAAATTATAGCAGTAATTTAACAGAAAATATTTCCTTAAAAGATCAAAGACAACATCTTCCCCTTCCTGCCACTTTCATACACACAGTGTTTTCCCAAATGGCATTTTGCAAATGAAAATGTCATCATCCACCCAAGCCTAACTGCTGCACAAGGAGGTGTTTGTTCAGACAACAAATGCAAGTGTACGCCAACATCAAATTTGTGCCACCAATTGGAAAAGATCTGGAAAAGGCAAGGGAAAAAAATGGTCTTGTGCATTCGTTTTGAATGTGTACCAGGTTCCAAACTGTAACTCCTTTTCTTTCAGAAATTAATGCGTTGTAAGGAAAACAGAGCACAGTGTTGTTTGGCAGAAATGTAAATACAAAAATCATTACCTACAGTTATTTCCCCTTTTTCCATGACTGCCCCCATGCAGCGCAGGGTATAGGGTGTGCACTGACCTGTACTTTCCTGTCCGCACTTGCAGAGCTCTCATACCGCACCGCTGGGCACCTCCTACATCATTCACAATATCATCTCCAATCATGATGGCCTGTCAAAGCAATGAAATACAGAAACACTGGAGTCAAGCGAATTTTATTTCTGCCATACGTCACACTCCTTTGACATAACAAACAGCTTGATTTGATGTTTAATACTGCCATCAGACAAATTAAACAAGATAATATTGTCATCATATTGATTAAAAGTCATCCTACCTTGAATGTAATTCATGCTATAGCTCCTTGAGCAATGTACTAGTACAGTACACATCTGTATAATTTGTAATCAATCACAAAAATTAAAGTGATTTGGCACAGTTCAAAGAAAATGCTGAATTTTATGAAGTTAGTCCTATTCTGTTCCTAATGATGCATTTATGTTATGCTCCATGCAGTTTAAATTAAGCTTAACTTTTTAAACATTTCCTTAAAATTGGTATTCTAAAAGCCAGTCAAAAGCTTAAGCTTGCGATCACTGAGATGTGTAACTTCACAGAGCTTGATCCCAACCCATGCTCAGGCTCATACAGAAATTTGGAAAATCACTGTAAAATGTAATTTAATTTTCGCACAATGTGATGTTATGTACAGGCCTAGCATGGTTTGCATTACAGTCAGCTTAAGTCTATGCAAATACCAATAAACTCAGTTGAGCAGATTACCAAAAAAATATAACTGAGAAAAGACCTTCTGGCTGTGCTAAGTTTTTTCTGAGTGTCTGATAAAAACATGTAGCATGCATGCTCCCTTCAGAGTTCCTATCTTTGTTAAAGATCTTTGTTAAATTGAAGCTTATCAATCAAGGGGTCTTTCTCACTGACAACTGAATCTTCAAAATTTCAAGTGCTTGTTATCATCCTGCATTAAAAATTACATTTATTTTATTCTTCAAATTTAAAAATGGTTGGGAGGGCTCATTTTATAGTTTCATCAAAAAACAGCATACACACAAAACAGTGATCTTCAATTAATAAGCAAAAAATCAGATTTCAGCCTTCCAAAGGCATTCTGGATTATTCTGAAGAGTACAGAGGCAGCACCCAAAACTGGGGAAACACATCAACTTTCAAAATACGTAATCTAGTTTATCTATCCGATTTTAAAGTGTGCTTTTGAACCTTCTGTATCAAAGTTTAATTGTATCTAAAATACATTATTTAGTTGCATCTTTAGCCACTTGATCTTCATCTTGTTGAGTGAGCCTCCTGTTTCATAAACATAACTGCCAGGCTTTCACAACAATGACATCTTGCAACTCCAGAAATTCCTGCCTGAATTCCCGTTCCTTCCAAGTACTTTTGATTATTTTCACACCCACACATCAGATACACGGAGTCACTACGCAAAGTATTTCTTTTCTTACTAAAGAAATTGCCCTTATATTTCGTGTGATTTGAGCTTTTTCTAGGGTCTGTCATGACGGGTCCTTGTCCCACGTACGGGCTTGGGAGGTTAAAAGCCATGTTTGCAAGGGGACCAGGACTGCCATAGATGGTGGCTGGGTTACTGAGAGCAGCACCAAGGGGGACTCTGCTGGGCATGCACAGAAAGCCAGCCCAGCATTTTTCCATCTGTGAAGAACTGATAAATAGGCCTTTGTCAGAGAGGCCATGGGAATGAGGCGCACATGGCAGAAGCAGGGATTGGCTTCTCCAGAAGAAGTGATCTACAGGAATGCTGAGTCTTTCCATACAGCTGGCTGTAGCTTTAAGGTCAAAAACATACAGAAAGTCTGTGTTGCAGGAGCCTTTCCAGTTACCAGTTCTGCCTAATATAAAGTCATCTTCTTCCTTTGCCTTCACATGGAAGCACCTCTTCTTTACATAGCATGCAACCATACAAGAGCCAGTTCATCCTCTGTGTCACCCACACTTCGGTTCCCACTCTGTAAGCAGTCTGTTGGGCAGGACTAAATCATACATATTGAAGAAGTCTAAAAATACTAAAGCTCCAGAGCTATTTTTATTAATAATCTAATTACAACAGAATCTTCTCCCACTTACTACATAGCACTTAAAGGAAATCTCAGGATATATCTAAAGCCGCAGCTGAACAGAAGATTTTCTGAGAACATTCATAAACCAAACTGAGCTATGAACATGTGTATCTGGAACAGCTTCAGCTGATAAAAACAAAATCCTCTTTTGAGTAACACATCAGGTGCAGTGTGCAAGATTATATATAGCAGTTACCAGCCTGGTCTATCTTCCATGTTGTTCTTTAATACTGTTCACGTGAGGGATGATCATCTTCCCTCAGGTGATGGGATGTAATAGAATGCCCTCTCAAGTCAAGGCTCATTCGTCCAGTACCACATTGAAGTAGTCTATTTTGAAACAGTTTGTATATGCCCACCCTTGCTTCTTTCTGCCTAGCAGAACCACCACTGTGGTAGGCTTTGAGAGCTTCTTTAAGGAGCAGAAAGACATAAGGACTTGTGACAAAGGGGTCAGAGCTGGGGAGAACATGACCCTAGGGAAGGAGCAGCAGCAGGCTTTGGGACAGGTAGCTCTGCCTTTCCAGCTCTCTGCTCACAAACTGCTTCAAAGCCACCAGACAATGGAGGGCTCCATCTTTTCCATACTCTCATTATTGGACCATTTTCCTTATCCACTCTGCTCATGGAATCGCATGTGTTCCTAATAAGATGCTGTAATGGGTTTACGTGGCAAGGTTTTGGTAGCGTGGGTGGGGGTGGGCTACAGGGGCAGCTTCTTTAAAAGTTGCTAGACGCTTCCCCTGTGTCCGGTATAGCCCGTGCCAGCCGGCTCCAAGTCGGACCCGCCACTGGCCAAGGCCGAGCCCATCAGCGACGGTGGCAGCGCCTCTGGGATAACAGATTTAAGAAGGGGAAAAAAAAGTTGCTGCGGCACAGAAACTGCAGCCGGAGAGAGGAGTGAGAACGTGCGAGAGAAACACCTCCGCAGACCCCCAGGTCAGTGCAGACGGAGGGGCAGGAGGTGCTCCAGGCGCCGGAGCAGAGATTCCCCTGCGGCCCGTGGGG
>JAVKLA010000093.1:38357117-38384617 GCA_034782735.1 Sagittarius serpentarius | reverse complement strand
GTCAGAATTAAGGTAGTTTGCTTTGCTGTAATTTGTTCCTCCTATGCATGTGCATCATGATGCAGGTTTTAACTCCAGCAGCATGGACTATTTTTTCCTTAGGCACCACAGAATCATAGAATGGTTTGGGTTGGAAGGGACCTTAAAGATCATCTAGTTCCAACCTCCTGCCATGGGCAGGGACACCTTCCAGTAGAGCAGGTTGCTGAAAGCCCCATCCAGCCTGGCCTCGTCAAAGCACGGAGTGACTGGTGCCATTATGCAGCAGCGTCTGCTGTGCTCCTGCTTGGTTAGGCACATACTCCCTTCATCTCAAATCTCTCTGAATACAAAAAATTACACCTACAGACTAGACATAAGACTACAACAAATTGATGGCATTTAACACTAGAAACTATATGGAAAAAAATCTGTGTCAAAATATAAAGTTAGTCACTAGTAGCACTATGAATATCTTGCAAATAGTAGAGATTGAATAAACAGTAGTCTCTGCTGGGGACTATTACCGCTTTTGCATACCCAAAACAAATCCTCCTGAAGTCGAGAGGAACCACTTGCCAAGGCTCACCCTATGGGACCATTTCTGCCAGCCTGGTGATGCATTATATCAAATTTTGTTCCCTGGAGCAAAGTTTTTGAGACAGGAGTTCTGGTGTCCTGTCGCATCCCAGTAATGATACCCTCCCTTGATGCCAGGGGCTGACATGGTCTCAGCATGCAGCAAGCTGGGCAAAACAGCATCTGGGGACAACCACACCATCCTGCCTATGGAAAAAGGCAAGCAATGCCACTACGCAGGGCCACAAGAATAAAAAATGCAAAAAAACCCTCTTCCCTCCAACTCCTGCAGGATGATCATTTATGACACAAGCAGAAAGGAAACACAAATCTTCATGCATCTGATTAGACAAACAGTATCCAAGGGCTGAGCTCTGTGTTTGGTTCTTTTTTTTTTTCTTTGTTCTTTTTTCCAGCCACTTCTTCAATGCCATTCTGTGTCTCAAATGGATTTTTTGGTTTGTTGGTTGGATGAATGGATTGAATAATTGCCGTGGCTGTACCTGGGATATAATGTTCAGGCTGAGCTATCTTGCTACTAGGAAGATATCGACAAACTGAAGGGAGCACAGAAGAGAGCACCGCAACGGGTTAGGGTGCAGAGGGACCAAATCACAATGGAAGTTGCTGAGAACTAAACACACAGTTTTGTAAGAGACAGCTACTATAATGATAACAAGTCTGGAGGTAATTGGAGGGAGAAAATATCCAGGTAGGTAAGCAGTTGTTTTGGTTGTTACCTGGAGCAAAACTAAAAATAAGGACACGCAGTTTAAAAGGGAAGTATCCCAATGTATTGCAGAAAAACCTGCCTGCCCACAAGACCTACTCAGCTGTGAACACTGTCCCTAGTGTACTTACAGAAGCCTGGTTGTTTGGCTCACTGAAAACTACTCTGGACAAAACATTAATAAACATGGAGTGGGGAACACTCCTGCACGGGGAAGGAGATGGATTAGATGGCCTACCAGGTCTTTTCCATCTCTCCATTCTATAATAAAGTAAAACCCAAACACATACTGAATTACAGGGCCATAATTTCATCTCCAGGCTCTAGTGAACAACAAGCCACCCAAACTTCACTCCTGTTGTTTATAATGTCACCAGAACCTCCTGATGGAATTATTATGTTGTAATTCACTGCTGTCTGTGAGTCATCTCATACTCATCCTTATGTCCTGTGTGACATAACAACAAATCAATAAAGAGGATCTGGGCACAACTACAGAGTGGGGAAAAAATGGGCTGTACTAAGTAAGCAGGGAGCATCACACATTCAGCGTGTTTCTGGAAAGCGTGATGAATCCACTAACACGGGAGGAGTTTTGGGGTCAGTCAGTGCTTCCCGTTCACCTAAATTAGAAAATACTTTATTTCCGCCTTTCCTTTTTACTAAAAAAAAAGGTAGTCAGTGTGACGCCAAAGGAAATAAATAACATTTTGGCTGCAATTCCACCATGCTGCAGTCTCCAGTCACCAAGCAGACTACCAGGCACTGGGGCATCTCTCACCTTGTGAGTCACAACATCTCCTATAATTCCTTGGGAAACCTAACTTTTGTTCTTTTGTATTGTTTTCTTTAGCCTCCAAGTAAAGGAATTTCACAACAGAAGTGCATGTTCTTTAGAATTATATTGTTTGGGAGGAAGGTGAATAAGAAAGCACAACACAAGAGTATGAGTAGGAGAAACCACAGTAGAGAATGGAGGGATGGAAGACTCTAAATTGGGTAGAGGTATGGAGGGCACAAGGCAGAGCAAAGACAGACACAGGGAATGAAAATGGAAATAGCAGGCAATCAAAAAGAACCCTCAAAAAAGCAAAGAAAATAATGTCATGCCTTTCAGAAGGGTAGGAAGTAAGAATAGGGCAGAAGAAATTCAACAAGTCCCCATCTGCTAGCATTTACCCTCTTGGCTATCAGTTCTCTTTTGTCTACTTCACATTATTTGATAGAATGGGCAAACAAGGGTCTTTTTCCCTCTGAAGCATTTTTTCAACAATTTTTCTTCTCCTTTTTCTGAGTAATTCATAGGAAGATCCTGAATATAAGTATTTCTCTGGGCCATGTGTAATACACGGGGTTTGGAAAAAAGTATTTGTATACCCACCCTAAGTCTGCTATGTCCCCCTGGCCACACTCCCTTCAATCTCTTCTACAACTTTCTGTGAAAGACAGCAAACCAGAAAAAATGCACCAGTGGGCATAACTATATGGCACAGCCAGTGGTCACAGCATCAGAAACCTTACCTGCTGTGGTGGAACTCCCATTTCTGCTAACGCCGACTCAAAAAACATCTTTGCTGGTTTTCCTACTACCTCAGCTTGAACATCACAAGCATACTGGAAAAAAAGAAGAGAGACAGACACACAAAAAAAATGCTGATCAGAAAAGGATTTGTCCAACTCCATAACTCCAGTCAGTTGTATAAAGAGTACGTGGTTATTGATTTTTGCCCTTAAATACACAACGGATTAGTAGGTGAAGGTGAGTATCAGAGCATTTGGGTAACAGAGTTGTTTTATGTCCTCTGGTAGGAGAGAAAGTCCTCCTGAAACATCTCAAGTTACAAATCTGTTACTTTCTCCATCATGAAAGCAGTCTTCAGACTCAGTTCCAGTATTGCTCATTTTTGTAAGGGCATCACTCTCAAAGAAATAGCAAATATCCTTCATATGAAATGATGAAAAGTACTGAAGTGCCTTAAAAGATGCAGAGGGTTTCTTCAACCACCTGGTGTATTTTTAATGGTTCAAGTGGCCAGCCTGAGCTGAAAAGCTTTATTCTCCTGCAACTAAATATCAGTAGCATGTTGAAAAATCTGAATAAATAAGGTCTTTCTAGCTTGTTCCTAGAGAACTAGAAGCCTGAACTTATTTTGGGAGACAAAAGCTCTCCCCAGAACTCACACAGATACAAATGAATGTGCTGCAAGCATCCATTATACTCACTATCTTCTGTGCTTGTATACTCCCTTACTTTGCTTTATTCTCTGCATTCATTCTGCATTTATTTTTTTATCTCTCTGCAAGCCTATAAAAGGCAGCATAATGACTCTCTCCTTCTCTCACCCTTAGGTCGGCTTATCTCTTGGGTTCCAGTTCTGCACAGATTTAATCAGGCTTAAAAACAGGACTGCACTTAAGTATCTTGCTGAATAAAGGCCTTTTGCTGTAAACTGTTAAGGGCAAGGGCTGTGTTAACAACGCTACACCAAACATAAAACGGGTCTTCAGTTTTTCTTGGGTATCTTGCAGACAATATTCCATGTTTTTCTTTTCTGACTCCTCCTTTCAAGGACCTCACTTCCAATAAAGGTACCACAATGGTAAAAGTTCAGATTTTAAGTAAAATTTAAAAAATTAACGAAGCCAGAAAACCAGTGAATCCACCCGTCTTGCATACAAGAATGAATGCCGCAAATGAGTTTCAATCTGTGGAAACTTCCTCCACCAAGGTGAGTAATTACAGAAGACGACCCATATTTATTCCAGTTACTCTTTTAACAAAGTGCACAGAGCAAGTAAGCATAATGCAAGCTATAAAATACCTCTAATGCCTTCATATATGCTCCAACATCAAGTTTCAGACCATCGGTTTCTTTATAGTAGCGTCTGGAAATGAAAGTGATAAAGTTCCAATGAAATGGCAGTTAAATACAAAGAAACCACATTTTATTATTTCTGTGCCTATACAGATGTCCATATGGCTGCAACAAAAAGTCAAGTCATCATAAACTCTGGAGCCTTAATTTAACACCAGGAATTAAGTAAAGGACAGGCTCAGTACTGTGCAATGCTGGGGAAAAGATCTCAGACCGGATGCCCATCTGGCATCTGGGACACAACTCCACTGGTTCAAAGGGATTTCAACTAGCTTATATCAAGGATGACTTGTATTTTATTGCACAGAGTACTAGCTGCTCGCAAAGGACAGCAGTTACATTGCTCTTCCTTTAATCAGTGATGGAGACCTCTTGGCAGATGCAAGATGAGGGCTGGCACCAACCAGCAGCTCTAACACCTTCTTTAGCATATCTGGAAGGGGACCCTAAAGAGTTGACCATCATTGCTTGTCACCAGCCTCCCACATGAGGAAAGCCAGGGCACTGCTTATTGGGACTACGAAAGCCCTCCAAGCTAAACTGTGTTCCTTCTAAAAATGTTCCTATTGCCGTGAAGCTCAGAAAATAAGTTAGAATCTTTATGGTGTTTTTCTGGAATAGCAATTCACATTAATGCAGGTCTTCCAAGCTCTCCTGATCAGAGGAAAGACAGGTTTCTATATGACAGGAAAAAAAGGTAGGATGAGCAGTCAGTTAAGATTTTATGCCTTATCCTTCTGCCATTTTCGATTATTCAGCACAGCCTCCCTTTAAAATGACCACTTGACCTTTGCTAGAACAGCCATTAACCTTCTATAGTCTAGCGTAAACAGCTTAATTTTCTGACAGTGGCATGACAGAAGAAATTACAAAGCCAATTCCCACTCTCAGCCCAAAACAGATGCTAAATGTAAATCACTCAATTTTCAGGAGGAGGGCATTCTGCTTCAGTGGCTCTGACACTTTCGTTTTCTATGGAATAAACTAAAACTTCAACCAAAATCAACCTACTTGCCCAAGGTAGGCACCTTGTTAAGGTCCATCCAGTTACACTGATTCTGCATGTTAAAAACAAAGCTGGCTTGTGGCTGTTTTTTGTATATGGCCCTTTGCATCAATGAGACTTCTCTAGTTAGGTGAACAATTAATCTAATTTATCATCTCCCTTCTTCGAGTCAGAGAACTTACCTACCAGGGTAACTCATTCAGAACTCAAGTTCACATTACCTAAATGATCAATCATTAAAAAAAAATATGCTCATGGTGAAAACTGAGCTCTGAATATCCCAAAAAAAAATATATTTTTAAATGAAAAATAACATTTAAAAAAAACCAAAACAGCAGGTCTGTTTTAGAGCTATCTACATCAATGAATGACCAAATAAATAAATACTTCTATATGCACAGGGTACTAAGGCATTTTTGTATTGATCACGCTGCAAATCTTAAACAAAGGTTGAATCTATATTTCGTTTTGAAAAATGGTATTACATAACACAGAACTTGGTTATTTTACATACATTAGTCATTCTGCTGTTGGCTCAACATCTTCTCCTTATCCTTGTAACTGAGAAACAGTAAGAATTTTTCACCCGTGTTGCAGGATCAGAGCGTGAGTGTCAGGTAAGGCAACACAATGGATTTAACTGCTCCTTCCTGCTGATAAGTTGTACCCAGCTGGATCAATAACCACAAACTAAGAAGGGTTTTCATGCCCATTATGGTCTATTGAACCACTGAAAAAAGTTGTCACTACAGTTTCCTCAAGCTAAACACGCATAGTCTTTCTTAAGCCCATACACCACACAACAGATAAGAATAACTCCTTCAAGGCCATTGGGATTTGTCATTACTCAGCCCTGGCATGAATAACCTCCTGTTTAAAATCTCAGAATACATCTAACTGAATTGTTTTTAGGAAAACATTCAAATTCCCTGACTGGATTTTTCCTGCATGTGAAAGCAGGAGGTCAAAATTTACCCTTAATGTTCAGAGAAGAATTAAAAATGTCTTTTGATATTCAAACTATAGAAAGAATTGATCTGTCACTTCAAAAGCACAGTTGTGTTTGCAGGTCTTCGCCACACACACTAGCCCAGCCTTTTCTCAGTATACCCTTGGGCTCTCCCCTTAGGTCTTTTTGGTCACCACACTTTACTTACAGCCAGAGGAGCATCTACTCCCATCTCCAACATAGTTTGGGTGGAGTCTGTGCATTGCAGCTACTTTGATATGTTAGTACAGTTTCTACATTAGCAAATAAAAACTCTCCTGACTTCTTATTCCTCATGTATAGCAATTTTCAAGCCACCAGCATGAAAGTGCTCCCTTATGTACGACATTTTCATACATATGAATCAACCTGTAGAGGTGCTAACACCAGCTTTCAGAGACAGCATCTTTAAGTACCACTCAAATACATTTACGTCACACAGGCCATTAGCCACATCCAGTACCACATCTCAGCCACTACAAATGTGGGCAGGATTCAAACCTGGAAGAAGAAACCTGGCTGACTGTTGGCTGAAACAGAGAATTTTTGGACCACCTGATCCTCCTCACCATTAGTAACTTGAGGACGCTGGAAGATCAAACTGCATCACAAATCTACACCAACAGCCCTTTATCCAAGCATGGCCTGTTGGATTTTTTTGTTTGTTTTGTGTTTCTTTCACTATTAAAAATAATTGATTTTCAGTTCAGACAGGAACACATGCCTACAGAAGCAGCTAAACCAACAGTTCTCATCTCTGAGATCTTGCAGGGGCAAAGAGAAAAAGACAAGCAGTGCCTGTAATCCTACTGGCCTCTCACAATACTCATTCACTTGGGAGTCGCACACATCAAAATCCAAATTCTCCATGATTTCTGTGGGGTTTTTAAGAGGCTCTCAGACTTGCTCTTAAAGCAACAAAAGTCCTTTACCTAGTAGCTTACAAAACTACAGCTGTTTAACCTTCCCACCGCCACCTGCAAACATGTGGATTGTTTCATCAAGGTCTAGCTCACACTTGAATGCTGACTTTGAAGGGCTGGACCCTGGCATTTGCTGTGCTTATACACCAGGGCATCTCCAGGTTGTCTAAAAGCTGCTACAATTCCTCCTCAGAAGAGCAGCTATATCTTTCACCCTCCAGCAGTCGATGACACACATCCCCACAACTGCTTACTCTGCACTGTCTACAGAAAAAGAGACCACCGACAGCTGAAATTCAAGAGATGCTGAAGTGCTGGGGCCTGAACTGTAGGCCCTAAATCAAAGTTGTCCTCTAGATGAATTCACAACCCAACAATATATCTAACATGCATAGTATTAATCCCCTATATACTGTACTACTGATCTACATATATTTTGATGCTAATCTATAAAGCTTTCTTACAACGCTTACTGTGTAATGCTGACCAGCACAATAGTTTGTCTTTATTTAGAGGCGTGTGAAACTAGACATTCGGCCTTGTATCTTTCTTTATTTAGACGCATGTGAAACCAGACATTCGGCAGGATCCGAATAGATAAGGAAACTCCCCTGGGTTCCTCCTTAGGCCCTGGCCAGTCTCTGGGCAGAATCCAGTAGGGAGAATAACACCAGATGTTCTGCACCTGAAGTTTCAAAATATGTTTATTCAACTGTGTAAAAGCTGGACCCTCTTGCAGCGACTTTGGACACCTCACCTACGAGTGGACGCACTGCGAAGGACCTCCCAATTGCCGGGACAAGCTCTCCAAATCCTCGCTGCAACCGGGGCTCCCCAGAGACTGCGGATCTGGATGATGGTAAAGCATTAGGGCAATTGGTGATGTATCTCTCTTAATCACTATGATCTTTCCTGCGTAGTAATGATTAGATGCATTACCTTGTATTTCTCTTATTGCTTATTTTCCATATTATATTTCTCTTATTGCTTATTTCCTATTCTACTGGGTTATTAACAGTAAAATAAGCCTATTCCTTCCACTCTGGTGTCTGAGCTTAATTAATACCTTCGACCAGCAAAACAGATGCCTCACCCAGTGCCACAGCAGCACACAGACCCTGCTGGTAAGTATTTTCAAAGTCAACTGGAGGATTCAGCGTGGCAAGTTCTGTGGCTTCCAGTGCCCTTTGCAATCCTTCATCAGCACAGGGCTGAACTGTGGTTCATGGAGAGCATCCATACCACCTTCTTTTAGAGACCTATTTCAGTGTAATCACCTCAGTTTTCCCTTATACCCCTGGAAAGACTACAAGCGACTCATGACAGGAGGCCAAGTCAGGTGACTGAATTACCCATTGAGGACTCTTCATTCACAGATACTTGAGCACATCAGCCTCCCAGTCCATACATGTATATTAACTGTTTAAAAGTTCGTACTGTGAATGCCCACACCAGTATCTGGCCTCCATTAAGTACAAAGACACTGGGGGCAATTAAAAATGCAGAGACTTGAGGAAGAAACATTGCTTAACTCACCCTCTTCCAAGGGAGATCAAAACAGGCTTCTCCATCCCAATCAGAACTCGGAAAGCTTCATTAAGGTTCGCATAGGTGAAGTTTTCTGCTGCATCTCCAATAACCACACAGTTTGGGTTTGCTTTGTCAATCTCAGAAAATTCAGGGACAAGATCTACAAAAGTAGAAAAAAAAAAACAAACCACAAATCCCTTACCATTTCAGATCCCATAGGAACTGATGGTTTTCCCTCAGATCTGGGCTTCCCTTCATTCATTTCCCAACACATTAAAAAAAAAAAAAAATAATCCAAGTCTGAATCAACTGTTCTTCAGACCCCTTCTATTCCTGCCCGGATCCTGCTATTCATCTGTCCTACAACAAAGAGCAAAATAAACCATTTCCTACCCTTCCCTTAGGTCCCGCCACCCAAGTCTGTTGTATCTCGGCTCATTACACCCAAGCACCTAGACCCAGGGCAAACTCCTGGGTAGCTGAATGAAAATGTATAATAGCAAGGGCAGGATCCACCTCCTTCCTCCATACCCACCCTACAGAAGAAAACACTTTAAACTTAAAACCTCCGCCACGATAACAAAGACAATGTAATGTCCTGCACAAGACCTCACCTATCTCCTAGTCTCTGTTGTTAAGCAGCAGACTCCTCTGTGCACTTGCTGACCCTCAGTACAACTCTGTGCCTTCCTTGTACCACTGCCATAATTGAGATCTCGCTCAGGCCCGACCACTAAGGTTTATTCCAGAGTCTCATGACTAAGAAAAAAGGTTTCCCTGTAGAAAAACAATAGCTGGGAGCTCTTTTCCCCACAAGCTCTGGGAACTCACTGCTCTATTGCAAACGCCCACATCTCTCTGGGGTGTCCCTCTACGTGCCCCAGCATCTACTGCAGCAGTGTCCCACCGTTGTGCACAAGCAAGTGCGGCCTCAGGCTGCGCTCCTTCAAAATACGGCAGGCTGCTGGTGCTGGGGCAGTGACTTCATCCACTGAGATGTCAAAGCCCATGCCCTGGAGCTTCTTCACGAACTTCGCCCGGGTTGCCTGGGTTTCGTTAGTGCAGAACCGCAGCTTCAGACCAGATGCTTTGATCCTGTTAAGTAAAAGCAACAGAGGGGTTAACCAGACATAGAAAAGGAGCTAAGAGTATCAGCTTTGCTGTCCCACCTCCAGCTTAGATAATTACAATAAAAATGCAAAGACAATATTCCAGAACAGGAGCAGGATCCCTTACTGTGACAAAGGCACACCTAAAATACTGATTCTGGGCACTACAGTTGCAGTTTTCATGTGCAGAGCCCCTGCCATAGCATGTAACTGCCCTTCTGGAGCAGAGAGCTAAGCTGAACACGGCAGCACAGGTGATGCCCACCATCCCCAGGATACCACAGTCTGTCAGGCACACACTCCCTCCAAACATCATGAAGTCCCAAATCCAGCTCGTTTAATTTCAACTGGTCCATGGATGTAATCACACACGACCTGAAGGCACTGCACAGCCATGAGTACAGTAGCTGGTGTGAGACCACTGGCTATTAGCATTTTAACTTGGATTTTCACCTTTCCACTTATTGATCACCTGCTGCAGTGATCAGCTGGAGGTAACAGCAAGGCTTTGTGCTTCTGCAGACTCCAGGTAAGAGGCCAGCTAGTTGCAATGATGCTTTTATCAACACTGGGGTGGCTTCCGTTACATTCATCATTTAATCTCTCATAAACACCTGTGCTGTTACTTGCTGGGCAATCCTGAAAAATATGGTACTTCAACTGATTCATTAATAAATACCTACAGGCAAATGGCTTCTCAAGGGAAGAAAACATGGCCCCAAGCACCCAGAGCCAAGGACATGGTTCCTGTGGATCGGTACTCTGCAATCTCGTGCAAGTCCTCTGCCTCTGAGTGGCTTTATTTCCCGACCCAAGCTGTGGTGACCTACTGGGGATGTCACAAAAATGCCTCTTCTCCAAGGATGAGTTGTCAGCTATTTGGAGAACCAATGTATTTCAAAGTGGCCATGGAGAATCAGAAGCATTGAAAATGTATCACAATTTAAAAAAAAATATTTGCCAAAGGGACTGTCACTCAGTTCCTCAAATATATTAAAACGACTAATTTTTGTCAATTTTAGTGTGAATTTGTACATAATTCTCTTTGAGGACCTGAGCTCATACAGGTTCAGATACCTAGGTAAGTTCAGAGCTAGGCTTATAAATTCATATCAAAATATTATTACTTTTCTTTGTGTTCGGATGAAAAAGGACTTTTCTGTTAGAAAAGCCCCTGCATTGATTCTCAAGACAACAAGACATGCTGGGTTCTTCTTCTAGGGAAGATGATCCCAATCGGTTGGTGCAAACACCAAAACCACCTCGAGGTAAAACATCCGATCACGAACTTTCCATCAACAGATTCTTGGAAATCTGGTCCTGACTCAGAGAGCCCCTTCCGCTCATTAAAACTGCACGCCAGTGTCTTCTTCAATAATGCTGGTGATTCATTTCTTTCTTATTATTTGTCTTTCCTAATCATAGGTATGTGAATTATCAATTACACTTAGTGGTTAATTGCCCTTCATAAAGATAGCTTTTCTATTTTAAATTAGGCAGTTAATATATTGTAACTAATAGCATCCACTTGTACATTATAAATATATCTTCATTGATTGGAGCAGTGAATGTGAGATTCACTCACAAGTTAATGAAGCAATTGAGTGAAGAAGTGCAGGGTGTACCCAGGGAATAATTATTGTTAATGAATTATGATGTGACCTTCTCAGAACAATGAACAATTGGTGTGACAGTGGGATGACAGTATTCCACATCTGTTATTCGAAACACGGTTTCAGCTGTAGTTAAAAAGCAAAGCAGTGTAATTTGGATACATAACAAACTTCAACAGAGTGTGCCATGGTTAAAAAGATCTTATTCTAAATGCAAAGCCTATCTGCACACTCTTAGGGAAAAAATCCCATGATTCACAACTGCCTGGAAGCAGCCATTTGTTGAATAAGAATCTATTCTTTCTCTTCCTAAGGTCAACGAAATGAATCCAGGAACAGGAACAACACTAACCACCGACTTGCACAGACAAACAAGCACCCTCACAGGTCAGCTTAGTGAGAGCAAAGACTCTTTTTACCTATACTACAAATTTAACTTCCTTCTCAGAATTTTAGATGAAAAACAGAGTTACATTTCTGAAAGGCTTGACCAAAGCAGAAGCAGTCTGTACGCATCCTGGACTGCTTCACGCTTTTGTGGCCATCACCAATTACCACCTCAACAGACGAGTTCAGTAAATGCTTAGGATCAGGGGAGGTCTGCAATGAGCTAGGCCAAGCTGGTCAGAAAATGAGAGTCCTCTAGTGAAACATGAAAAGGACTCTCAAAACCAGCCTAGAACACTAAACAAAAGAAAAATCATCAAGAACTCCAGAGAAGACTTATTTCTACAAAAATACCTTTTCAATGAAAAGCCACTTTTTCCTTTAAAGTCAGTATCTCTAAAAAGACCCTCTGTTAGCTCTCCGCCAAATCCTGGTACAGTATAGTCACACTCACCGGTATGTGCACGATTACACACATACTGGGACGAATCCATCCCTCAATGCTCAGCACAGGGACCATGAATGGAGCCTGCAGGCCAGCACGCATCAGCAAACAACTATTAACTCAGAGCTTAAATAATTAGGGATAGCTTTTAATAACAGCTCTACATGGGGGAAATCCTGGCTTCGCTCGTGTTTACAGAAGAACTCTCCTTCAGTTTTCATGGTCAGGTTTTGCACCAGTAAAAGAGACGGCTTGAAGGTCTTTGTCTGATGGGGGCCAGATCCTTCGCACAGCGAGTCTATACTGCACTGGGGACACTGCTGCGAAACTGGCCAGCTTAACGGGAAACCTTGAGCTACTGAGCTGACCCAGCCACCAGTGTTCACATTTTAAGAAGCATGTGCAGAGCAAGTTACTGCAGTTTCTAGTGCTGGCAAGTGTGGGGATGTTAGGAGAAGAACAAAGAAAAAAATTTGTAATGTGATGCCTTATAAGATAAGAGCAAAGGATTAGATACCTGCAAGCACAGAAGAATGAGGCAACAGCAGATGAAATACACAACACACATTTTATCAAGATCTCCAGCATATTACAGATTTATCAGCATCTATATTACAGAAGCGCAGGCACACCCAGGAAACTCAGTCAGTCAGGGCTTCAGCTGACTTCATTCATCGTGGCCATGATAAAGATCCCGCTCAAACTCCAGAAGCACCAGAAATCAATCCTGATTAGAGTGCAAGCTGAGCACATGCACAGGCAGCACTGCGCTCCACACTGCAGGGTCCAGGTAGCTGCGGACATCCCAAGGCGGCCTCTCGCTCCCTGTTTGGGGCCGTCAACAGGCTCACTGTCAGACAAACCCGCTCTGTTTCCAACATGACTGCTCATACCACTCCTAATGCCCACAAACAGGAACGGGGGAACTTGAACTTCACCTGCGTGCGGGGAGCTAGGCGTGCAGGGAGAGCAGCTTCTGACCTTTCCGGCTGTTACAAACAGCAAACTCGGCTAAAAGCATCTCTGCAGCAAAAGAAATTTCTCAGAGCCCCTCTCAGAGGGGACAGCAGAGCGTGCAAGGCAGCAGGGAGCAGATGAAACGTCCGATTGCACCCCTCCAGCTGCGCGCCGCACAGGCTCTGCTGCCAGAGCCGGCTGTGCTGGCAGAGCAGGCACTGGCTGCCTGGGGAGCTGCCACGGCACACAGGCACTGAAGCAAAGGAACAAGTCACAAAAGAAACTTCCAAGCCCAAAATTATAAGCAGCCAGATGAGCACTGAACTAACACACCAACAGGTGGGTAAGGAGACTTTTTCTAAGTGTTACTAGAAGAGGCATTTAAACCCACTCCAGACCGAAACAACCACTCAGTTGCCCAAACAATCCCCAAATCTAGAACTGAGGTACCTACCCAGCTCTGGGCATGCCGTGAGCACACTTATAGGGGAGAGATGGAAATGAGGTTTTTAATTTCAGCCCCAAGCTGCCCCTCACGCTACGCCAGCTCTTTGAACTGACCTTTACCTCGTTCTGCCGGAGCAGGACACGACGCTGAGTGACAATGTCCCACAATGCAATTACCGTGCGTCAGATGAGCCGGTCCCTTACAAATCACCTCGAACTTTACACATCTGCTGGCTGTCAGCATCTGCCAGGTTCACTCACCCGAAAATAATGAAAAAACTCTCATTATTGTTCCATAACAGGTAAAGTGTTAGGACAATTATTAGACATTCTGACTGACCTTGTGCAGACTTAACCAACCGCCCTTGCCAACCTTTACGGGCAGCCTGTGGGCATATAAAACACAAAAACTGTTCTTTCAGATGATGTAAAGGTTGTGACACCAGTAGGAAAAGAAATGGCCCCAGAATCTAGGCTGGAAGCCATCACTCCCTCTTAAATTCACATTGTCCTGCACATGGCAGAAACAACTGAGGACATGGTATAAGGCTAAACTTGAGGCTTCCCATCTTTGACCACTCTCTTCTGCAGCAAAGGTTTTTGTTAACACGGGAGCAGAAGGACAGTCCTGCCCGCAGCCGGCAGGTCCTGCGCAGACAGGTGGGGGGGGCAGGAAGCAAAACCATGGAAGAGGCAACAAGCCTGAGCTTGGCAACTGTCCAACGCCAACTTCAAAGGGGTTTGGAAGAGCACTGGTTATGAGATTTCCAGTACTGGCTTTTCATCCTGCTTTTCGTTTTTCAGAGGTTTTTTTTTTCAATTTAAAAGAAAAGAAAGCGTGCTAAGCACTTAACGCTATTTGACTTTTTTGCATCAGCAGACGAATACTAGTGTGCTTCAGCGTAAACTTGTCAGCACCCTAATACCATCTCTGAAACACGGGGAAATAACAGTACCGGAAAGTTATCTACCTGCAACCAAACAATAAAGTAGAACCAGGACTTGTGCAGGAATGCTGTCCTCCCACCTGGGCAGGGCTAATGTTTGCTTATTGCTCTCTGCAAGGGCCAGGGTGCTGGTGCTACAGGTAAAACATGTCCTGTCAAGGGGAGATGAAACCGAGACAAGAACAGAGTATAACGGTCAAAAGTAGCAATGACTTGCCTCGTTTCAAGGTCAATACAGAAGACATGGTTTGAAAAGAGCAGAAATTTATATCACTCCTTTAGCCTGCCTGGCTGATGGAGAACCACAGCGCATGATGTGGTTTTAGCCAGCTTTTAAAAAATGCACTCAAAATGACAAATTAAAATGGGGTTTGCAACAAGAGATCAGTACTAGCCTTCAACAGTCTGCATAATGGTGGGTAAAATCTCATCCAGACCACAAAATGGTGAGTGATCAGGACAAAGGGAGGTATCAAAATCTTCTGTGCCTTCAGGCACTTGTGACCAGCAGGCAATGGAGTGTTTTTCCATTGTCCACGAACGCCTCCCTGGCTGGCCCTGCCACTGCCAGGGAGTAATTCACCTAGCAAGTCACATACTGCTTTACACAAAAGGCAAAACCCCTCTTCTAGCCCCTGGGATGAACAGGTTACATCCTGAAGTGTCAGACTATGTTACATTTACAAATTAATGCAAATCCTGGGCCTGATATTGCAGGCTTTTCCCAGGAGGATGTCCCGCTACTGGAGCAGCAGACGCACCTGAGAGGAGGATGCAAAAGGGTTTTCCAGCTCAGCACTGGCTGAAAGCAATAACCCCTTGTCATGGTTTAACCCCAGCCAGCAACTCAGCGCCACGCAGCCACTCACTCACTTTCCCCCCACCCAGAGGGATGGGGGAGAGAATCGAAAAATAAAGTAAAGCTCATGGGTTGAGATAAGAACAGTTTGCTAGAACAGAAAGGAAGAAACTAACAGTGACACTAATAACATCAATAAAGTGACAATAATAATAAAAGGATTGGAATATACAAAACAAGTGATGCACAATGCAATTGCTCACCACTCACTGACCAATGCCCAGTTAGCTCCAGAGCAGTGCTCTTCCCCTGGCCAACTCCCCCAGTTTCTACACTGGGCATGACATCCCATGGTATGGAACACCCCTTTGGCCAGTTTGGGGCAGCTGTCCCGGCTGCCTCCCCTCCCACCTGTCCTGTGCCCCTCCAGCCTTTTTGCTGGCTGGGCAGGAGAAGCTGAAAAGTCCTTTAATTAGTCTAAACACTACTGAGGAACAACTGAAACCATCGGGGTGTTAGCAACATTCTTCTCATACTAAACCCAAAACACAGCGCTGTACCAGCTACTAGGAAGACAATTAACTCTATCCCAGCCGAAACCAGGACACCCCTTCTGGGGTCTAGCTGTGGAAATGCCTGTGTGTGGGGAGTACATTCACTCTGTTTTATTCTGCTTTAAAAGTATATTTGCAGCAATAATGTATTATACTTTCTCCACGAATCTGGATTCATGCTATTTCAGTGGCTATTTTAGCAGCAAGCATTTTTCAACTTTAATTTCAGCTTCTGAAATAACACCAAGAAAAATTGTTATTTCAAAAGTCTGAAGGAGGCCAGCCACAAAAGCCTTCGTCCATCCTTACTTCCATTTGGCCAGTTTTTACAGTGCAAGCCTCTCCCAATTCCACAGAAACACTGAACTTGCCGACATTTTGCTCGGCGGGTGTGATGAGATCAGAGGACTGCGGATGAACGCCCCCCACACTCCTAGGACACAGCGACCTTGGCTTGCTTTCTGGTTTTTCCTTCCCTATCCCAGTGCCCAAACCTTTCCATTCCTCTGATTTCTGCCATCCTTACAGTACGTCCAAACTGCTTAAATCTTGCTGTCGCATTTCTGAGGCTAGTTTTGTCCCCTGATCTCCTGGTGTTTCCATTCACTGATGTCCTGTCATTGGTTCTGAGTACAGCGAAGCTCATTAAAGCTCCCGTTCTCTGGTGGTCCAGCTTTCTGCTCCATATAGCAAGGCTGGCCTGACAAATCCTTACGTATAGCACTTTTTGGCCCTACTCCCCCTTGCATTCTTGTGTCTGAAACTCATCTCTACATCTGCTATCTCAAGAGCACAATTTCCTCTCCAGACCCATATGGCTCACCTCTCTCTATATATAGAAGTGGATCATTTGGAGGGAATCCAAAGGAGGAATTGCAAAAGGGATTAAAAAATAAGAGGGCATTACCTTTGAACAGGAATGAAGGCAGATTAATAGGCACATATGAAGGAGCCACAAGAAAAGAGGCCAATGTTATTTAAGGGTGGGCAAGGGTAAAACAAGAAAGGGTACCGTTATAAAACTAAAGACTCCGGAAACATCACTTTGAGACACTGTTTGACAGCAAAACCTGAAAAATCACTAAATCACAGTTCGAAGTAAACTTTAAAAAGCTATCAATGCCTTTATTTAGGTACTTCAATCATTCGGAATTTTTCAGAGGCAGAAATAAATATTGGAAGTTGTACACCAAAACAAAGTCTGCCTTGTCCTGAATTCCCTACAAAGGCTGCCTCTCTCTGACCACTGAATACAGCTGGATACCAGAATTACTGAACAAATTACCTGACACCACAAATCATATTCCACCTGCCTGAACAGAAGGATAGACAACGGATCTCTAGACAACAATATGCCACAACAGTGAAATCTAGAATTAAGTATTTAATAGAAATAGTACATACTTTTGAAGTCAATCTGCAGAAAGGAAGCACAAAGCAGAACATAAGAAAAATCTTTCCAGTCCATTATGTTCAGCAACAAGATGCATTTAATCATTGCAGATTTCCAAACTAGCTTGAAGTATTACACCTAGCTGTCCCAGACTTCAACCACACTGCAGGAACTGAGTCAGGACTTCTCACACTTCGCCTTGTAGTGGCTGGCTGATTGTTGTAACGCAGCAACACAATACCGAGTGCGATTCAAACATATGGGTGTATTTTGTAACAAAAGTAAACTTTGGTAAACTTCAAATACTTGCTAACTCTCTACTTTGGAGCTGTCAAGAAAAAAATCTGAACTTTGGGGATTCAGTTAACATGAACAGGTCTGGAATATATCTATTTGCATTAAGCAAAACATTTTTATGGACAATATCATGAATAGTGCTCCAATAGCTTTCATTCTGTGCTAAAAGCTGTTGGGAGTTTTTGCCTCTGAAGCTACTAATCATTCCATTAAAATTTCAGTCAAAACCAAGTTATCTTTGTCACGGTCGAATTCTTACTTTGTATACAAACAGGTGCTGTTTGTAAATAATGAATTCTCTTTCTCAGAAAAAAGAAAGTAAATTGCCAAAAGGTTTCATTTAGCCTATTTTATAGAAAAAGAATTCACTCTCACGTGCTCTGCTTACCTACTTTAGAAAATACCATACTATTTCATCACAAGAGCTCAAAGACCAAGCTGTGTTCCAATAAACTTAGTGTGATTTTAATCTGGAAACAATCGACAACTAATTCCAGTGCATCACTTGCAAAGACAGCATGGAATCTGAATGGCGATACTGCTGAGGATATGCAAAGAATCAGGCTCGATTCTAAGATTCCAGACTGAGTTCAGCAAACATGAAAGAAGGGGAAAAAAAATTACTACCGCAGTGGTAAACTGAGACAAGTCTCAAGTTCTAAAGTACAAAACGAGGTAAAGTGCTGCTCATCCACTTCAGGGATTAATCGGTATCAGGTAGTAGATGAACAAGTATCATCAGGTAGTAGGTATCACTGTAGTATCTTCTATTATTCTTCATTGGTAAATATTTGTATGGCGCATAATCATGCCGATGGACAGTTAGTAGCTCAAGACCCTAAAGGGTAATGACGTTTAAATTGCAAAAGTGTGAGCACTTACTCATGCAGTTTGTGCACAGAGCACTTGGAGTATCCACACCTTCAGGGACACAGATCGTTTTAAAAAAAAATCATGAACTTTGCTGATTAGGAAAGGAAATACAGGTTAGGAAGCTCCACTGCTCGTAGAAAACTGAGGCCATAGCTAATGTTACAGCCTAGAGCAGAGCTGTGACAACTCTGCACCCACTGAAGATCAATTCCTGGATCTCTTTCTGGCTCTGCTAGTGAACAGCTACACGACAGTACAGAGCTGCTTCATCTTTCTGTGACTCTGCTGCTTCAGAAAGTGCAAGTGACACCTACCCTTCTTTGGGTAGAAAGCACAAAGAGTTAAGTGCAAAAACAAACAGATACTTACACAAGAGTTTGTATAGTTTATTTGAAAGTCTCTTTCTCGGAGAAACAACTCCTTTGCTATCGCCTGTCCTGAAGGCTAGCAAGCCTTGAAACTTTGAACATCTGCACAGACTGTGCTAAGCCATGCTTCGGTTATCTTCCGTGACAACAAAGATTTCCTACTCCTTGTCGCACACACACTTTCAGATGGCTCTTCGTAAACTCACAACTGTCCCACCCGAACCCCTGCACACTGAATTGCTTTACGGTTCCAGTTCCGCTTGTTCTCCTTGCAGTCTTCGCCTTGTTAGACTCTCCAGGTATTTTATTTTAACACGACTGTCCAGCTGCTCCACAACCTCCCTGCTCCCCAGATTTCCGTTGCTCTTTTAAAGGACTCTGTAGAAAGTTGTGCTAACAGATGCACTATACTGGCCAAACAACAGGATGTTGTAAATGTCCAACTACTGTGTGCTTTTCATATGGATATGCTAATAGGCACACTATCAGCACACAGCTGTAAATGCAAATAACACAGCACAGGCTGAGCATCTTTTATGGATGTTTAACCACCTTCTGTCTTGTAAGAGACCAGCTCCCTGCTATTTGTAAGATAAAAAGCGAATAGCTCACCTCGTGTCAATGCTGTGTAAATCAATTAAGACAGTAACAGCACAGTACAGAGGCACTGTTAAGGCTGGCTCCAGAAGAAGCCTTTAAGTCACAGATGGGCTTTCTGATCTGCTCCAGAGCATCTGCCAGTTAACCGCACACTCGCAAGAAATGTATTTTATTTAACTGTTAGAGGGATTTTTTTAAAACAATAACAAACAGATGCCACAGTAAACTAAATCAAGAAACGGTGTGGGTTAAAAGTTTTAAAGGGCCAAATCATCTTATGAAGCTGCTTTTGAGTCATCCACCACTCCAATATCCCCACCTAAAGTTAACAGTAACAGTGCCCAGTGGATTTAATGACATTCCTGGCACCCTGGCTTCTGGGTTAAACCAGGGGCGCCAACGCCCTTCAGCATATGGGTGCCTGCCTGCCATAGTCCGGCCGAGTAACAGGAAAGATCCAAGGATCCAGATTCACCTTATTATCACTTGAGCGCAGAAAGAGATCTGCTCTGTACAACAATACTTCCGTGGTTCACCCTTTCGGCCTCCGATTCACCAGTTCCTTTTCAGCGCATACTAAATCCTAAGATATTTCACAGGTAAAGTTTATCAGAGATGCAGGTACATTAGCAATAAATAAAGCATTCCCAGTTGTAACACTAGGTGTTTCATCACAAGTTATAACAACTTGGATAGCGACTGCTGACGCTTTCCTCAAGAGGGTCTCTACGGCACTGGGAAGCACGTAACTGAATGTCATCTTGGTCAGGATGTTTCAGTATCCATCAGCTTCTTTGGTCATTTTTCTGCTCCGTCTGACTGTACTGCTAGCGAAAACAAACAAACAAGAGAGAACCAGTCCCCCACAGCCATCAGAAATACAAAACGGGCCAAATTCTGCTGGCAGAAATTACATTCCTACTCTCTCAAATACTAACTCAAATAAATACATAGCAGAATTTGGCTGAAGACAAGAAAAGTAATGCAGCAAATATAGTTTTAAGGAGTCAAAATGGCTTCAGTCATATGAAACCAACTGCAAATGAAAATGCTTACTTATGATTTTTATTGTTGTGTACTATATGTTGTTACACAAAGTTAATTGCTGTAATGGTGTGGGAGATGATGTAGCAACACAATCTGAAGAGAACACGTCACCTGTCATATTATGAGAGATCATATCTGTAGTATGAATTATCAAAACGGTATTTAAGACTCCTATTGGACATATATATGCACTAAAAGATCTTTAGACATCTCTTTCAGCAAAAGATCATATCAATTTGAATTAGTTATAAAGTTCCTAGCTATTTGCAATTATGACTTTTTAATTGATACAAAAATGAATTAATTAAAAAAAAGTGCTGCTTTTAGCTTTAATCCATCTGCTTGAAGCCACTGAGCTGTACTATGACGCAGACACAAATATTAATGACCAACTGGCAATAGGATAATGAGTCAATAAAGATTTTAAATGGTGTGAGCTAGAACAATTACCAACCTAATAGGCAGATAAATAAGGCTACTTGACTTTACCCAAGGAAAATGATTATTCTTAACCACTTACATTGAACGACCTGGACAAAATGTTTTGGGTTGAGGTTTTTTTTTTTTTTTCCTTCCTTGCACTTTTCTATACTCAATTCTGCGGGCCCCGATTTCCACAGCTATGACCACTGCTTCTCCATTGCTTATTGATACGAAGCTCCTCAGCACCCACACATGCTAAAAAAAAACCATCATGTTCCCAGCACGCTCCCTCGGAAACAAACCTCGTGCACAGAGCTGCAGAGAAGCCCCACGGCAGCCCACGAAGGGGTGCAGCGCGTCACCTCCCCATGCAGCACGGCATGCACTGGTGCCATGCAGTCCCCTGCCGTCGCTCACCAGATCCTGCCCAAATGAGATGGACTTTCCCAGCGCAGCGCTCAGGAGCCTGTTGCTGGATCGTGTCTCCAAACCCACCTCAAAGACCCCTGCAGCCCCCTCCAGGTCAGACAGGCAGACAGGCTGGGTTAGCTGCCGAGTCACAGAAACACCTAACGAGGAACAAGGGCTTAGATATTTCCAGTATTTCAAAAGGAAGCCCGTAATATCTTACGTTTAGCCTGAGGCCAGAGTTTTACTGTTGTTTCATCGGCATAATTCTGACACTGCTGTCAGTTAAACAGCAGTTTACGTTGCCTCCATACGGGAGGTTTCAGCAAATGCAGTGATAAAAGTTATTTAATAACAGCCTGCAACCTGATGGAAAACAAAGTTTAAAAACCTAGGAGAAAAAAAAATAGTGTATCAAAAGTATCTGGCGAACCACAATACAGGTATTATTGAATATGTCCTGGTTTTTAAAGGAATGATCTGATCTCCGACAGTAATTATGTAGTTGTTGTTATTTATGTTTGTTTTGGCCATGCCTGGAGGACTCAGCTATGATCCTGGCTGTCCCATGCTACGCGCTGCACAAACTCAGCATACGCGATGATCCCAGCAGAAAGTGCCAGTCAGCAAGAAATAAGAGGAGGGTGGTAAGAGACATTCTCCTGGAAGACGGAGAGCAGGAGAAGACTCTCCTTCACTGACAGACCAGCTGGCACAGGCATCAGCCTCGGTGGGACGCAACATTACCAGGAGAATTTGAGCAAGGCAAGAAGGAAAGCCAGGGAAGTTTAATCTTGGCAGAGGCCACCCTAGCAGTGCCTGCCCCTTTGCAGTCAGCAAACAGGCTGCTTTACACACCCAGGGGAAAACAAATGCTTTCGTTTTTGCTACAAGCCTTTTCTCTTAGGATCCCTCTTGAATCCTGAGCCTGTAGCATAGCTATGGAAAGGCACGAGAACAGAAACCACACTGAAATATTGCATAAAGGGGACATGGAGGAATGGGAACAGAACTTATATGTGAACCCTTGGAAAACCCATGCGCCATCGGATTTCAATACGATGTCTTTACAAAAGCATCTTTTTCCTCTGCCTAATTTCACCAAATTCCCTCAGAGCGCGGCTCTCCCGTCGGCCGTGCCAGCACCTGCAGCTCCCCCTGGCCGGCTGGGGCCAGCACCACGAATCGGCCAAAAACCTCAAAAAGCCTTAAACTTGCTTCAAATACTGTTTTCTGACAGCACTGGAAACTTTGATCCTGTAGACGTAAACAGAAGATTCATCCAATGACACTTTATGTGCCCACTACATGTATTTCAAGAAATATGAACAAAGATATAATAAAAAAATAAAAAAAAAAAAAAAGCAGTAAAGACTTTATTACCAGTACCTCTGGATCTTCTCTAGTTCTGTCTTTTCCATGGCAGTTCCACCAACACTTAGGCACATATTTAACTAAACTTCTATGAGCAATTTTAGTGATTTCAATATTTCTTCCTGCATATTTCCCTGCTCAGTAAGGCACTCGCCACAAGCGGGTATGTGCTGGGTGGCCCCGGAGGACAGAAGCAGCAGAGGTGCTCGCCGAGCAGGCTGTCAGCGCTTCACATTGGCTCAGTATTTCGACATTTAAAACATTTCAAGTGTGGCACACGCAGCAGCACTCACCACGTGAAATGGATCTGGATTTTCTGCAATGGGTTCATGAAACATTACGTAGAGCCAAAAGGCTTTTCCAGAAACCCATGACCTCCTCCAGCAGGGCAGACTCACAAATTAATACCTGTCTTTAAACAAATGTGGCCCTGCAGCCGTTTCTCTCCCCCAGCCCCATCCTGCTCCTCCGGTCAAGCAGGGCCAATACAGACACACTGGCAAGTCAACCTAGTTAATTAAAGAGATGAAATCACTGTCTGCTTAGCGGCGGTTATTTAGCTTGTGTTAACTAGACTGCATTACCCAGCTAAAAGTGAAGGAGTTCAATACCTGTGGGCACTGGCGAGTAACCTGCCACGACAACACTTTGCTTGAGTCACTTATAAGCTGGGCAATCATTAACCGCAGCGCTGAAATTCTCCGTTTCTGCTGGGTTGCAGGTCCTCTACAAGAAGTCCCAGCTAATTTGACCGCAAAGGTAATCAATTTACAGAAGCACCATGCCAGTGTGGACAGCATTGTAAAAATTATTACCAGGGGAACGTGCCAGACCTCTTAGACGTTGCCCGCTCCTGCTACATGTGCAGCGACGACAGTAAACACAAAATCAAGCGGGATGCAATCTGTCTGTGCTGCTCCAGGCTCCTTTTCCCACCAGCCCAGGGACAGCAGATCCGCAAACTCAGGGGACTCCCTCACAGCTTAAATAAGCCTAAAAAATGCCAAGGTGACCCAAAACGTTCACGTTTGCTGTCCTGCCCCGCTCAAGTTCACACCGCAAACCTGAGGGGCTGCACAGTCCGGGTGGGTTTTAAACCCCGATCCTCACACGCCCTTGGGGGCAGCTCCAAAGCCCAGGGCCAAGCCCACGCTGTATGTTTTGGGGTGCCAAGCCCGCACCGCCATGTTCTGGGGTGCCTCCCACCCCCACCCCGGGCGGCCCCTCACGCCGCCGGCCCCGCCTCGGCCTCCTCCTCCTTCCCCGGCGCGGGGGCAGGGGGGAGCCCGGGCCGCGCTCCTCCGACCCCCCGGCACCCACCTCCGCACCGCCTCCACCGAGCCGGCGATGGGCACCCCGCCGTCACCGCCGCTGTCGTAGAGGACGCCGCTGACGTCCAGCAGCAGCCCCCGCACCGCCCGTGCCCAGGCCGCCATCTCCCTCCCTCCCGCCGAGCCGAGCCGCGGGCGCTGCTGGGAAATGTAGTCCGGGGTGGGGGTGGGGGTGGGGGAGAGACTGGGGTTAACACCCTGCAGCCTTGCGCAATGCGTTCCGCCCCCGCCCCGCCTCTCAATTAATTTATTAATTAATTTTTTATTGGTTTTTTTTAAAAGACCTGAGGCAAGCAGGCGCACAGACCAAGTTTCGTTTTCCCAGGCGATGGCAGGAGCCTCGTCCAGCACGCGGCAAGGGCCTGGCGCCTCCATTCACCCGCCAAAATGACGCCCTCCTCTCCGGCCAGCGGTGCCTGCGTCTGGGCTGCCCACTGCCAACAGCCCAGGGAACGGGCCGGCAAACAGCACCGGCAATAAAAAAGCAGCCGGGCAGGTCAGCAAGCGCCAGGGCTTGTTCCCTGTCTCACAATAAACTTCCTCAGGTATCGCATCCCCAGGAAAAAAAAATCAATCCTCTGAAGTACGCACGTCACCCGAGTCAGACACTGTTGAAAGTAAAGGCAACATACATGTTTCCTTAAAAATTTTTACTGCTTTCATCATTTCTGGAAGGGCTCCAGACCCCCAGCGATACCTTTGCAAGGGCACCCCAGGCCTTGATTTGGGTCAGACTTTTCCGAAGCGACAAGCTTGGCATGCTTTTCCATCTTGCAGTTCCCCTCGGG
Organism: Sagittarius serpentarius; assembly: GCA_034782735.1. Taxonomy (NCBI): domain Eukaryota; kingdom Metazoa; phylum Chordata; class Aves; order Accipitriformes; family Sagittariidae; genus Sagittarius; species Sagittarius serpentarius. The sequence continues at coordinate 38,359,846 of JAVKLA010000093.1, read as the reverse complement.
AGCGGGAGGACGGTGGGACGGCTGCTGCAGAGCTCCGGTCTGCCGTGTACCCACTATCACACCCTGTTCCACTCTGGGTGCCTCTGTGGGTCTGTGAGAACAGAAGTAGGACAGGATTCGGCCCTTGGGGACCAAGGCGCTGATCCACACAGCCGCAGAAGCCTGACAAGATCCGCATCAGCTCAGCCGAAACGCTGACAGGGCCATGCCCTGCCTCGATGGTATCTTCTCGTACATGCCCAGCGCTTCATATAGACAACCGAGAAAAAACCACTGGCTCGTCATATAAGGAACTGAACCGATCCCCTCCATTTTACAATCACGGATAAGATTTTATCAACTGTCTTTCAGCTTTACAGATAATATTGTTTTCTCCCTCGATAAAGTCCAAATACTTTCTTATTGCTCATACTATCAATAGCATGCCTCAACTCCCAGAATATATAAGGAGCTGCGGTGGAATTATAGTCCACTTCGTTTTAAGAAAAGCAGAGGAGCCTTGGCAGCATTGATTTGCATCACTGTGTCTGGAATAGCCTCTGGCTTCTCCTTAAAGATAATATCTAAACTCTGAAATTCATTAAATAGACCCAGAAATGGATCAGGTTATTTAAAACAACACCACTAATGGCGCAATATCTCAGCTGTCTCCACCGATAGTGAACATTGTCTTGGATAGTGTTATCAGTCCAGGACACCCGCTATGAATATTGATCCGCAGCTTGTTACAGCCATCACTTCACTTGCCGTCAGGACAGGTCAGGGTTGAAACCCACCTAGCATCAAAGCAATTTAAAGACAGCACTCGGGCTGAATTTTAATGCATGAGCTGGGAAACGGACCAACTTCAAACAGACTGCTAAAACTAATCCATGAACGTGTGCTTTTTCGTGTGTGCCTTCCTACATGCATGTATGTTTGTAGGTCAGTGTGCATGCACGTCTTAAACTGATGACATTTGAAGATGTCTGCTAGCTCACAAATTAATCTCAATGCTACGCTTTACCTTCTCAGCTCCTGCAAACACAACTCAAACAGAAGTATTTGTAGTCTCACATGTATCAGATGAGATTTTTTTTTTTTCTTTCAAACATAAAAAATCTCTGGCACTGCCAAGGCTTGCGAGCACTCTTAAAAGTGAGCCATGCACTTACATACCTATGACAATACCTATGATTTCTCCATGTAGTTTTAAACTAATGTTGTACCACAAGAAGAGTCTTGTTTCAAAATCATTAATTGGATCTGCACTAAGACTTCATATCCATTTTCTTTATTTGATCTCACTTTTGAAGCAAGCTGTCCAGCACCCACAGCTGCTCCTCTCCCCTTCCTTCTCCTTCTCCTGCACCTCAAGGAACTTCAAATACATAAGCAATACTTAACTAGCACACAGCAGTGTTTTCCAGTTCACCACCGCCTTCATTTTCACGCAGGGTGCATTGCCAAAACTTAAGCTTTATCCATCTGTAGCTTTAGTGTGTGAACTCCTCAGGACACAGCTCCCTTCTCTTCTACACGTGTGGTATCCCATACCAGGGGCCAGTGCCAAATGGATGCTGCCACCACGTAATCAACAATAACAAGTACTTGTAATCGCATATCTCCTCGCACATCTTCTTGCTCTCCCATTATCTTAAGGCCTGTGCCTTTGCAATGCCAACTAGAAAGTCCGATGCTGCTGAGGCTGAGACACCTGTAAAGAGGAGGAGGGCTGCGGTCTGCACCTCTTCCTAGAAATAAAAGCAGGCGGAGTAGGAGATTCCCCCGACAGCTGCCTTCCCCAGCCTCCTCCGGCTGAAGGGTGCCCCTTCCTTCGTCTATGCCTCAGCCTCATTCGCGGTACCAACAAACACAAACACTAAGGAGAGGGAAAAGCATCCTCCTGACCAGGTACAGATGTACAGAAATACATTGCTAGTAAGTTTTTAATAAGCATGACTGGCTAGAAGTGGTCGTGGTCATGGGACTGGTGCAGCAGGGAGAGGCTTGACCTGCTGTTCCCACTCAAGGCAAGGAGGGTTAGTCAGTGGGCTGCTCAGCAGGGCAGGTACTCCCCCAGTGCAGGCATGCCTCAGTTTCCCTGCCTATTAACTGGGAATAGTGTGAAGGCCACGGGTGAGTTGCAGGAGTTAGGGCCAGCCCTTGGCCCCGACCCTGAGCTGCCCCAAGATGAGAAGCTGCTCATTCCTCCCTGTGGACCAACTCAGCAGTTTCACATCTGGAACAGCGGCCGCTGGCAGAGGGAGTGCTTCAAGGCTGGAGCCTGCTCGACGCAGCAGAGGGATGCAGAAGCCGTCCCCCCTCTCTGGGTCCCTCTGAGAGACGAGGCTTGCCCCGCTGGACCGCCACCGACCCAGGGCAGCTGCAGGTGGGTCAGCGGAGGGGACACAAGCAGCCGGGGAGAGGCTCTCCCGACCCCGGGGGACAGCAGCTGCCGGCGGGCTGCCATGTGCTGTCGCATCCCCGCACTGGCGGAGGCCCCAGGTCTGGTGCCAGGCGGGGCTCCCGGCCGCCCCCGGCCCACCTGGCTGCGCATCCCCCCGCCCAGCCGGGGCAGGTAACGGGAAAGCCCCGTCGCCGGAGGGTTGCGACGGAGGGAAGGAGGGAGTGAAGGAGGCGGCCGCGGCGCCCCCGCGGAGCCCGCGCGGCGGGGAGGGGGGCGCGGGGGCGGCGTGCCAATGGCTGCGCTGCCCCCTCCTCTGCCCCCACCCCGTCGCCGGCCCCCT